>SSNR01000320.1:323345-409904 GCA_006937965.1 Callopanchax toddi | reverse complement strand
CGCCGGAACAGACGGCATCTAAGACGCCTGCACCAGTCACTGTCACAGGTGGACCTGGAAGAGGATGAGGAGGGGAAGAGTACAGAACAAGACAGTTACGGCGAACACTCTCCCATACAGGTTCCAGTTGCCCTTCCAACATTGTCCACAGCTGTCATGACCTCAAAGGGTCGAGAGGTGAAAAGACCATCTCGCCTGAAGGACTTTGTCACTTGAAAAAAAAAAATACTGATTATGCATGATGTTGCATGTATTTGTTGTTCTAGTAGTTCTGATGGTAAATAGAGCAATGGCTCCAAGATTAGCTAACTCTTTCCAAGTTGATATTTTTCAGAAAACTTATAGAGAATTTGTTTGATCTTTTTTTTCTTTTTGATTAGTTTTGAAAAGAATACACTGTTTCCTTGAGCTAAACATCACCAGTTAGTTCTGATCAGTTTGTGTATTTTCTAATTACTCATTGGTGGGGAGATGTAATGTTATGGTCCGGTAGGAACCATTAGTTCCAGTACCATGTTCTGTTCAGGGGAGTTCGGTGTGCAACACATATATAAGCCAGGAGACTGCTGGGTAACGGCAGAGCACATGTTGTAATAAAAGCTACTTGCAGCACAAAATGGACTGATCATTAAACCTTACATTGACTTTTCATCCTGCAGGTGGTGGGTCCTCATAGAGGTAGCTACCTGCAGCCTTTTTGGATTAAGCCAGATCCCTGACAAAAGCAGGTAAAATGAGATTTCTCTGTTGGCTGGGTTCAGCTTTAGAAATAAGGTGAGAAGCTTTGTCACCTGGAAGGAGCTTGGAATAGAGCAGCTGCTCCTCTGCATTGAAAAAGTCAACTGAGATAGTTTAGGCACATCACCAGGATGCCTCCAGGTACATCCCACTGGTAAGAGACCCTGGGGAAGACCCAGATGTCATTAAGCATGCCTTGGAATCCCCAGATTCCTTACCTCCATAATTCAATTCTAAATAGGGAGCAGGAAAAGTCCAGAATGGAGTTTTCAAGGAGGAAAGGGGAAGTGATCTGTTGCTACATATGTGTATATACCACAGTATAATGTAGTGGAATTTGTTCTCTGCATTGAACCCATCCCTGAGGAGAAGAGGGCACCCAGTTTAACAGTGCCGGGAAGACAGTTGTGGGTTCTATATCTTGCCCAAGGATACTTGAACACATGGCTTGGGCCTGGGATTGAACCCATTGATCAGCAGACAACCTCTTCACCTGAGCCACAATCGCCCCAAAACTGCAGCAGTAACTCAAAAAAGAAGTCTTCTTATAGTCGAGCACAAATGCATTTAAAGCTGACATGTGGTCATTTTTCTATGTATCAAAGTTTTCTAAATGTTTCAAATGATAGTTCAGTTCTAAACTATGATCTATGGGTAGAGTTCTACAACATTTGTTGTTCTTCTGAAGACCCTCCTTCCTCCGATAGACCCCTTTGAATTCACACGGACCGGCAAACTTTTTCAGCCAATAGAATTTGAATTTCCACATTGTCGGCTGTCAGTCAACGTGCGTGTGCTTCATGCAAACTTGTAGAGGTGGGGGCCGCGTACACACAGGACGCTCATTGCCTTCCTGTTTCCAGTCTCAGCCGGACATGGAAATGTCAGAGCTAATTTCTACTAAAAAGTTATCTATTCCCCGGCTACTGAGGGATTTATTGTAATTTTTACACTTTTCTCCGCACATAACTGGCAGCACATGTAGAGATGTTAGAGGAAGCGAGAGGGGGAAAGGAGGTGTTTTGGAAGGGGCCTTGGGACATTGGATTCAAAATATTGGCTGTGTCCAGATTCAGGGGTAGGATGCTTATGAGGACGCATTTGGAGGCCGATGACATCACAGCGACGCGACGAGTGCTGTCCGAATTCGAAGGATACTCATCCATGCGTCCTCAAATGCGTCCTCGCTCCACCCCAATTTCGAGGATGGGTCGGGTGTATCCTTGCTGTCCAAGGCTATCCCAGGATGCTTTGCGTGCCAGCCGTAGGACTCTACTTTTTTTTTCTCAACTTTATTGAATTTACAACACAGGACACAGTTGGATTCTACTGGTTCAATTTTGCAGCAGTAGCAGAAAAAACCAGAGAGCAGTTCAGTTTTAAATGTCAGTTTTTCAAAAGATTATAAAAAGCTTGTGTTTAGGAATTTTTTGCTTATCTTTATCTGAAGTTTAATAATAAAAATCTCCACAAAAGAGGTTGAATATTCCATTTTTCATGTTATTTAAGACAATAAATCAATGTAAGCTAACTTGAATGTTTTAAATGAAAGTTTAGGAAATAAGTTACCATAAAAGAGCTTAAAGTGTTTCTTTAGATCCATCTTATTAGCTTTAGCCTGTCTGTCGGCGCTGACACGGTTGCTAAGCGACTGGACTGAGGGGCGGGGATAAGTATGAGGCTAGACCGTCTGAATTCAGAGCCGCTTATTTCCTGTCTTAGCGGTCGAGCAAGGACCCAACCTAGGTAGACCAGCAAGTCCACGTCCTCAGAAGCATCCTACCCCTGAATTCGAACACAGCCATTCTGTCTTGCTCAAATGCTCCACAAATAACTTTTAAGGGTCAAAAAAGCAGTCAACTCTGAAAACAATCTATAAATGTCCTGTATTTATAGAACACTTTCTAGAGTGTTCTACACTCCCCAAAGCGCTGTACAACACAACAATCATTCATCCATTCACACTCACATTCACTCACTGGTGGTGATAAATTACATTGTAGCCTCAGCTGTCCTGGGGCACACTGACAGAGGCGGGGATGCCATGCACCAGCACCCACCAAGTCCCTCCAACCACCACCAGTAAGCATGTTACAACCCTTATAAAATTAAATGTCTAGGACACAAGGTGTAACATACAATAAAATAAATCTAACTAAAAATCCAAAACGACCAAGATCTGGCTTTTTGTAAAAAAAGATCATTTAATACATAAAATGGGGGTTTTTACAGAACAAAAAGAGGGAAGCATTAAACTTCAGGGTCTCCAAGGCCAAAATAATAAACAAAACACCCCTTCTTACTAAAAAGAAAACACAACTCTTCTCTAATGATAAAAAGAAAATACAATACCTAAACTACACTAACTATCCACAAAACAGGAGAAAATTTTTGTAAAAGAAAATGGCAGAGAACCCCTACCAAAACTTCCCACTAACAAAAACTCACTAACTAAATCAAACACCAAAAAAAAAACTGATCACTTCTCTTTAACACAGGCCACACAGGCAAAACACCACAACCACCAAAATGCTATCTGTGCCCAGGGGTAAGGGGCTGGAGCACTGTCTGCTTGGAGCCTTTATAGATTCCTCTGATTAGGTGGAAGTAGCCCCAGCTGTGCTCCAGGGTGTGGCAGCACCTGCAGACAAGACAACAAAAAAAACAAAAAAAAACAGGAAGCTCTCTCAAACCAAGAGAGCCCCTACAGGTTAGTGGCTGTAACAAAGCAAAGTGGGTGAAGCGTCTTGCCCAAGGACACAGTGACAATGTAAACCCAGCTGGAGCTGGGATCAAACCAGCAACCCAGACCGGCCACTCTTCCAACTGAGCTACATGCCTCGCCTATAACTCTGAAAGGACTATGTGCTGTAGTTTGGAAGCTGAAGGTTTAAAGGTCAAGAACTGGTCAATAATTTGACTTTATTATATTTAAATCAGCGCCACCCCAATACACATCATTCAACAGAATGCTTTCCTGTGCTGTAGCTAAAAGCTACATGTTGCTTCTAGGAGAATTTCCAAATAAATTCTAAACTCTAGTTGTTTTTTGAAGTAAAGGTGAGTGTTGTTTGACTCATGTGTTCCTGTGATAAAGCAGCAGTCTGTCCAGGGTGTTTCCTGCCTGCTTCTCACTCAGTGACAGCATGCTACAGTACTCTAGTCCTCCCAAACACTAAACAAGATAAAAACAGGAACATGAATGAATATTACCTTCCTCAGGAGTAGTCCACCAACAGAGATGACTCTAAGATTACAATGAAGGCCTCATTGAACTAATGAAGAGATTACAAGTCTGTCAGACAATGAAACTGAAGGTTTTTCATGTGTGTGTTAGCTTTGCTGTCAATGTGCAGCAGGATTGCAACCACAACCACTCTTTAGAACATCACTGCCACCTGTAGTTTGTTGAAGAAACTGATAATAAGCAAGAAAGCAGATTAAAAAGAAAATCTATGAATTTCATTTTGATACAGCTTCACTTGGAGGTCTTTTCTGTTTTTGTCCTCATTCATACTCTTCTTTTCTTTCAATAATTAACCTTCCATAACAGGCCATGTGGGTCTTTTCACTTTCCATAACAGCATCAGCTGCTCATACAAGCACGTTTTCTCTACAGCAGCAAGCTGCCCAGTGTTATCACATTTTTGTCAGTTATCATTGCAATTTCATATACTTTTGTGCACATGTACAATCAAAAACGGGAGAATTAGGAGACAGTTTTTTATTTAAAGTCAAAATGTTCCCTTTAATATCTGAATAAAATGAGTTTTTGACACCCTTGGACAGAGACTAAAAGAAGAACAAGTCATTATTAACTTATCAAACTGCAAAACTTTAGTTACACAGAGTACCTTACATTGAAAGGTGAAACTGTATAATGGATGAAAAATAAATTATAAATATGCCATAGTGTTGTTTGGAATGGTTTTGGTGTTTCAGAGGAAGAGGGCTAAAACAAAAACTCAATTTTCAAAATACTAGTTGCTAAAAGCAACAATTAATTGTTTTAAATGAGAGAATCATATCAAATCACACCCAGAGACTTGTTCTAGTTGCTGAGGCTCTACAGAGTTCTGACCTTGAGGTGATGAACAGAAAACCTCGACACAGTAAAGCCTTCTGATTTTTTGTCTCATTTCTTGTTAGTTTTACAATCAAGTGGATTTTGCTCTTTTAAAGCTGTAGAAGGGTTACGTTAATCAACTGACCTGCTAACTTCAGCTGATCAATTTTTCCAGTGTCAGGCTGCAGAATAGAAACTAATTCAAAGCACTGTGTTTTAAAGTGTTGACCCAGTGGATCATTAGCACCACCGTCTCCTTAATGCCAGCAAAAAGAGAGGCATATAGGGCAGAAAGGTGCAAAGGCTACAGCATCACTAATTACCACTGGGTGTTTGAAAGAGAACTTCAAAAGGAGCTAAAATCAAAGATAGGAAAGTGATAGCAACAATCTAAAGAGGAGTCCTTTTTCACACAAAGATGCACCTTTTGTCAAAATGTAATTCTATAGAAATAGTAGTTTGATGCTATAATATAAAGCAACTAAACAAAGCTTCTGTGAAAAAGACGTACACTCATAATTCTCTGTCTCTTCAGATTATATTACAGTGGACTCTCATATTACAAAACCCATGATGTGTCACTTTTGTGTGTGTGCATGTGTGTGTGTAGGTCAATATAACCTCTGCATCAGATTCCTGAGTGCAACACCTGACACCCTGAAGGTGCACGCACACATTTCTGAAAGGTGGTGGAATCTATTTTACACAGAACACTCCAATCCAGAGTTACTTATTAGAGCTGCCAACTGCTAATGCCCTGCTCACCTATCTGAGCAGTCTGTGTGTGTTTCAGCGGCCTAGTCAGCCTGGATGTCACTTTTCTTCCTCTGCTGCTTTACCCTCGCTTCCCCGTATATTAACATGTCTTCTGCCTTCTATTCCTCTCTATTTGTCATTCTAGCAACACGCTCTATGTGTCTATGTTACTCAAACATCACTAAAATGTACAATACCTTAGTCTGAATGAATTTAGATGAACTGTAATGACTTTTGTTGACATCCTTTTTATTATTGTAATTAGGACATTTGATTTGATGTCTTGATAATCAGTGGATTAACTGGCGTGCATTATGCTACACAAATTCAAAAGCCATTCAGGACAAAATGTAGTCATGTAGCAAATAGCTGTGCTGCAAGCTCGACTGGAAAAATGAAAGACAATTCTGTTTTTGACGTGTTAATTTTTTAATGATGCTTTTAAAGGATCTTCTTTTATGATCAAATAAAATCTTCGTTGCTTTTGCTTGTATAAAGACACTGTTGAGTTAAGTTGCTAAATCATTCAGCCACAACTCATGCTATTGGTTTAATGTCTAGAACAAATGCAATGAAATTACAAATAAAAACAAAATAATCCAATGAAAACACAGTTCTAAAATCATGAAAATAAAATAAAAGCGGTCAGCAGTTAAAGTTCTTAAAATAAATTTCTACCAACAACCTGTCATGTCAGGTCTCAGTTGAGTCTTTTTAGATTTTCTATGGTAATTTATGGAAAAAACAAAGTACTTCAAAATTAAAAACACTGCTATCCACCCTAAATCCACAACGTTACGCTAAAAGGGATGACAGCAGGTTGCAGTAGCTCCAGTCATTTTGTTTTCTCTGTATCTATTTCCTACAGAGTTTTTTTTAATCCTCATGTTGATTTGGACACTTGTATGAGATGCTGAGATGATTTTGGCTTGTACTTCTGACACGTTTTAACATCTGCTAAGTGGAGGATCATTGCCAATGAGAGAGTTGTTTGCATGCAGAATAGCTGACAGAGGTTTCTGTTATTACCCAGGATAGGATTCCAAATTCCTAAGCTGAAGAACAGATAGAGAGCAAAAACAAAGAAAAGGAAAGACACAAGTGGGAACATTGATCCTCGTGATCATCTTCAGGAAGAGCTTGGAGTTTTGACAAGAACACAGCAGGTATCGTGTTTTATCAAGGCAGGGCTGACTCCAAAGGCCTCTCTACCTTTACCTGTCTGACTGCTTTCAGAGGTAGACAGGCAGGACAGGTTTAGGAAAAAAACAGGATGGATTGAACTCAGTGACATACTGGACCAGTTAACAGTAAAGCAGCATCTATGGGACGGAGTTGTAGAGGCATGTCAGTATCTCGTTTGACAGCTGGAGACACAAAGCTGCAGGAAGAAAATACACATTTTCAGGCTGCATGATGTGAGACAGACCGATAGATAATTTATCCCTTTGAGGTAATTTATTTATTTACATGCAGCTACAAATTCTAACAAAGTTACAACAAAAACAAAAACTCTTCGGCTGAGAGGAGGATCAGAGGAGAGATGGACCACGTTGTGATCTGAGTCACAGAGGGGGGCACCCACACACATCATCCACACCTGCACACAAAAGATGATGTAATTATGATGTAATTGATGTAACATGATGTAAATGAAAACAATTTGTGACAGTGGTGTGACTGTTAAGCTCATTTTCTTGTCCTAATTTTAGTCACAATGTCTCTTGAAAAAAAAAATTCTTTTTTTTTTTTGCATCCTCCTAAAGTTCCTACACTTGTTGCACTTTTTGATTATCTACATACAAGTATATTGATGGCTGGTCTATGACCTCTGACATCAGTCATTAGCAGAAGCTGAATGAAACACTGTCCTAAATTACGTAAATACTGTTTTTGATAAAGCTTGCTGTCCCCTCAAAATAACTCAACACTCAGCCATTATTGTCTAAACTGCTTGCAACAGATGTGAGTTCACCTTTAAGTGAGGATTTCAAACTGTGCACAAATATTATGTGAGGCCACCAATTCCTTTTTCCAGCTCTGCCTTAACTCTCTTGGATATGGAGGTCACTAGAGTTTCACAGGTCGCCACTGGAATCCTTTTCCACTCTTCCATCACAGCATCACAGAGCTGGTGAATGTTACAGACCTTGGCCTCCTCCACCCTCCCTGTGAGGAAGCCCCACAGATCCTCGATAGATCAGAGATGTTCTTGGTCAGTCCAGTATTTTATCCTCAGTTTCTTTAGCAACAAGGGTCCTTATCAGGTGTGGTGGCATTTGAAGGGCAGGGATCATGCTCTGGTTCTGTATGTCAAAGTACATGTAGACATTCATGATTGCACCAATTATCTGTAGTCCCCCAGTGCTGGCAGAACCAGCGCAGCCCCAAACCATGACCCCCCCCCTCAGTAGAATGTTTGCAGACTTTTTTGTGCATCATCTTTATAAGTGGTTTCCTTCTGGGATAACAGCTACGATTTGATGCAATGTGTGGTGCATGGTCTGAGCACTGACAGGCTGACCCCCCCCCCCCCCCCCCCCCCCCCCCCCCCCCCCCGCCCCCCCCCCCCCCCCCCCCCCCCCTCACCCCGTCAACCTTTGCAGCAATGCAGGCAACTCTCATACGTCTATTCTCTAAAACCTCTGGATATGATGCAGAGCACATGCACTCACCTTCTTAGGCCCGTTCTGAGTGGAACCTGTTCTAGTAAACTGCTGTATGGTCTTGATCACCATGCTGCAGCTCAGTTTCAGACTGTTGGCAATGTTCTTATAACCTAAGGCATCTTTATGTACAGCAACAATTCTTTTTTTCAGATTTTTAGAGTTCTTTGCCATGAGTTGCTATGATGAACTTCCAATGACTCGTCTGAGAGAGTGTGGGAGCAATAACACCAAGTTTAACACACCTTCTCCCCATTCACACCTAAGTCTCACTATAGAGTCACATGACACCAGGGAGGCAAAACGGCTAATTGGGAACAATTTGGACATTCTCAGTTAAAGGTGTACGCACTTTTGTTGCAAGTGGTTTAGACATTAATGGTTGTATTGAGTTATTTTGAAGTGACACATTTTAAGTCATATGAGTGTCATATGTGTTGTCCTGTGAAGTGATGCTGTGTGCTACATGCAGCAGTTTGAAAGGAAATAAAATGCAGTTTTTATACAGACTCTGAGTTGAAAATCTGAAAGGTTGCAAAGTTTTACATCATTATTGAGCCTGTTTTAAATGCTGGGTAATTCATCCTGCGGGTGTGGATAGAGTCCTTGAGTTCCTGCTCAGATCAGTCACTTGCATGTCATGCCATTCATCACACGTCACTTGTGACAACAAAACACAGATTGATGACAGCGATGGTGATGCAACTCAGGCTATTCTCATATTTCACACATGGTCATATGCTTATGAGTTTATGAGTTTTCATGGCTACAAATTTGCTGCCGCGTTGAGAATCGATCGCTTTCATTTAGACAACTAGGGAGAGAAAAACATCACCTCAGCAGAGAGAAGGCTGGGGGGAAAAGATGGAGAAAAGCACCTGAGCCAAAAACCAAGTGGAGCCTCGGGAGGCGTTCGCCCAACAGGGAGCCGAATGTTTTCATTCTTTACTCCTGATCTACACAAATATACAGAAGGAGAGCGGAAGAGCAAAAGAGGGAAAACGCTTCACTCAGCCTGCCAACCACTGAAGCTGCCAAAGTGATCATCCCAGAATCCCTGCAAAGATGCCAAAATCTATAACTATTTACCATTTTTGGCATTTGGCCAAAACAATAGGTACATAAAAGCAATTCTATGTTTTCTCTCTATATGTATAAAAAAAACCTGAAACAGCATTCAGCAACGATACCAAACCTCCCAACTAAAAACAATAATAATGGCATTGTGTGACAGCAGCCCACATAGGGATGAAGCTCTCCTGTTAAATCAACAACTCTCTGCCAAAGATTACACCCAGAGCAGCAAGGCCTCTAATCTGTGATATTATCAGGGGACAGATGCTGGAGCTTCGTTCTTGATAATGAGTTACAGACTGGCTCACTCTTGTTTACGCTTTTTCACAGTCACTTAAAGCCTCCCAAGACTATGTGATATTAGCCCGATAATGGCCTGAGCTGATAGGCCTGAGGGAGCAGGGGCTTTGTGGCTGATGACTTTTTTTTTTATCCCATGTTGTTAGAGGATAGCCAAAAGCTGGCTGTGGGGTTTATATGAAGATCAGCTCATCTAGCTTTAACTCTTCTCTGACCTTCTGAGACGATTTTAGGACCATGTTTCCTTCACTGTGGCACTAGAGGAGTTCTGTGATTCTAAAACTAACCCTGGACACTTAAATAAACACGTTTTTTAAAAAACATTTAGTCTTTCAGTCACATCATTCAGAGAGGGTAAAGCTCTTTTTAAACCATAAATGTGATAATGATAATGTCTGGGGGGAAAAATCATTATGCCCATCAGAAACAGTATAATTATTCTGACCTCAATTAGGAAAACTTTAATGTTTTAGAATTTGTTCTTCTGTTTTTGTTAGTTTTGTTAATCTATACATTCCTTATCGGCACACTGCAAAAACAAATTATTCTATTTGGCTAACCAGATCATAACACATTCATTATGATGATGACTGTGCAGAATTCCATGCAATTAATAAAGATTTACATTTTAAAAAATGTGCAAAAATCAGTAGAAAGTAAGAGGCAAAGAAAGAATGATAGAAAGACTGAAAAAATACTTACTAAAAATTTTTTAAAATCAGGCTATTACTGCAAGACACTACAATAAAAATGATAAAATAACAGATTTTAATATGTTTTTTCTTGCATAGCTGGTAGGCCTTAATAAAGTGCCCAGACATTATCAGAAAAAGTACCAAATTGTACATTTAGGGCCACAAAATCTTGTCACTGTGATGGCACCCTCAATTAAAGTACTAGCTTGCACCCGTGTCTATATAGGTATCTGTACTTTGTACCATTTACAGGTGAGTTTTGTACCTTTGGTGGATGCCTTGTACCCTTAAAAAGGTAACAAAGAGCTACTAGATTTTTTTGTTATACGTTTGTTGTTCCTGTCATCATCAAGCCCTTGTTCCCAAACATCTGATATGTTTGAGGTGATACCTAAGCCAACACAAGTTTCATTCCAAGGTTGTGTCAATGTTACCCAGTTATACAGGCTTTCAGTAAATTATATTTTTAATAAAAAACCTTGGGGAAAAGTTTGATCCTTTAACATTTAGAGGAATTTGTACATGAATGAACCTTTTACTACTTCAGGTCTCCGAAAAGGCTTACAAAGTTACCTTGATGTTTAGTATTCAAACCTAGCGTGTACACACAAATCCTTGGTTGGCAAAAATGTGCTTCTTTTTTTACCCTTAGTTTTGACTGTGCACCGTTAAATGTTGTTATCAAAGGGGCCCTCTTGGCTGTGAATGACCGAGCACCAGGCAGTTAAGTTGTAACTGACTTGTGTTGTTCTATGCATGCTTTGAATGCAGATATTACACATTTAAAACTATCATAAAAACATGAATTATGCTAGGCTCAAAGTTGTCCCAGTTCAAGACAACTGTTTTGTTTCTGTAGTTGAGACCCCACTAACATACAGTGGTGTCAAAAACTATTTGCCCCCTTCCTGATTTCTTAATCTTTTGCATGTTTGTCACACAAAATGTTTCTGATCATCAAACACATTTAACTATTAGTCAAAGATAACACAAGTAAACACAAAATGCAGTTTTTAAATGATGGTTTTTATTATTTAGGGAGAAAAAAAATCCAAACCTACATGGCCCTGTGTGAAAAAGTGATTGCCCCCTGAACCTAATAACTGGTTGGGCCACCCTTAGCAGCAATAACTGCAATCAAGCGTTTGCGATAACTTGCAACGAGTCTTTGACAGCGCTCTGGAGGAAGTTTGGCCCACTCATCTTTGCAGAATTGTTGTAATTCAGCTTGAGTTGACGAACAGATGGCCTTCAGGACATTCTCCTTCAGGATTTTTTGGTAGACAGTAGAATTCATGGTTCCATCTATCACAGCAAGCCTTCCAGATCCTGAAGCAGCAAAACATCCCCAGACCATCACACTACCACCACCATATTTTACTGTTGGTATGATGTTCTTTTTCTGAAATGCTGTTACTTTTACACCAGATGTAACGGGACACGCACCTTCCAAAAAGTTCAACTTTTGTCTCGTCGGTCCACAAGGTATTTTTCCAAAAGTCTTGGCAATCATTGAGATGTTTTTTAGCAAAATTGAGACGAGCCTTAATGTTCTTTTTGTTTAAAAGTGGTTTGCACCTTGGAAATATGCCATGCAGGCCGTTTTTGCCCAGTCTCTTTCTTATGGTGGAGTCGTGAACACTGACCTTAATTGAGGCAAGTGAGGCCTGCAGTTCTTTAGATGTTGTCCTGGGGTCTTTTGTGGCCTCTCGGATGAGTTGCCTCTGCGCTCTTGGGGTCATTTTGGTCGGCCGGCCACTCCTGGGAAGGTTCACCACTGTTCCATGTTTTTGTGGATAATGGCTCTCACTGTGGTTCGCTGGAGTCCCAAAGCTTTAGAAATGGCTTTATAACCTTTACCAGACTGATAGATCTCAATTACTTTTGTTCTCATTTGTTCCTGAAGTTCTTTGGATCTTGGCATGATGTCTAGCTTTTGAGGTGCTTTTGGTCTACTTCTCTGTGTCAGGTAGCGCCTATTGAAGTGATTTCTTGATTGAAACAGGTGTGGCAGTAATCAGGCCTGGGGGTGGCTACAGAAATTGAACTCAGGTGTGATAAACCACAGTTAAGTTATTTTTTAACAAGGGGGGCAATCACTTTTTCACACAGGGCCATGTAGGTTTGGATTTTTTTCTCCCTAAATAATAAAAACCATCATTTAAAAACTGCATTTTGTGTTTACTTGTGTTATCTTTGACTAATAGTTAAATGTGTTTGATGATCAGAAACATTTTGTGTGACAAACATGCAAAAGAATAAGAAATCAGGAAGGGGACCAATAGTTTTTCACACCACTGTATAAGGTTCTGCTAGAGGACATTCAAGGGGCTTGAAATTTGTAACATAAAAATTATTTAGTAACTCAGCTAATAAAATTCTTTAAAAATCAATTCTAAAACTATTGGTTGTGCAGGAAAACACAATAAAGGATCTCAATTTTGTCCATGTCATGAGAAAATTTGAATTTTGCACAAGTTCCTATTGATCAGTGGATCATTGGAATATTTTTCATGTGATAACAGGGATTGTCTTCCACTCTGGATGTTGGCAGAGGAGTTTAAATTAGTCTATGATGACACAACTGTCTTAGCAGATGGTTTGTTATGAAGAACCAATGGGGAAATCAGCTGTGGAACGCGTTTGTAAGGGAAGGTATTTCCAGTTTATATTTAGCACCAAATTGGAAGAGCCATCTGTCACCGTATGCGATGATCAAACTTCAACCAATCAGATTATCAAAGCACTACCAGTGAAACCAGCTGATACATCAAATGCTGAAGTTCTGAACAAAAGAGAAAAAAAAAAAACTCAACCAGCAGTGTCACTCTTTGCTTCTGGAAAAAGGCAAGATTTTGTGTTTTAAAACATTTTAATGGTTAACTGCTTGTCGCACTAAAAACTAAACTAATTACAGGTCCGCTAAAAAGGCTGATTGATGGCACAAATCCAGTGAAATGCTACAATAAAACATGTACATACAATGCATCAGTAAGTGCACCCATGTGTGGTTGAAAGACGAAACACACTTGGGTAATCGTGTATGCAGAAATGAGTGGAAACGTGAGCATAAAGCAGACGGTCTTCGTCCCTGTTTCAACAGATAGGAGAGTATTTTCAATTGTTGGTTTAATGAAGCATCAGTAAAGACCATCTGTCTCCTTAAGTCCAAATACACTCAGAACGATGGCAACTGGAGTGGAAAATAAATGTAGGATAATGACAATACAACTGTCCTAAAGCACAAAATATAGGGGGGGGGGGAGAGAGCTTAATTTGGCAAGTAGCAAGTTCAGATAAAGTTTAATTTTATACTAAGTACTTGATTATAAAGTGTGGCAGTTATTTTAAAATATGAATACAATGGAAATCATGGAGAGGCTATTTGTCCATAGGAAGTGGTAGTGCTGCAGACTTGAGACAGTTAAGTGAGTTGGTATGCAAATGTACCAATTGTGCCCAGCTGGAAGCAATTGCTGAAAAGCTGGGAGACCAAAGTGTTTTTTCAGTAGCAGCTTGAATGCAGGTTGTATTTGTCAGGTTGTTAGATATAAGCCCTGGCATTACAGATAACGACAGGTAGCAGAGGAGGAGAAAAAGACAGTAAAGGTTCAATGTAGCTTTGACCTTTGGAAAGTTCATTCAGGAGCAGCACCTCTGCAACACCTGCCTCCATGTTTATCTCACACTGAGTAGAGAGCAACACATCAGCCTGCTGGGATGTTGGGGAGAGAGAGGGGCTCACACATAAAACACAAGGCCCCAGAATGATCAGCTCACAGTGCTTGGTGGACACACAAACTCTATATGTATGTGTGCAGGATATCATCTAATTTAATGTGTTGAGGTAGCCTCACTGAGTGCCCAAGTTAAATATTTTTTCTTAGATGCAGTGTGCATGACAGCATTTATGGAGGCACACTGTGCTCTGCCCTTGCACACCACATGCACATAAATGGGCCCTATGTATCGGGCCCCTAGCTCTGAGGCTCTGCACATCAACACAATGGGGGTGAAGACAATACTGCAAGGTTTCATCAACCTGGACCCAGTTTGTACTTTTACTCTCAGGTGGACCTTTGAACTGTTGCTTCAAAGTAAAGATGAAATAATTTGACCCTCCTGGAGCATTGCAATCATTCTCTTCAGATGAGGATAAGACATGAAATCAGCAGCTGACCTCGAGAAGCTGTTTTTTGACAGAATTAAGTCACACAGTTGTTTATTGTATGCATTGCCTTCAGTGTGGTCTAGTTTGTCTATTTGGTCCCAAATTTGCAAAAATAAACACTAAAGCATAAAAGTGTGATGCGTAAAGAGGAGCAGACGCACTGATGGAATTAACACCAAAGGCAGGGATCTTCTATTGTGAATGTAAAATAAGCTTTAATAGCAATAACATTCAGTACAGCCTACCTGACTTTAAAGGTAAAATCTCTTTCATTAAAGTAAAAACTCTATTAGATGGATAATTGAGTTCTAATGCATCAACTTTACAGATCTTGACTTGTTTCATGTGTCCATAATAAACTGGATTACTTTGAAGCACACAATGTATTTTTCCATCTTTGTACTTTTAGGCTTCTTAAAAATTGCAGTTAAAGAGAAAAACTTCTACATCTGGGTAGACATCAAATATGAGTCAATTCATGATTAAGTCGTGTCCCATTTCTATCTCTGACAAATCCAAGAAACAAAGCCAACATGCTCCTTGACCTTTGTAGTGAGATAATGAATAAACAATTACAGAAGTAATGTTTTATTCTAAAGAACGGGACAGAGAATAATGGATAAGGTTTACTTTATGACAACTTTTGCTGAATAAATGTCACCTCCTTTTAATTAACTTACTAAAACTTTTTTATAATTAACCTGAGGCAATTTCTGAGGCATCCTTGTGCATGGCAGTGGGCCATCTAAACACATTTCTTTTACAGCTGCATGAGGCAATGCAAGGAGAAACTTTTCATAAAATATTTTTCTAGTTATCGTCACCTGCTGGACGTACTTTATTAGTCACAGTTTAATGCTGTTTAATGTTGTAATTCTGACATTTGAAAACTATTTTTTAAAGGATTACTGGAAGAAAATAATGTTTCAAGAGGGAAAAGCTTAATTGTTACAGGAAGTCTTAAATTAAGCAACAATCTATCTCCTATTCAGCGTGATTTAAGGCATACTTAACACCAATCTGGCTTTAATTGCTAAAATTGAAAAGAAGGGAAAAAACATTTCTCCTTTGGAGTAAATAACACACACACACACACACACACACACACACACACACACACACACACACACACACACACACACACACACACACACACACACACACACACACACACACACAGGACTTCTTATAACTAACAAGCCATACAGCAGCTACAACTACAACTAACGACTACTATGAACAATGGCTCATAAGTACATTCACTCTTTTGTACAAGTTACTATTCAGTCAAAGTATTCACAAATAATAAGAAATACTCACAAGAAAAACATAACAATGACATTCTTTCTTTATTCATTCAATTCTTTATTTTTTAAATGGCAAGAGTTGGAAGAGTAAACCAAAGAGCAGTTGACACTTCCAAACCCATGGGGACTGTCAATTCCAAAGGGACCTGCAGAAGAAAGAACACTCAAAGTTTTTCTTAGGAATGAATGACATGCTCACACTCAGAAATAGAATCGCAGACCCAAAATGTCAAGGACTGTAACTCTCACTCTCCTAAAAATCTAAAATTTCTCCCCACAAAGTAATGGAAGATAAACTGGTGAGGTGTTCCATTTCCCCAATGTCCAGCAAGGTGTTCATCCATCAGAAAACAAAGTTTTGGAAAACTTTTTGTTGAAACCAGTAAGCCCAGTTGTGTGATAGAATCAAATACACACTAATAGATTACTGCTGATTTAATATTGTTGCACACAGAACACATGAAACGAGAAGCCGGTCAGTCATTTTCAATGCTGAGCAGTACTGGACCAGAAGTAGAGTATTTTTGATCATGCTTTGAGAATACTTGTCCTCCTACCACACAGTGCTGTCCAGAGCTATCTAAAACAACTTTCATGGTACACAACATAGAAAGAGGGCATTATACCATGTGCACTGGTGCTCTTAAAAAAGTAATTTTTACACTCCCATATGAGAGCATCAGAGCCACAAAAGGAGTTAATAGAAAGAGGTAACACATTTTTCTGCAAAAGGCATGGAACAGCACCTGTGTTACACAAAATTGTTACTGGGACACAATCCTGCTTCGTCCCTGTCAGAGGCTGCAGCTGGTAAAATGAAAGCTTTATAACTCTTTTCCTCCTGATCTTTTTCTGGGTTTTTCTTCTGTTAGGAGCGAGAGGACTGAACAGAACCATCAGTCTTTGACTTCCTGGTCAGCATCGATGACATATAATCACCTTTACCCTGAGCAGCGTGTTCTCCTTTTTACTGAAAACTCAACAAATGATCAAAACATCTGAAGGGATTTAGGCTTTGCAGCATTTGATGTTAGAACTCATCCATCCATTTTGCCAAAATGGCAAAAAGAGACTTTAGAGGTTTCAGACTGACGTCTGCATCATGATGTTGGTGTTTAACAAATAGCTGTAAGACAAACTTCCCCACTGATGGCTTTGCAAATAAATGACATGTTAAAAAAGTTCTGCATTAGCATTTTCAAGAGTAAACAACAACTTAAACACGATAGGGAAATTGTGCATCGTTATATGAAAGCTAAAAATGATCAGCATAACAGATTTTAAGAATTAGCAACAGCAGGTTTCATTTCATATTCGTATAGAGACTTCAATATTTGCATACATTATCCATCAGCGTCAAGAAAAATTCCATTAACAGGAGACACTGAAAAATTGATCATCCATTCATCCCCACTTGTTCAGGGTTGTGAAGAACATTAAATATGGGAGGAAAACACAGGATTTCACCCAAACTTCTTAAATGTAACAGTAATAGGTATTTGAACTCATCAAGTTAATATCTAATGTTTGCTGACATTTCATATTACACCCATGTACCATGACCAACGAAGCTCCTTAAGGCCAGAAACAGCAACAAACATAAGGATTCTGCATTTGTTTTTGCTTATATACTTCAGGTCAAAATGATGTAGTTTAGTAAACTTAAACTCAAAACTCATGGGTTTCATGCAGCAGTTAGTTCAACATTTCTCTTTAGAAAAACAACTATCCTCGGTAGCATTTTTATGCAAAAATAAATTTTTAAAAATGCAATTCAAAAGGATTCAAATACACAGTTTACTTCTGATTACAATACCAGTAGGTAAATATGGGAAACCATTTTTCTTCAAAGTAATTAAGCAGCACTCAGTTTAACCTGAGGTGAATCACTGACATCATTTGGAGGAATTACTGGGAGAACTGGGTGTTTCTTCCTTCTTCCAAGAGTCTCAAGCTAGAAAAAGAAACTCAGAGTTTATGTTCACCTGCCAACACCCTGCTGAGCCCAACACACCGAGGTACTGAGATTTTTGTTCTCAATATGAGAAAATTCATGTCTCATGTAGCCTGAGTCACACCTGACTTTTGTCATTAGCATATCAGACTCTGCAGGTCTTCTATGGTGTGAAGCAGCAGATGTCAAATGACATTACACAGCATTATTGACACCTACTGTTAAGTAATGTGAATAAATGAGGTTCCTTTTATATTATTAGCATATTTTTGTGCAAGAATAAGATCGATGACCCACTGAAAACGGGTCCACAATTATTAAGAGTCACAGCTCTAATATGTTAAACTATAGTTCGTTTTTTTCTTCTTTAAAAAGGTTGACGTGACACCATTATTGTGTGTCATGTCAGTAGGTGAGACTTTCATGGCCCATCTTCTCAGTACAGCCAAAACAGGAACACAGACTATTTTGGCTTCATTTTTGTACATGAAAATACACACACACGCACATTATTCCTTTACATATTTGCCTTAGACCCAAATAAACTGGTAAGCAGCATCACCAACATAGAATAAGAAGGAGAAACTGTGAGCTAACAGCACGCCAGACGTGAAGAACTGGGGTTTGCAGGTTATAAAGCAATTCATAAATCATAGCAGACTTCACAAAAAACAACAGAACAAAGATTATTGTATAAAAACCTTTATTCTCAAATAATGTCTCCAAAATATCCAATAGATAAACTCTGACAGCAGGATGTTAGGCTGCATTCACAAACGGTTATTTAACTCTTTATAACACTCTGTTATATTTCTCTCTTATGATCTTGTTGGAGGACAGAACAATGCATTTTCCCATCCATTTAAAAACTAAAGTACCAGCGTCATTTTACCAGCTACAAAGAAAAAAAGGAGCCTTCAAAATTATAGTGAATTTGCTCATGCTGTTGGAGCCTAAATTTACTGCAATTTAACATTTCAGGTGCAACTCTTTGAGCCTAATCTCTCTTTAGTTGGTACAGGAGTTCAAAATTTGGAATGTTAGGGGAACGATTCTTCAGGAATCTTCTGCACCTCTGAAAGTCATCCCCCTGCCGAGATGTGATCGTTAATATCAGCCACACAGGGCTGCTGTTACACAAGAACATCTTTTAAAGATAGTTTCATTGTCAACCCTGGGACACTCGAGGCATTTTAACACTAAACATCTGGTGTTTTTCACAGAGTTGAAAAGGGTGACTCTAAAAGCAATTTAAAAGAAATAGCTTCATGTGAATAATGCTCAGGCATTTCATTTGACACTCAGATTGTTTTGTGTGATTACATCATCATGTATCATTTACAGTGACTTTTTAAAAGCTTTTATGTTCAAAGGAAACGCTTATTATGCTGCGAGTAAGGATAGTGTTTTAGGCTATGAGTGTGTCCTTTTATTTAGCAGGTGTGACTCGGAGATAAACGTCTCTTTAGAATAAAGACATTTAAATCCAGGTTCCACAGGGTTTTCTGTTCTTGTGTAAAAGCAGCCATGATGGTCAAAAAAATTAAAAATAAAATAAAAAAGATGACATTTTGATATTTTTATATCTGATACTCACTTTGAACCATAGATCTTTACATGGTGTGTAACAGTAAAAACATTGACTTTAATGAACAAGATTTTATTTGTACCTACATTGTTATTCATAAAAAGTACAGCTTGTTTAATAATTTGTTTTATTTTTTTTACAAATCTCTCCATAAAAAATAGATTTCTGTACAAAAATGTTTTTTTTTTCCTTTTGCACCTACTTCAAGTTCAGCAGCACATGATGATGATGATGATGGTGAAAAATGGAGGCGTAGTGATGTTAAAAATAAAAACACTGGTGATGAAAACAACTTTCTGTTAAGGACCTGCCATTTATCAAGTTGTCTCTTTGCCACAGGGGACATCAAAAATGAAGCAAAAAGATTTTAGCGCACATTGAAATGCAGCAGACATTTGCTGCGTGTTAATATGTGTTGCTGAGAACGCATCCACGCCGCGCGACTTGTGAACGCAGCGCTAATTTGTCTGATGCCTCAGTGTAAAAACAGCCATGCACTGGAATGACAATTACTCATCCTTTGAAATTAAGAGGGAAGAATTGTAGCAGAAAACTCATGACTTATTCAGAAGAGTTAAGTTATAGATGTTTTAAAGCAGCATGAGAAGTTTGTTCTAAAATGTTGAGATTATAACATGAAACAAAAAGCAGATTCAGTATGAACATAAGATATTTCTTTAAGTAAACATCCCTTTTGGCGTTTATTTATTTTAAACTCATCAGGGTGTAAAAATCAGGAATGCAAAATGAAAAGAGTCAATTAATTCAAAAAGGACATATTGCTACTATTTCCCCACATAAAACCTTTATTACACTGAAAGTTAAAAGAAAAAGTCAAACTAGCTTTAGGCCCCCCCCCAAAAGGACACCTTACTCAGTTAAAAAAGACAACTGATGTATGATAAACTCAAACAGTAGTTTATTTGGAGCCATTATTATTTATGGTGTAGCGGAAGCCAATTTTCCATATTTGGACAGGTACCATCAAGAGTCTTAATACTGAGACTGCAGGTCTTAATCTGCAGTCAAACTCACTTAGACTGCACAAAAACCTTTGGTTTCCTACTATTAATTAGCTTAAAGTGCAAAATATTTCTCAAAAGTCAGTCAAATGTATTGGTTGGTAGCAAGACTCCAAATTAAAAATGTGTAGGTGGATGCATTTATAATGAAAACTCCATGAGATCTTCAGGCATGTACTAAGAACACAGTGGGTTCTCCATGAAGCCAGGCAGAGTCTATTAAGAACATTATGCTTTTGAACATGCACATTTTTTTTATTATGACAGCCATGTATCAAGGCCATGTGTGTTTCAGCTTGGTCATTTTTTGATAGTATGCCTAGACTACAATCTCCTCAAACAAAAGGTGTGCTGGCATGGTATGATCTTCTCATGTGGTTCTACATCCTGAGAGAATAGATCTTCATGGGGCTTAAATTATCATTTTCAAAGGTAACATGTAAAGATTTGATGTTTTGTTCTGACTCTCCAAATATGTTTGTTTCTACTTGAGATAGTTCACTTTTCTGTCTTTCTCATAAAAAGCAGACTCAAATTTACAGTTATGTTTGGATTTTACATTTTCAGCTACAATTGAGCTCACTTTTTCTTAAACGACGGAAGAGAAAAATATCTTATACACTTTAAAGTTCAACATTCTGCACAAAATCTGCCGCTACAAAACTGGTTACCAACCTAAAAGGTTAGTAGGTGAAAAGCCTGCACTAATACATGCAGACATGTAAACTTATGTGTTGTTTTCAAGACTTACAAATTGCCACAAGTAGTGCTCGCTGCAGAACCACAAAGGTGGAGCTGCACCAGGTTCAGTCCCGCCCATTCAACCAGAGTCAGCCCAGCCCAGGTTAGGGTTAGGGCGTGGCTGCACCTGGTGCAGCTCCACCTTCTGGTGCAGCTCCATCTTTCTGGTGCAGCTCCATCTTTCTGGTTCTGCAGTGAGCACCCTCTCAATTGCGGTGACATTAAATAAAACACATTTTGAGTTTAGCTGAATTTTGTGCAAACACAAAATGCCAAATCCAACTTTTATAGTGCAGTCCTGTCGTGAGATGCCCAAATAAACAACATAGATTCCAAATTTAATCTTCCAGGCACCAGGGGATCAGATCTCTGTCTATAATTTTAAAAAAAAACTCGACTTTTTTTATTACGCTAGTAGAAAACAGCCTCTAATTTTCAGGCTCCATTATGCACTCTTGACTCCATAGGAAATCAACACTGAATTAATCAAATCAATTAGAACAGAGGCACAGAGTGCACTCTTGCAATAAAAAAAGAGCTGGCTCATAACCATGTGAGCAGATGCTCCACTGTTGTTTACAGATGTCATGTTTATTCCTGCACTGAGATTTCAAATGTGTGTCATCTGTCTTGCTAAAATACTGGAAAAATTTGAGCATCCTTTGCATATTTTAGTTCTCTGTTCATCACACTCCGGTAACTGTGAGGCTGAAAGTTGACAATGGATGTTCGAAATCTAACAACAACCTGTAGTCACGTTGCAACACGTGCACTTCGCAGCACTCGGGTAGTCGTTTTGGATTAAATGGGATGAAAATGTAAATAAACACCGCCATTTGTCTGGTAATTTATTCCTGCTTATCTCAAAACAGTTCAGACAAGCTCCTCATGCAGACTTTATGTTTCTGAGTTCTGCAAAAATACAAAAAAAATCAACTAAATTTTGCAAGAAACATTTAGTAGATAAATGTATCCCTTTGTCTTGTCTTACAGTGTCCCATTGTATTTGTGAATGAATGATCCAGGACTAAACGTTTACATAACAGTGCTATGGATTGTATTGGGATGTAAATAAAAACGTCATTTTTGAATACTAACAATCATGCAGGTAAAGGCAAATGCTGGATGTGCGAATGTAAACCCAGATTGGTGTGTGTGAAATGGGAAAACGACTTGAGGACAATGAAAGACACACATTAAAAGCAATTACATCTGTTATCTAAACCAAGTGCAGCATCTTTTAGAAAGAAAAAATATAGATATATTTTCTTGAAAGGACACTGCGAGAAATAACAAGCTTGGTAAGTGATTTGAAACTGATGGATGATTTTTTTTTTTGTATCTGCAGACATGGATGCTGGAGCAACACAGACTCAAATCATCAGAAAAAACAGGGGCTTGCTAAGCTTGTGTACTTGTTGCAGTGAATTTTCCAGCATTGATAGGCAGGATTTGAATTACTCTCTTTGCACACGAGGTATTTCTCAAAAAAAAGAAGAGGATAAAAAAAGAGAGGGGAACTTGGGAACAAAAAACTGTCAACAATAAATTTGCAAGTTGTCTCCTTAATGCATCTGATTCCCGCTGTAAGTGACCACTTCTCAATCCCATACAGTATATTGTGTGCTCTTTTTAAAAGGGCGTGTTCAAACAGGACCATGTTCATCAGATATGCAACGTGTTGGAAGGATGAGTAAAAAAGGAACATTTACCTTTTAAAGAAGGTTAGAGAAAAGGTCAAAAGCTGTTTTTGAAAGCTAATTCTGTCTACTTGTGAATCTATATCTCAATCTGAGCATCTGTCAGTGATTTTGTAAATTGGAGACTATCATTTATTCTAATCATAAATACAGTATTTGTAATTTATAGTAGTAAATGTAAAAGCTTCCAAAAACAGCTAAAAATGGCAGATCTCTAAGAAACATCGTCATTCTTTCAGTAGTTCCCAACTTTCTGATTGGCCATCATGGCGTTGTCATGGCAACAAAATAAAACAGCATACCATGTTGTGATGCCTGCTAACAGGGAGTGAGAAATATAAATGTGTATATACAAACACACTCTAACCCTGTATTTATTAATCATATTGTCATCTTTTCTTAAAGATAGAAGTTTTGAATAAAACTGTTGTTTTTCTTTTTTTTGAATGACTCCTTTTGAAAACCCATTTAAAACCCAGAGATTTATCTTTTTCATCCATAATCCAGTCCAAAAGAAAAAAGAAAAATAAAGAATAAAGAAAATAACACACACTAGTGCAAAATTTGTGCGGTTTATATAAAGTTTATATTTTGGGGTTCCCAGCAGCAGTGGTTTGGGAAGTCCCAAGGAGCCACTGGGCTTTTGAACATATGAGTCTGTTCATCAATATCTTCACTGAAGAAAAATGCCAAAAGAGACAACTAGAGACAACTCTGCCTCTGTTTCCACGCCAACACGTCCTTGTCTCTTTGTTTTTTGTTGTTGGTTTATTGACTGACAAAGGTGACTAACCATACTTTAAGCTTAGTCCATGTGTCCAGCTTTTGTCAGTCAGCCAGTCTATCTGCTAATCTGTTGATCTATTTCTGAACTTGTGGCTGGAGAGAGTAGTACACTGTAGAAAGTGAATCAGTCATCTCTTGGCTGGTAGTCCAGACCAGAGGTACAAGAGGACAAATCATTTCCCGGATTTGGACACAGTTGATTGCAGCAGTTGACAATCCTGACAGCTTATTGCCTCCAGGCTTCCACTTGTTAAGCCACCGAGCACAGAATTGTGGCTAGCTGGGGAACAAGAATCTTTGATTGTGTTTGACAAGCCTCTGGAAACCAATCAATAGTTTGCAAATACAGAGCAAAGCCAGTGACTGGTTTTGTGGTTCAACAAAGTCTGCTTTCTGCTACTATAGAATACTGGACGGGGCTGACTACAGTGCTCAGAACCATCCATCAATATTTGGAAATTTTAAACCATCATTTTCTGACAGATGAAGCTTGGTTACTTATGTTTTAGCCTATTTAGTTACATTGTACTATGGGTTTTCCTAAAAGTAAAAAAACAGTGGCAGAAAATCATGAAAATTACAATATATTTTTAAACCAAATAATAATTAACAACTAAACTCAGCCAACTCTGATTGTCCTGCTACTCACTCAGCTGTCTACGTAGGCTAAAACATTTGAAACCAAACTTCTATTTGACTCAGGTCAGTTCAGCTTTATTCCATGACTTAAGTAATCTAAATAAATCTTTTTAAAGGAATTGGTCTGGCTGATCTTATGACAGCATTTGGTTTCCAGCTTTACAGCAGACCATATGACCAACAGTAGTTTCCAACTAAACTGAATCTGTTAAAGGAAATGTTTTGCCCTGGCAAATCCAGAGTGATGGACGGCCAGTGGAAGGATTTTGGTCCCGCACAATGATGGTTTATGTTTAAATATAGACATCTTCCATTGTCGGAAAGAAACTAAAAGGTGGAATAGACTAAGTGCTTCCCTAGCATGGAAAAAATATCTCAGATTGGTCAAATTCATATGTGTCTCCTGTAGCAGAGGAGTTTGGAGATTTGAATTCACTAGATTGGGAGACATTTTTGAATGTATCAAAGGGCCTAGTGACTTCAAGAATGCAGACATTTTAATGAAGAAGTTAGAAGTTGACCTTAACTGAATTTTAGGGGAGTTTACTTAAACTTACGGCTTTCTTGTGGATTGAACTGCAACAGCTTTTAATTATAACCCCAGATTAAACAATCTCCAGCTAAAACAGGTTGGGTGTCGACTTGTTGGTTTCAACTATTATATTCCCCTTCAAAACCTCAAAAAAGAGGTGAAAAACCTTATTATCGTGGAAAGACGTGGAGAAGAGCTGCATTACTGTGAGGACTATGCTGCCAGGAGACCAGCATGTTACACAAAAGCTGCTCATGGTGACACGTCCAAATCTTAAATTTGTTTGCTCTGTTGTTTGGTTCCACCACACAGCCGAATGCAACCTAGAGGTCGAAGCACTTTACGTGTAACGACAGCTCTGCTGTACTACACCACGGTGCAGACTGTGTTCAGGGTGGTGTCAAATCGAACCGCCTTAGCCTCCGTGGGCTTCATGTTGGTGTCATACATTGGGTTTTCAAATGATGCCTGACCATTGGAGCTCTCATGGCCAACATAACCATTGAACTGGACCTTTGGGCGCGTCCTAAAAAGAAAAAACAGAGAGAAGCAATGTTGTGTTAATGAAACAAACTTTATCTTCCAATATAAAATCAGTTAATACTAAACAAAAAGTAAACTGCAAACTTTCAGAAAATAAAAACTGCTTCATTAAAAAAAGAAATGTAGTTACTTTCTATGTTTCTCAGTGCAGTTTGCCAAGGTTTGGTACCACCTGACAAACCTTTCAGTTACTCTGAATTTTGCAAAGTAAATAGAAAAAAAACTTGAACTCCAGAAGGCAAAGATAAAAATTTAATTGGCTCCAACTCTCAGCAGCCACAGAATTGTTCAGGTAGATTCCTTAAAATCTCTATTTGAAAAAGGAGAGAATGTTGGGAGAAAGATTAATCAAAATTCTTGTTTGGCTACGTTGAAGCCCTCCACTTGAAGCTTGGGTGTTTGTCTAAAAATGCTGTTTTTTTAAAGCCTCTTTGCCTGTAACATCTTTTTACCAACAACAAAAACAGAGGGTACTTTTGAAAGGTCAAATAAATGTCTTAGGGTGTTACCACACCTGCTGTGTTTAGTTTATTTAAACTGAACTCAGGTTAGTTTTCCCCCACTTGGTGCAGTTTGTGCAGATTTGAATGCAGTGATCACACGGGGGCAAAACAATCATACCACACCCTTTGGAGGAGGTGGTCTTAGTGGGGTTCTACATAAACTGCAGAGCTGTTTTAGTAAGGTGTGAGCATGATCCAACTTCAGTTTAACACGGCTACACTGCAAGTTTTCTCATAGCCTGGCATGCTTTGCATTCTGGGACACATCCCCACCAATAATTAGATCCAAGGGTGCAGAAATGGCGCTGCATCTCCACCAATACTACGTGCAGCCTAGCGGACCAAGCTGCTATGCTGCTGTGCGCTGAGTCAGTGGAAGGACCTGTGTCCAGGGTCCACTTACACCGATGACAATTGCTCTGGGTCTGGATGAGGACTGGTCATTGGGCATTTTCCCCAGTGATTGTAACTTTGGGCAGGTCTGGACCAGGACCAGGATGAATTGCATTAATCTGCACTTCCTGTTTCAGCATGCTCCCCCCCACGTGTCCCATCCTGGTCCCCACTAGGCTTGGGCGGTATCCAAATTTTAATACCGTCAAACTTCCTCCACATTTTACTGGTGTATACAGTATTACCGTGACCAGGGTTGGACTGGGACTTTAATTCAGCTCGGACATTTTCGGTCGTGGCTCCCACCATGAGCACTAACAGCTGATGTTCGGTTCGGATGGCTACTGCTGTTGACTGAAGCACTTAATCGTTTCGCAAGCTCGCCTCACTGCAATAAGGGAATGCTGAGTAAAACAAGGGAGGGGGGGTGGTCCCGCTGTTGACTGAAGCCCTAAGCATGCACGAATCCGTGTATTCTCTCCGTTCTTTTGTTTCTGAGACGAAACTGAAACAACCGTAAGTAGCCGTTTTGGTTTAGCTGCCTTGTCAAAATAAAACTGGAAATACAGCTCAACGGAAAAACCCTGATGTTGACTGAAGCTATAAGTGTGCAGAACACACCAGCGGCTATAGGAGCTCACGCAACAAAAAAGAAGTGTTGATTAAAACAAGTCGCTTGGATAGCGGGCGGCGTGAGCGCCCCGGACCAGCCCAAAGTTACCTTCAGCTCACCGGCAGTCCAGCGCTGACTGTGCAGTTTTTCTCAACGGTTGTTACGACTGTGGTCGTATTTGTGTGCGCGTGCGTGCGCGCGTATGTTTCTCCTCTCCTTACAGGTGCTGTCTTGCATGATCAGGCCGACGCGTGCCAGGTGTCCTGTCAGCTGTGGTGATTGCGGAGTGACAGCGACTGGGACTAAGTGGCGAGGGCATAAAGACACCGCATGGAGAGGAGGAAGGCATCCATCCTCCACCGATCCCAAACAGCCGCGTTTAGATCATGATTTGAGTTAATTATTCTTGTGTTAGTCTGGGTAACTTAGTAGGGGTGGATTGCCGTTTATGTTGGTCCCGTTTTCTCCTGTTTATTGCAGTAAGACAAGGAGGTAAGACAATGTCTTTGTTTTCTTTTGTTTGGTAGGAAAGAACGGGGATTTTGAGTTAGAGGGTGTTTTGTTTGTTGTTTTGGCCTGGGTCCACCCTGAAGTTTTGTTAAATATTGATCATCATTATTTGTATTGCCATTTAATTTGTTATACAAATTAAATTGAATTATTACTTTTACACCTTGACTACGTGGATGTGTTTTTGGGTTCTCGGGAGGATGGATCACGGTCATGTTACGCTCGCCCTCCTAGACCGGGTGTAACACGGTATTGAAACCGATAACGTTGCTATTTTTCAATACCGGGTGTATACGGTATTACCTTAATACCGCCCAAGCCTAGTCCCCACCAATGTCCACTAAAATCTACGCCATTGCATTTGACCAATAAGCAGACTGAACATTCTCACATGGTTTGTTGTGACATGATTTGGTTTGCTTGCAGTTTTCTCTGTGTGAAAATAAGCCAAACTATTTAACTGATTTGGACCAGAGTAAACAAACAACAGGACTAAACTTGTCCTAAGAGTTTAATCTTCACCAATTGAAAGTGGACCCTCTCTTGCAGATCAAATGGATCAGAACTACATCATGCCAAATACACCCATAGGAAAGATTATACTGTTGGTACATGGAATTAGTAATGTTTTAATAATTAAAACTGAATAAGAACGTTTCTGGTAAAGTTTTTAAAAAGTACAGGTGGGAAAATCCTAAGCAGTGTAAACCTGTACGTTGATTACTAAGAGGTTCAACTAATTTTAGCTGGTCTTGCAGGAGTGTATCTCAATGCAGACTGACACTATCTGTGATTCTAGTTCGAATGTGCATATTTGAGATCAATCAATGCGCTTAAATATGGATTCTTAAGAGATTTAATGCATAGGTTCAAACGGCTGTGAAATATGACTACCCCTTCATTATTTGTCTGCTTGACAGAGATTACATTTTTGGATAATCAAGTCCCATAATCCAGTTAGATCTAATCACTTCCTCTCAAACCCTGTGGAAGTATTTGCAGGGAGGAGTGCTGCTGCTGTTTGATTCTGACCTCATTAAGAGTTCGTGAATGTGTATGTGTGTGTGTGAGAGCGCACTGGTAGAAATCCAGCCCTGGGGAGTCACTAAGCCTACCCTACATGTTCAACCCATTACTTTACAAAACTGCACACATCAACACACCCTGCAGACCTCCCTGCATGGCAGTAGTTTAAATCACAGCATTGGTGGTGGCTGTAGGTGCAAAAAGTTTCATTTTATTGGGAGAATGAAAAATGGTACACATAATTGGTCTGACAGTATTATAGATACTCTACAGACAAATGGGCCATAGCAGGAAAAACTGCAGTGCACACACACACACACACACACACACACACACCTAGTTTCTCATTTAGGCTACTTTACATTGGCATGTGAAGAAATAATTTCTAATTCTGTTGATTTGCTATTGTACAGCTCTAGATGTTAAACTACGCCTGCAGCCAAATGGTACACCTATTAATAACTGTAGGAGAAATTAGTGCTAAATATTGAATACAGTCAAACGAGGCTTTAAAGAAGCAACAGCTCATACAGGAATACCTGCAACCTGCTTCAGTCTGTTTAAAGCTGGCTTTTAATTTCCTTTATTGATGACATCATGCTGACAGAGAGATGACAATGAGATCAACAACAAAATAAAATACCTTTAAATAGCTTTAAATGATTGCTGTTTGGGCACAGTAGGGCTGCACTGCTTAAAAAACGTCAAAATGAAAAGAAATTAAGAATATCACCAACATTTCTGACACATGCATGAGGAGTTTCTGTCAACTGTGTGTTAGAGATGAAAACGGATATCTTAGTTTTGACTTTAAACTGAAAGGATTTGTTTAATCTGAGGCTTGAGTTTTTTAAATTTCAGGCAATTATGATATTTTTCAGCTTTTTGACAGTTGTGCAGCCTTACTAAACAGCATGGAAAACAGTTTAAAAGCTAAAGAAAAAAAAACAGCAATAGAAAAACAAGAGATGGGAATTTTGACGGAGGATGTGGCGGCGGGCGGAGGTCTGGTTGCTGTAACAACCAGATGGATGACACGTGTCAGTCTTACCTGCCGCCAGGCCCCCAGGTGTTTTTTGGTCTCTCATTGTCATCTGTGTCAGCAGACAATGTCCTGCATACAACCATCAGCTTTAATGTACATCAACTATTAATGCACACTACTAATGGCAATCAGGTAGTAAAACATAACGAGTGAGGTACTTAAAAGTATAAATATGCCAAACATAATGATGTCCCTATAAAGCAAGAATGCTTTTCTCTATACTCAAGATTTAACATATAGACAGTGCATGACAGATGATGTGTGATTGACAATGTTTCCACCTAAACATTATTAGCATAAATAAGTTTAAACACTAGAAGACTTGATGCACACAGAGCGCAGAGTTATTAGAAATCAATCAGAGTTATTAGAAATGACAAGACAGCCTATTAATGTGCAATAATATCTACTGTCAGATGGAAGATGTGGTATTGAAAAGCTTGAATGCTGAAGTGCAGTCGTCTGACGATCCCCTGCTGTAGACTGACATCAGTATGAGACAAAAAAGCTAAATTATCCTTCATCTTGGAGCATTTTAGATATTTCTTTTACTTTAATCATTAGGGGCAATCATTTCCAAGATCAATTAGAATTACCTTTCATTGTGCACTCAGACTTTTAGACCTGCTTTTACTTTTTTGTGTTTAAAAATCTAGAAGAATAGAAATGCCACATGTATGAAGAAAAATTTAAAAAATATATTAGAAACCTCATTGAGTAAATATAAGAATTCAAGCAGGATAAACTATAAAATTTAAATGATTTTAAACATAGCTATTTATTTGCTTATTTACACAGAAATTAAGGACAAATCGCTGTTTTGCATTCTGTTCTGCTGCATGTGTAAGTGCGTGTTTTCTCTTTGACAGACTGACATTGAGGGTATAGCTTACCTGTGCTTGTAGAGGTAGAAGGCAAACCCAGAGAGGATGAGGGCAAAGAAAGGAACTAAGATGGCTGCTGCCACAGAGCTGCTGTTTGTGTAGAGGTTTGATGGGTCCATTGCCATAGTTACAGGACCTGGTGTCACACACACAAACACACATATTCCAACATATTCATATAAAACTCAAACACAGGTGTGCTTCAGATGGTCCCAGCACTGTCTGGCTTGTATTTTCTGCTCCTTGTGGCAGGCCTGAGATTACTTTACTTCACTGTTTTTATATTTTTATACTGACAAGTACATTTCAACTTGGTAGCTTGCACAGTGTTGCAAACACAACGAGTGTGTGCTGAGAGGTAGACCCACCTTGCCTTGTCAGATGAAACTTGCCAAAGTCTTTACTGTGAATGTGCCCCTGGTACACAAAGGTCTTCTGGTCTGATTCTGATGTAACCTGACAAGCAGCAGAGACTTCAGATTATTAAAGAAAAACAACAAACAAAACACAACTGTTATAGTCAGAGGGTGGAAAGATATATAAGAAATCAGTTAAATGCTGTCATCAATTTCTTTATTTTGTGACACCATTGATCTGATTTACCAGTTTAAAAATTATTTGAGGACTTTTTTAACCTTTTAACTGGCAGATCGACCACTCGGTAGTACACATTTAAGTCCATTTATATTGAAGCATGCACTGATCCTAAATAGGAAAAACACTGCTGCATAAAAATTCTGCACTGTATTTTTAGGTGTGTTTTGTTTTATTAGATCTCTCTTGTAAAAGACAATTTAAATCTTACAATCCCATTAGTCATGTTGAGTAAATCATAAATATACATACTGCCTAATCTATAAGTGTGTGTTCGGCTTTTACAGTACAAGAAGAAGAGATGTTTGGATTTGGTAAAATCAATAAACCTTTATCTTCTTTGGAACTGTATGAAATGTTATAAAAATGATCTCTCTTCCCTCTATAGTTCGTTTTCTGCTCTGATCTCCTCCTTTTTCCATGTTTTTTAATGGGTACTGGAACATGTTCTGTATCTCTTTCCTTGTTGTCCCATTTATTAAAACCAAATGTAATTGACTGCAATATCTCAAGTCTAAATATAGGAAAAACACTATATTATACAGATGATAGAATATTTGTGAAGGCACAGAGTAAATGTGCATCGGCTCGACAATAACAGAGCCCCAAGTTTGAACCCATAGCGGAGTCACATGCTGGAACAATTTCTCGGTGAGAAGATTAACTTTGTAGGCTGCATGTCTGGGCAACTCATAGTGACAAGAAGGTACATCCAATCATTAACTGCTGCCAGTATGACAGGCAGGAAATTGTTCACTCCACAGCGACCGCTGAAGTGACATCTCAGACATGAGTCTGTCATTTTCTTTTACAAGTTTTACACTACAAAAGGATCCATTTACATTAAAACACAATGCATTATGTTTCTGAGAGATCTTGGTGGAATTGTTTTGGAAACTTTAAAGTGCAGAACGGTTCATTCTGTATTTCACTTGCAAGGAGAAAAGCGGCACAGGATGAAAGGGCAAGATTGTCTTCACAGATTATTATTCTAAGAGAAAGGCAATACTTATTTGAAAATGTGCACAAAGATAACTGCCTGGCACCAAGGTCAGAATGTTTTTCATATTACGTTACCTCTTTAAACACTGAAGAAAAAATGAAACCCATAAGTCTAGACATTTAGAAAATAGCTACGACTGCTTCAAACTGAAAGAAAAGGAGAGCAGGTGAAAATAATATTCTTATTTCAGATGTGACAGGAGATTTTAGGAAAAAAACTCCAGGTGAACATTCTGAACACCACCTTTGGGTTGAAAAGGGTTCATCTCAAGGGCAAAATACCAAAAAACACACTGAGTCGCATCATGTATTCGTGCACCAACACATGGCGTAACCAAGAACCAGCTCCATGGGTTGCTGTCCGCCTACATATCAGGGTGAGATGCACTTTTATTTGAACAGAGAAAACAGGTGGTTTAAAAAAGGAGCAAAAAAGCCAATAAATCAGTAAAAACCAGGTGGAGGTAAAAGCATCTATAGGAGTGTTTGCCAACGGCTATTAAACACCAGAAGAAGACAGAATTCTGTTTATGGAGTACAAACTGTAAACACAACAAAAAGAAGAGGCTGAGGATGGCAAATACAAGAACAAGGCCTGAATACTATGAGTGGAGTAGAATAAATGTCTACTTTCTGTCACATTAAACTACAAGATCACATCAGAGCAAAGCAGCGCTGACTGGGAGTGGTGCCAGTCCTAACACATGGACATAATGGACACTTTTTAGGCTCTGCAACCAGAAAGGGACGTGGCTGAGGAAGGTATGTGGCTCCATTAATTATCCTCAACAATACCATTAACAAAACTGCCCCAGCAGCTGATGGAGCTCCTTAGTATTGCACAAAAATTGTAGTTCCCTGTCCAGTGGTGAGTCATGTGGTGTTTATAAGTATTAATGCAGCTACCACAGGTTTTTGCTGCAATTGAGTAACTAAATTCTGTAGCATCTGCAGCATAAATGCAAGCCTGTAATCTGTCATTGCTGTTACTAATGGCTCTTAAGGTCATAGGTTACATTAGAAGTGGGGTTATGATTTATTCAAATATTGTGTTTTGGCTGTCTAGATGAAAATGCAAAGGTGGAGTTTCACTCTGGAGTTTGTTTATTTATTTGTCTCCTAAAACATGGTTTCTGTGTGGACATAAGGCTGAAATAACAAAACAAACAAAAAATCTGTATATTTTCAAAACACCATTCCTGTGTTACAACCTGAAACTCATCAGTAGTTAGAACTAAAGACGCCTTTTGGACCAGAGATAAAACATCTTCTATTAAAGCACAAGTGAACATTGATTATTCAAAGAAATGTTTTATGCTTAATGAGAGAAAGTTTTTTCTTACATATCCATCCATGGCCCAGTTGTCATTTTTAAACTTGCTGTAGTAATACTCTGTTGGTCCCTTCACCTGGTAAACCTTCAAAAGCAGCTGGTTTTCCTCAGATTTATAGGTACCTAAAAAGGAAGAGACACAAGCATTTACATAAACATGCAAATACTCTGATTAGTGCCTAAACCCTATATAAATCATCAGCAAATTAACTTCTAATTGGTCTTGGATCTTGAAGAAAAAAAAAGCTTGAGAAAAAAAGGCTAAGACAGAAGAATAAAGAGGAAGGGAAACAGACCAGACTGAGTGACAAACGGAGCAAAAAAAGAAAACCACGTTGATGTTTTGAATGATCACACTCTCTTTTCCTTTATGGAGCACATCACATTACTGAGAAAATGTGACATTTAGCCTGCAGCTACATACCTTTTTATTTAAACACAATGCAAACGCATGAATGTGTAATTCTAAATATGACAGATACCTGTAAGAAACATGACAGGAGTAAAAAACAAACAAAAAAAAACTGTGATTAAAGGTTGAAATGGAATGCCACATCGCTGGTATTTCTTCACATGGTAGCTACTTTTCTCCAATAAATGTGTAACAAATTTCCCCATACACAACTCTTTTTTATTTATTAATAGCGCCGAGGTTACCGTTTTTGTGAACTGGTGATGAATAATCCAATTAACTGTATCAAAGTTGAATTGATCCTTGTAGGAGGTCACGTTGTCAAGGTTATAATTCATCTCTTTTGAATTGGTGCAGACAGAAGCTGGTAGAGATTCACTTGCAACAATTTTAAATTATTTCCACCAGCATGTCTCATTTTAGGTTGGAGATGAAGTAGATTCTGATTTTTTCTTTGCTTTGGAGAATTTAGTTAATATGAGTTAGACAAAATAAATGGCTATTCAGGCAGATCAAACAAAAATATGGCTACAAATATTGCTTCTGAGTCTTTATTATGATTTTTTTAAGTGTGTGTCATCATCACTTGCACACCTTAACACAGACATAAACAAAAGTATGAAAAATGTCTAATCGAAACTATTTTTATTGATCCTATTGTTACTTTACTGATATTGATAGAATAGATTGTCTTTATTGAAAACTAAAATAAATGTTAAATAAATTGACTTTTAATTCCTAATGTGATAATTTTATAAAAATCTTAAAGTTTCTTGTATTTTTTAAAAATATTTCATTAAAATTTTCTCAAGTATACACAAAATGCTGGTACAGTTTGATCAAAAAGTAGATTCAATTAACATTTCAATCAGCATATGTGAACTCTTAGAAGCGGAAAAACAAATATTTTATTAAAAAAAAAAAAAAAGGAAAATTCTTGCAGCTCGTTTGAAGTATTCCATTACGGAGCCACTTTACACATGCAGACCTCAGCTACAAGTCTCAAACACTGGATGTTGTTTATGACTCGGTGCTAAAATTTATTGTTGGTGAAATTTATAGTCTGCATCATTTTGCACTGTAATCTAAGGTTGGGTGGTCATGTGATAGACACAGCGTTTTATTGATCGATGAGGCACTCACTCTTCTTTTATCTCCCTAATTTAGTTTGTTTCCATCCTTTCTTGCAGGCTCAAATAGAAAAAAATCCTGACAAACTTCTTATAGAAGCCACTGACTTTTACAGAACATGCAAAATGCAGTTTTACTTACTGTGCATCCATCAGCTCGAATTCAGGACTGAGCACACTTGACTATTTTTGACATTATTTTTAAGCTTTAAAGCGATTGACGTAATATGATTTTACTTCAGTTTAAACTGATTCATTTTCTTAATATTTGTTTTTTGAGTATTTAGTTGATTTAGGCTTCTCTGTATTTGATCTTTAGTTCTCTATTTGAGTTCTTGCACAGTGCTTTCATCCCTAAATGAGGTCAAGAATTTAAGACGAATAATGAATAAATAAAAAAGTATTTTCTAGCAAACTGTCAGAGTTTATGAATGTTGAGGAATGCATCAGTGTCAGTACAAATCAGTAAGAATTACAGCTGGATTTGATTATTTTCTGCTTTATTCTTACATTTCTGTGGGGCTAGCTCTTGTGTTTTTTTACACTTATTAAAAAACCTGCAAATGTTCAACTTTTGAAATCCAATTTACTGAGAACAGATTACATGTAGGTGTTAATACATACAGTATAATAGAGTTCTTTCCATGCACTGTTTACATTTGCATATGTGCTTTTGTTTGCTGGTATAAAATCAGATTTCATACCATTAATATTTTATGGGTTCTAGAGCTTCTGCAGGCCTCTGTTAATCTAAGAAAATGAAAGTGACTCAGAAAAATGACTGAGGACTTGACTATACTACTTCAGATGTTTTTTTTAAAAACTGATCATTTTTGTCCTCCGTTTATATAAATATTGTTACCCACATAGTTTAGACAAAAATGCTGAAATACCTCCATAACACCACTAGGTGGTTTATGAAAAGCTCTATATCTCAAATCCACACAGAGGCACCAAAAAGAAGTTTTAAAACCTCGACTTTGGAAATAATATTAAAAAAATCTAAGTTTGTGTGGAAAGAAGGTGCAACACTGAGAAAAAAAAATCTCACTGGATTGATCAATTAGTGACTTTTTTTACCTGACAATCTGATCGACACCCCGCTGGTTTCCAGTAACGTGACGTTAACGCGGCCGCTGGTGGCGTTGAACCCAGTAACGGTAAACGTGGTGGCCTGCCTCTTCCCTAAATACTCATAGAACCCACTCCACTCAGAGTTTGGGGAGAAGACATCCACAGGAACTGTGAGGTAAAAAGAAACACACTTTAACTATAAAGCATAAGATTTCTATTTTAGGACATCATTTTCCTAGATATGCATTTGAGGTCTTTAAAAAAAAAGCATGATGGTAAGAAAAATCTTTGAATGAATGTTGCCCTAATGTGTTTGCTTCTCTGGTTCCTCCACATTTTAGAGGTCAGTCTCTGCCTGCATGACTTCCACATCCACTTAAAAACATTCCCCAGCTGTTGTTGTATTCCTGCAAAAACCACACATCTCTGTTCTCCATCTCCTGGTTTTTTCTTCTCTAATGGCTGGATTCTTCTAACTGAATATATCCATAAAAAAATCGTTCCTCGGGCTTAGAAGATGTTTTGTGGTATTACGGATGAATGTTTTCACTGATTTATTTACTTCTTAGGAATCGTGCACTCTTCAAATAGGACATTTTTCTTATTTCTTACAATCTTATAAAACCTGCTTATCCAAACAGTGAGCTGCACAAGCAACACTCACTGCAGCCTCTTCTCTCAAAATCTACGTCTGTCTGGAAGAAACCCTGACACTTTTGATTAATCAAAGACGAAAAAGAAAACAATCTCAAGAGTTAAAGTTGAAATGGGGTAAAAACAAGCTGCAGTAAAAATAAAATAGTTCTATTTAGGCTCATCTATGATGCATTTACTCAGTTGTGTGTATTTTATTCTTCTACATACCACGAATCTTGTTCTTCTGTACATCTGACTCCTCTCTGCCTTTGGGATTGACTTTCATTCCAACTGAAATATAAAATGGTATAAAGTTTAGTTTTTGAATTTATTATATAAAAAAAAGCCTCTAGTGCACTTGACATGAGAAGACTGAAAGATGCAAGTACTTTTAATGTGAAAATAATTATTATATTTTTCATTATTTATACAGTTTTTGTATTTTTTATATATTTTTTTCTAAATACTAACAAGTGAAAGTCACATATGAGAACATAATATCAGATTACCTGCATTTATTTATTTATCTGCACAAGACATCACATTAAGATTTAATTTTGAGGCACAAAATCAAATCATTTCAAAAAGTATTAAGAAAAAAAAGAATACCTTTACACAGTGGTGGTTTTCCTGACCATCTTCCATCACTTTTGCAGGTTCTGTGCTCTGATCCTCCAGACAGATAAAAACCTTCCTGGCACACGTAAATCAGAGTGTAACCCAACGTCGGCAGGTCCATGGACCGGACGTCCACGTTACTCGGTGTCTCTGGTTGTCTGCACGAATGGGCTGAGCGATGAATGAAGGAACAATGTAAGTTGAGATCATAATTGTCTTAAACAGAAAACAGCCAATCAAGAAGAAGATAAATGTTACCTATGCACTCAGGTTGAGTCCCACTCCAAGTCAGATTTTCGAGGCACGTTCGTGTTGTTGATCCAAGGATGTGGTAGTTTTTACGACACTTGAAGGAAATCTTACTGCCGACCTACATAATTAAAGCACAATAAATACCATATTTAAAGTCTATCAATGGTTGATAGTGTGATTTTTATATTTTTCTTTCATCTGTGATTTTAACAGTAGTTGCTTAATTTTTTATTAACTAATGATCAAGTGATCACTTTAAAGTCTTTGACGTTTGTTTTTATTTTATTTATGGTTACCTTTTTTTAACCAGGAAGTCCCTTAAGATTAAGATCTTTTTTTCAAGGGAGACCTGGTCAAGATGGCGCATCATTAAAAGCTATGAGCTAAAAATTTTATGTCATCTAAAAACAAAATTATAAACAAATTAAACTTCACATAAACGTCACAAATTTAAATCAGGACATTCCAATTTGATCGAGAACAGTTTAGGCCCTGTATCTTATTGAAGCATGAAAATAATTTAACAGAAAAAAATACATTAAAACATTTTAAAATGCAAGGATTTTCGACAAAAAACACTTAAAAAATGTAGCACACTTCAACAGAAGAGCAAAATGTTTCAGCCATTGCTGACTTTTTAAAGATCAGATTAAAAAGTTTAAAAATGCTCCTTTTTGACTCTATAATCTTGACTGATGTGGTGTTTAAATTAATATATATAATTTTACAAATACAGCCATATTTTTACACATTCTTTCATCTTAGGGCACTTTCTTATTAAACTTCAGCGATTAAATTATGGTACTGAAAAGATTAGGCGTTTTAAATTTGTTCTACTGGTTTTAATTTAAGAGCTATCTTAGCAAAAACCTTATTTAAGCATGCTGGTGAAGGTTGCTGGTGAAGGTTCTCGTTGGCTTATTTAAGCATCAACAATTTTTGACTTTATATAAAAGAAACCAACCAAAATCTCCAGCTTGGTAACTATAGAAGTGTTTTCCTAGCTGCTGGTATGACAGCATATTTAAATTCAACACATGCAGTTCTCACCTGAAATCCCTGAGCCATGACCGGGATCCCATAGGCTGGAGTTCCAGGGTCACGACAGCTGTTGAAGGCTGGGTCTACTCACACAAACACACAAATACAAACAATAAGAAATCCATGCTTTATACACTGCTTGTAGCATGAAAACTGACATTTTAATATGCTTCACAATCATTACTGATGCTACAATTTTAGTATTATTCTTCTAAGGTTAGCATAGCTTCAACTAATAAATATTCAGTTAAAATAAAAGTTCAGAAGCATTATGTTGAAGTGCATCATACACATTTTTAATCACCAGTAAATAGTCAATTACAAATGTGATGAGAATTTTAATAGAATTGCAAAGGTTATAGAGTGAACATCAACCAAAAACATATGGAAAGATAGACTAAATTATCTCAGTATATATGTATATTTAGCTGCAGTACTACACTAAACCAGCATTTTCTCACTGATATCTCAGTTTACTTCCTCTTTACTTCAATAAAAAAGTAAAAATAACAAAAAATCAAGTTTTAAAATAAAAAGATTTGGTTTGATTAGGTTTTGACGAGTCCAGGTGGACTTCCTTTAGAGTTCATCTGCCTTTATTTTGTAAAATGATTTTGATACATCCCTCTATCTGAACACAGACAGTTCATTTGTCATCTTTCCAATCCTTTTTCCTTTTTAAGTATATTTTTTCTAAATTGCTTTGTTCTTTTCTGGGTCATGAGTGGCTGGAGCCAATCTCAGATATGTCCAGGTGAGAGATGGTACACCCTGGACAGATGCTCCATCACCAGACCAACACCAACACACAACAGACGCCCCCTTCTGGTCAAGTTAGAGACACCAATCAACCAAATGGTCTTGATTTCAAACAGTGGGAGAAAGCTGGAGTCTGCTGCGTGACACAAGGAGAGAACATGCTAATTCTGCACAGAAGGTCCTGCATAGCCAAGATAAACCCAGGACCTTCTTGCTGTAAAATCAACAATGTGATGCCACCATTCCACCCTGTTTGTTACCATCACAGCAAAAAGATTGTTCATATTCTAAAAGCTGACAAAAACATCTGCCCTGATTTGAAATGCAAAACCATTTCAGTGTTTTTCTTCCAGTTACCTATACAGGTTGGCTGTTGGCCACTCCACATCCCATCTGCCTGACAGACTCTGGAGGCAGATCCCACCAACACATAGGGGGCATGGCAGTAAAACCTGACCTCTGACCTGTGAAAGAAATTAAATATTAATCTAAAGCTTCTGCAGGAAACCATTACCCTTACAGGTTCTCATAAACACATGAATATACAGTAACAACTTAATCTGTACAGTAACTATTAATCTGTCAACTTAAAGAAATAAAGTTAATTTGATCACAAACCGATATGAGAAGATGTTCCCTTCTCTGAATCCTCCTCCAGGGGAACCAGGGTCACCACAGAGGACAGCTTCAGAGACAAAACAGTAACAGTTATGGTTCCAGATGGTTTCCTCTTTTTAAATTACAGGCAGAGCAGCACTTCAGCTGAGTTTTTATGTGTTGTATTTTACAGCAGTCATGATGAGTAGCTGACTTACGCAAACACTGTGGAACATCTCCGGTCCACGTTCCGTTGCCCTCGCAGGTCAGTACAGCTGGAATGGACAGCTGATAACCGTGAAAACAGCTGTAGCTCACACTGGATGCCCAGGAATGATCCATTCCTTCCACCTTCCCATAAAGCACTTGAGGAGGAGGCCCACACTGGATCACTGCAACAAATACACAAAAAAACAGTGATTTACATAATCTCCCCTCAATCTGTGCACATGTGTTTTAGTACAGTTTATACAATCTCTTATCTGGCTGTAAACATATCACACCATTAAGGTGTGCTCTAATGTATCTCAGTGTTTATCATTTGGAATACGAATTTCTAAAAAATAACCCTCAAAGACATTTCTACATCCAGTCTGGTAATTAGGAACATTTATATATGAATTATGCATTGCTAAGACAACTTACTTAACTAAACCTATTTTCAGTCATACACAAAAAATAACAGATACAATATTTACATTTGTATTTAAAATAAAAGAACCTATGAAACTGGACTTTATTCTGCATCAGTAAGTCAAAAACATGCCCCTAATGTCTGGTTAGGTTTAGGTTTGGTTTGCAGAGACCTTTTTAGCTTCAATGCTTTTTTTTATTATGTAAAACCATTCATTCTTTAAAAAAAACTGTTAAAACAGTTGAAAAACGTTTGAAATCATTTAATCTTTTCCTGATGAGAATAAACAATCAACATGCTGTGAGTTTCCTGTTTGTTATATTTATACACAACTTTTAAATATTCACATTTACTTGAGAAAAAGTATCTGTGCTTAATAAAATCTGAAGTTGAAAAGCATGTTGTTCCTGATCTAAACCTCTTGGGTTTTTATGTTTGTGCCAGTTTTGATCATATAAGTAATATATCAAAATAATGTAATGATTTCAAATGGATTAGGGTCTGTGATGTATTGGAGACCTCAAAAACCAGGTTATCTTTATTCATCATTTCACTGTAGTTCATGTTCATTATGAAGGGGAAGGCAGTAATGCATCACACAGTTCCTCAGCTGGTGGCCAACCAGCAAGACATCCCCCCGTTCGTCAACATTTCCTCTCACACTTATTTCTTGTTCCTACTTAATCCTGTTTAGGGTTGAGGGTGGGCTGGTACCCAGCAGCCAGTCAGTGAGAGAGAGGTCACTAGTCCATCACAGGGTCAACGCACACACACACAAGGCAAACAGCCACACTTACAGCTAGTAAATGCTCCAGTTATGTTAAGTGTATGCTTTTAAACTGGAGGAAAGCAGAAACCCACCAATGCAAACTCCACACAGAAACACCTGAGCAAACCTATGATCAAGAATTAGACTGTTAACTTTCATCTATCTGTGTAAATGTTTTACATGCTCGTCTTTATGTCAGGCATGGATTACATCAGCAGACGTTTTGTATGAACAGGAAACCCAAATGCTTTTGTGCACTGTAGGTCTCTGAGTCTCTTTATGAACCGGCTGAACTGACCAGTTAGTTGTTGCTGAAGTTGAGGAACGACCTTTAGTCTGAGGGTTTACAAACCAAATCGTGGCTGTTGAAATAACTAGAAAACATTAATGTGGATTTGACACATTCATTTTAGACATCTGCCATTTCTCTTCAATTTAAAGTAGAGTTCAAACTAAATTTATAGGAAAAATGAATAACTCATTAAACAATTATGAATTCTCAGTAAAAAATATAGATTTTTGATTGCTTATTAATTAAAAAAACAGATCTGTATGGATTAATTAAGAATTATTGCATACATTGCATGCTAATGAAGGCATTCATGGATACTTTCAGATAACTTCATAACATGATAAATATCTATGTGTGTGCGCATGTAACTAACTCTCTAATGATAACCATCTGCAGGGCCTCAAACATCCCATAATGTGAGTGTAATTTTTGCCTAACTAGGAGACAGATGGTGTCATGCTCCATTCACACTGCTGTGATGAGACACCGTGCTCACATGCATACAGAAAGACAGCGACAAACAGACACTATACTGGTAACATTCAAAGCCTAAATTTGTTAAATGAAGATCTTATTATGAGTATCTGTGGTTGCCTAGAAGCCTAGTTTGTTTGCAGCATTAAGGTCATCTTTTTACTCCTGGCATCCAAGTTTGGTTGACATTGGTTTCAAGATGACAGCAGCTGCTTGCAGCAAGTTAATCAGCTAACGAATTCTGGTTTCCTATGTCTCACGTCCTGAAAAAACCTTATATATCCCCAAAGTCATGCTTGCAAACAAAAGGAAGGTGTCTTATCCCTCCGTAATATTCATTCTTCCTTCTACAGCGCTTTCTGCTTATTGTTAGTTCCCCCCAAAAATCCACACACCTGCACACAAGTCATTGCCAGTTTTGTAAAGCATGCAGTTCATCATTTTATTGCTTTGTGACTCCAGGAACAATAGCTGGTGGCTGGCCAGAAGCTAACAGGGATTCAAATTAATCACTGTATGAGCATTTTCTTCTTCATAAAAACAACTTTGTTATTATCGAACCAACTCTAGCTGTCTAAAAATGGAAGAAAATACTCTTATTGACTACAGCACTTAATATTCAAGACCAGTATTTCTGTTCTGTGATGCCTAAAGAACACTTGTGGTCTCAGCTGAAGGTTTTTCAGGCTTTATTTCCTTTCACATCTTCACACCGTTTTCCTTCTTACATTCTGGTCACCCATCTCCTTAGTGTTTTCATACTTTATTAAAATCTCTTGCTCCTACTAATCCTCCTGTCCCAGGGTTTTGTCCTTTTTCATTCTCTGTCTTTCTCTCCCTATACTCTCACACCGTTTTGGCCACTTTCGCTCATCCGTTTGTCTTTTAGGCATATCCGTCCCGACAGGATTTAGCCAGCCAACACGTTTTATGAGCCTCATCCTTTTTTCTCACGGTGTGTTTACAGGTTTGGGGGCAGGTATTGATTCGCCTCTTTTGGTCTTTCCCATCACTCACTTCCTCTCTTGCCTCATTCTCTTTTGCATTCCCCTTCTTTCCACCCTGATGGCTTACTGCATTTTCCTCTTTTCCTTTTTCATTCACCTGCTTTAATCTCTCCCTTTTCTGATTCTCTTAATCTCAACATCAGATTCTTAGATTCTCCCTCCCCTCCCTCTTCTTTTAACTAGTTTCTTCTTCCCATCCAAAAACCTATCACCCCTTTACCATTACTTTAATTACATGATCTATTTATCTTAGTCTTATTTGTTCAGTCAAATCAATCAAACTACAGCTTAAAAGCTTGCAACTCTCTTACTGCATTTATCTGTGAAAAAGAAAAACAAAAAAACTTCTTGTCCCACAGAAGGATTGGATAGAAACATAGAAAACAGAAACGGAAAAGTGAAACAAAATATGTGACATGAAAAAATTGAGGCTTAAAATGAATGGGAGAAAAGATGAATTGGAAGTGCAGAAACAAATTGAAGTGATCTTAAAGCGGGGCCCTGCCCCTGCTTCCTATTCCTCCTTTATACCCATAAATTCCAATTTTCCATTTCCTGTTTCTGTGTCAGTCTCATCATCCAATGTGTCATTTACTTCCCTGTTTTACCTCTGCATCTTTCTTTGGTTTCCTTTCAGTTGCATCTATCCCTGCTTTTTCTTTCTTTCTTTCTTTTTTCATCTTAGTTCAAAGTCTCTGTAACTGAGGGAAGCAGCAGGAGATTTTCTGTTTGAGGGAAAAGGCAGCAGGGGGAAGGAAATGTTCCCTTTTACTGTTGTTGAGAATTGTAATCTAAACTAGGCTGTTGTACTGTACAAAACTTTTCATTTAATGCATGTTGGTTGAATTGGTGGTGGAAGAACAGTTTTTTTCTGGGAATAAAACATGTATTAATACAAATATTGTAGGGAGCCATGTCAAAGTTCATGTGACGTGATCTTCCTGATCTATTGCACTCTTTAGGTCTGTACATTTCAACAGTTTTTCTACTTTTTTCTTCTTCTTACAGTAGCCCATATTTTCCTTTACATTTTTAATGTATCACCTTAAAGGTCCCATATTATGCACTTTATATCCACTCTGAATCATTTGTTTTACATCTCAATAGCATGTAAAACTATGCATTTGTTAAATTGACCCTTACTTTAAGTGCAGCTGTCATTTCAAATGGGCGTGAGCCGAGCTTCTCTAAGCCCCGCCCATCTCTCTTTTCCACGTGTGCTCGCAAGTTGTCGGTGGGTCTTCAGGGGCTCAGATGAAGGGAGTAAAAAAATGACATTTGTGCTTGTTGATGCAACCATCTACAAAACAACTGCTGTGCTTTGCTCGTAGCTTCGCCATGACTGTTTTTTCTCAGGTAGCCAAAGGTGCTCGAGATTGGCTCTGTCCTCTAGAGAGGCGTGGTCTTTTCCCTGCCGTTTCAGCATTAGCTGAAAGCACATTTCCCAAAAATGAGAATAAGGAACTGTGAAAATATTTTCTTACTTTTGGGTCTTATACACAGTCTTTGGAACTGATATGATTGTAAAAAGATCTTTAGAAAGTGAATTTTGCATAATATGGGACCTTTAAGCATATAAGTATGCAGCGCTTTTTCTAAATAGAGAAATCTGCTTCTTACAGGGTTAGTTTCTGATACCTTTACAGTTGGGTTTGGTTTGGTTCCAGGTTCCATCTTTAGTGCAGTGCAGAACACTGACTCCAGGTCTAGGCAGTTCCATCAGGTGACCGGGGTTACAGCGGTAGGTCACCGTGTGGTTGAAGGTAAACTCACTTCCAACATAAATGCCGTTGGCCACCGGGCCAGGGTCTCCACAGCTGATCACTAGAAGAAGACAAAAAACGACAGTGCTGTCAGATGTTTTAGCTGTAAAAAACACAAGAGACAGCTGCCAGTTCTTTCCTTTTAAATACAGATGTATCTACAGTGTTCTCAGTCATAGTGAGAAAAAACATTTTTACATTGCATCACAGCCTTCTTACAGACAACCTTCTTTAAGTCCCTTGATCTACATCCTAGTATTATTTCTTCCACCTCCACATTCTTTTTCTCCAATTCCCAAACTGCCTGTCTGCCTCTGCAGAACCAAACAAGATGAAATCTTAAATCAAGAAACGTTGCACAGACCAGATCCGGCACTGCAGTTAAAGTGCCCATGACATCGTTTTCCATGTTTTCTGACTTATCTATCATGTTGCAACGTTGAGTTCTCACCTTAAACCTGCCAGAAAGAGCAAAAAACGGCGTCCATCTGTCTCCTAGTCCAGCCAGTGAGAAGTTCTTCTAGATTTCAGACCCAGGTTTCAAACTGTTTTTTTCACTCCAGCCCGCTATGAGGTCATAGTGATCCGGACTTGCTTATATGGTAAATTCTCCTCCCACATGCACGTTCACGACACCTGGAGCGAGGCAGTGCCGCCGCCATTGCCCATAGACCGTGTAGTGTTTAATTTCAGTTTCGTTTCTCTTTCACGCGACGGCACTGCCCCCTGCTGCAGCAGAAGTGTCAGGCTGCCAAATAAGGAGAAACCCAGCAGAACCGGAAGGCGGCGCTTTCTTCTGATCTCTGAGTTGCTCGTTAGGAAATAATTACAGCGTATTTTGAGTTATAATGGTGCAACGCTAATCTAGAGGCATCAAAGATTACACCTGTTTAATATAAAGTGATTTAAATATGGAGTCACAGGCACTTTAAATTTCCAATTCATGGACAATTTATATCACTCTTCAATCCTCTTGAAATGTAAACTAATAAGGAATGTAAAGCCATCACTAATGCTTTACTGTCTAAATAAGACTGGTTTCTAATTTATTATGATAACTACTCAGACTCTGCGCTGCTCATAATAAAGAGTAAACATAGTAATCACATTAAATCTAACCTACCAGCACAATCTGGGGGCTGACCCGTCCACGTCCCGTTTGTTGTGCAGTGCCTGGTGGTCAGGCCAGATGTTTTGAATCCCTCCCAACATGCGTAAGCCACCGAGCTGCCAAAGGTGATGCCATCGTTGAAGACAATTCTACCATGTGTGGGAGTTCCTGGGTTTCCACAGGATACAGCTGAGAAGAGAAGTCATTCGGTCTTTTAGTTATGGAGGCTCATCATGCCATATAATTACACACTTGAGGCTAACAGGATGCTAATAACACATCTATGGCATCAATAATCTCTGCCAAAAGGCCACTGCTCCAAGAAGAACACCAAGGTTAGATGTTGTCTTGCTGCCTGCTGTTAAAGAGATTCAATCAGCCAACAGGTTTGTAATTTGTAACATTTGTAGACGATGTAAACAACAGAAGCTGCACTGATCATGGATCAAGGTTGCAGAGCTATTTTATCATCCAGTACTTGCAGACAGTTGCCCTTCCTGACTTGTTTTTGGAAAGTCTCTGCCTAGAGTGCAAAGAGAATACAAAACTATGATTTCATATTGGCTGTTTGGTTAGCACTGTAGTGTCCTAAGAGACACTCTGTTCAAATCCCCTTTAAAAGGAATTCTACAAAAGTTAACACGAGTCAAATAATTCCTCATGCTCGGAGTTCTTACAATGACTCTTCCCATTTAAGTCATGATTGACATATTTCAATCCAACCAAAAGCACTTTTATTTCTGGTCACATCAAGTAGGTTGCAAGAATAATAGTCAGGGAAAGGTGCCTAAATGCAGACAGGAAAGGTCTAAATCACTGATTCATTAAATCTTGGTTTGCTGGCAAAGCACATTACCAGAACTGGCAGGAATTAGCAATCAACCACAGCACATTTCACTAATAAGATCATGACAGCTGACAGCCCTTAACAATCAGCCACCTATTGATTACATCCATTTGTTAGAACCCTTAAAAGCTCAATACGAGACTAAATCTCAGTGTTTTCATCTAGAAGTGTCGGGGTATGTGTTGCATTTGTGTGGAAGTGTGTATGGATTTCTTTGTGTTTGTGTCTCGGTGATAGATGTCTCACCCTTTCAGAATCAACTTTTACCCACTATTAGCCTAATGAAAAACAACTGTAGACAGACCTAAATAATTAGTCTTACACCAACACAGACACTGGCACGCCGGCAAACGGACACACATCTCAGATGTGTGTGGGTGGCTTTTTTTGATTCGAAGACCAGAGGGCTGGAGTTTTATGTTCCGTTTTTCAGTTCATGTAAACAAACCACAACTCAGAATGGAAAAAGAAAACTTGTCTGTAATAAAATCTCAAACAAATTTAAAGTTACAGTTTATAGTTTGCCAAGGCTTATAGCTGTTTTTTTCCAACTCCCCAAAAGGAAATACAATTTAGAGATATTGATTGCCGACATGAAGAAAAATCACATTATAGTTTTATTTTAAAATGTTCCATCATAAAAAAAAGCTAAAATCTGTAATGCGTTTAGCATTGACAATAATTTTTTTAGAACTTATTCAGCAAAGGACAGTATTGACAGGTGAAATAAACAAAATAATTTTTAAGATGCAGTCTAGGAAACAGCTGCATATACTGGAATTAATTTCCATCACAGTTATCAGTAACTGTTTTGTTCATTTATATCTGTACATCTTTTCAGCTATTTATTACAGTGGTGATGCTTTGTGTCCCATGCTGATACTGTATGACTCACTTTTCTGATAACAGCCCATCAAACTGATGTTTTTCAAAACCTGCATAACAACACACCAGAGGTCATCCTCTTTATTCAGCTAGAAAAATTTGGGAGGGAATTGGAAGGTAACAAAGGGAGCAAATCGGGATTCCAGTGCCTCTACAGCACTTTGGGGACCCACTTTAATTTCCCCTAAATCCCCATGGGTCTAGAGAGTGTCTTTGAAAACTTGCTGCTTTAAAAAATGCACTTTATTAGCAGAGCTATAGATGATCCAGCTCATACAGTTAGGGAGCGGAACACTTCGATACTGTACTTTGTTTCTGGGCCAGAATCACATTAATATGCACAAACAAATTTTGAACTTCCTTTCTTTTGTGTAGAAACGACTACTTCTAGAAACCTCCTACATGAGGGTAATTTTTTCTGCCGAGTCATAAATATTCATTCTGTGAAAACAACAAAACGCCATGTAAATGTTTCATCTTTGCTTTACAGTTGTGTGAATTCTAGACTGCTGCGTAAGACTTGGTGGAAACTGATTTGAAACTTTGTCAGAAACAGGTTGAAATGCTCATTTATTTATGGTTTTAAATGTGTCACAGCCAATAGCAATCCGGCAAGAGGTATTTCATCTGTTTTTTTTTTTTTTTTACAATTTGCCAAGTTAGGTGCAAAAACCAAATAGATTCTATAACTTTTATTAAAGAACTTTTCCTATGAAGTAACTGCCTTCTGAAGATTAAACTCATGTGGAGCTTACTGAGACTTTATTGACTTTAGTGGTGTTATGGATTACAGACGAGGGAGGAGATTGAAGAAGTTCAGGTATAACACATTTGGAGCTTACTCCGTTTTATGAATACTCCATTTATCCCAGAGCTGGCACATATAAGCACTGAGCAAGTTTCTCCTGCATATATAATACATAACACTCATTGTTTGATAATGGATGGGTTGCTTATAGGCAGATGTTGCTGTATGCTTAAAAAAGAGGCTTCACTCTTTATATTCTTTACAAGAAATGCTAAAAAAATAAGGTTCAACTCCACCAAAAGCACTAAAAGGTTTATGCAAAATGTTGACTGATTCATTTTACAGCATTGTTAATTTTTGCTACAATGTTTTAAAGAAACTGGGTTGGGACCCAAAGAGAATGAGCTAGGAATAACTTACTATCAAAACGTTTGACCAAGATAAACAACATGCTTTGGTGTCACATCACAGTCTCTCGCATAAATAAAGCAGCAGTCTTTTTACAATAAAACAAGGTTAGAAAATGATCTGTAAATAGAAATCTGTTCATAGAAGCACATACTGTAGGTTTCAAAAGAAAAATACATATATTCCTTAAGCTCTGGTTGGCAGCAGTGAGAGTTTCTAAAAACTTTCAAGTGATTTTTTTTCCAGAGTTGGATGATCAGACACTATTGGGAATCATGGAAACGGTCACTGCAAAGCTTCCCACCTTGACACACAGGCTGCGTTCCACTCCAGCTGCCGTTGTGGAGGCACGTCCTCTCGGCTGAGCCAATCAGATTATATCCTGCCTCGCAGCTAAAACGCAGAAGGCTCTTGGTTTTAAATTCTTCTCCTCCTAAACGGACACCGTGGAGAGGAGTCCCAGGATCTCCACATATTCCAGCAACAGCACCTTTAGAGAAAGAGGAAGAATACCGTTAAAGTGCTGCACCAATGAAGGAACCAAGCATGTAATTCTGGCCTGATGAGATGTAAACACCACACAGCAAACCCAGTTCTACCAGATAAAGCTAAAGAGCAACATTAAGCAGACGTACTTTACTCCTCTAATGAGTTTAAGACATCTTGTGTAACTAAACAGTTCAAGAAAGTGTTTTTTTTACTACCCAGTACTTTGAACGCCACACACAGGCATGCGTATACTCATATGCAATTCCAAACCATTCTAGCATTTAATGCGTTTGAGCTTGTCACAATTTTAGCAGCTAAAAAAAAAATCATTTGGTGGGATTTGTGAGTTCCAAATGCTCCAAAGCTCCAAATGCAGTGTCTTGCATCTCAATGAGGTCTTTAGCTGCAGGTTGGATTGTGCCCTGCTGAGTGTTCTGTTTTGAGGCCAGCAGTGTAAGCTTATTGCATTTGAGCTATTGAGACAGTAGACGCTGAGTTTGGAAATGATCAGTTTTGGCGTTGTGGGGTCTGTGTAAGCCTACTGCCAAGCAGCACTTACAACCTGTGTAGTGAACAAAGATTCCTCTTCCTTACTTACTCAGTTGGTTTTTATATGCATGCAGATTGAGCAAAGAAACTTACAGTAAACATTAGGAGAGCGGGCTGGGAGACAGAGAGCTCGTTCTACATTTGCTCTGACAGAATGTGTTTGCCCCTCTCCCCGTTCAAACAGATTTCTGCCTGATCTTGCCCCGGACAGTCTGATCCCAAACCTTTATCTGATATCTGCGCTGAGTTTGATAACCCTTTGTAGAGCTGTGTCACTGAGGCCAGCACTCAGTGGTATATCACCTGTGATTGGTTGCTGGTCAATGCTATTGCACTCAGACACATTGGACTGTGTCTATTAGAAACACCCCTTTGCAATTTAAAGAAAAATTGTGCAAACTTGTGCAAAAAAAGGGTAAACCACAAGGCAGCAAAGAATGATATTTTTAAGACAAATTCACGGCAAATGCTTTACTTTCTCAAAATAATTTGCACAAAAAAGTTACTCCAAAATGCTGAGACAATTTTCCCTGTCCCTGTTTTTTGGCAGCATGGAAGAAAAGAGGTGTAAAGAGGGCAGTGTGGTCATGTTGTGGTTGGTTTCTGATAAGCCAGAGGTAGGTAATTACAATCAGGGATATAAACAGCTTGCTGCAGTTTTTCAGTCATTAAATTGATTAACTGATTTCAAATTATGATGTCTCCTCAGGTGTGTCATTTAGGCTTAAAATTGGGGAAAGCTATTTAAAATTTATTTGGAACACACTCACGTGGTAAGACTCACCTTTCTGCTATTACCGTGTGATGTTTGGACAATTATTGCTAAAGCTCTTCTGCCTTAACGTAAACACACTGATTGAAAAAAAAACCCTAAATCATACTAAACACTAAATAGAAGCTCAAATTTTCACCATTTTGGACAATCCTGTCTTGCTTCCTCATTTTGAATACCTGGTTTGTGTATTTTGTTGTATTTTTACTTGATTTAATTCTTGAATATGTGCCTCGAGCCTGGCAAAGCTTAGTGATAAATGCTCTGAATACTTTTCATTCACAAAATGCTTTGAGAAAACACCAACAGTCTTTGTTAGGGAAGACTCTAAAACATGCAGGTTCAAAAACAGTATTGTCCTTATGTAGCTAGTTAGGTGTAATGTATGAAAAGGTTGCTGAATGAGAGAATGTTGTGTAGAAGTGTAACGGTTCATGTATTGATGCTGCACCATCACAATACAGACATCAGGGATATGTGAGGTGACTAGAAAGAGAATACTTTATTCACAACTTCACACCACTTTATTCTAGGGTGCATTTTCTTTTAAATGCTGACTGAAAACTGCACTGACAGAAAGTAGTAAAAGGAGAAATTATCTAAAGCACTCTACTCCAAAGCTGAGCATCAATGGATAGAGATGTAAAGATGCAGTTCTTTCAAATCAGTAATGTGGAAAAGTGTTGTGGTCTGTTGATAAGTGGCACTGAGCAAGAGCCATGAGAAGTGGAAGTATGGAGAGCCAAAATAGTCATAGTTTCTGAACTTTGAAACAGCCTTTGGTAACTAATGCAGTAACAGGTGTTGTATAAACACCAACTGAATAAAAAAGTTTATTTCTTTCTGTTGTTCCAAACACCAAGTTAACTGAACCGGCAACTTATGTAAGCCCAACCACCAATTTAAACAATTTCTCAATCAAACATTAGTCTGTCTATGATTTCTAAAGCTATCTCCTCATTAAACCTACCTGAGAAAAATGTTTAATCAGATGTGATGATACCAATTTTATATTTAACGAACTAGTTTGAGTCTTTTATTCAGTTTTGTTATAACGTTGCATTTAAATATTGGGTCTTCCAAAGGTAATCTTTGAAATTTGTAATGTTTTTATATGGTTAGATTTGTATACAGTATTATACTGATAAGTTAACTCTAGCAATGTCATATCTGACCACACACATGTGAATATTATGCATGGTTGCACAAAACATGTCATATTCTTCCTATATTGGATGAAACAATTTTTGAAGCAGTTACATTTTGAGTGCTAGCATTTTTTACAAAACGGATGCAAAGTTTGTTTGTTTTTTAGCTTATTGAAACATTTTCATCTCACAGTGTGTTAATGCAGATGATTTTCCAACAAGTACTGTAGTCCTTTCCCCCTACCCTTTTATGCTAACTTGTAAAAACATACACATTTAAAGCTCTAATAGTTAAACAGAAGAAAATCACAGTCCACTAGATTGGATTTTACCTGTGCAGTAGGGTGGCACCCCACTCCATGTGCCATCCTCCTGACAGTGGCGAGTGGTGTTGCCCACTAGGACCCCACCAGGCAGACAGGAGTACTGCAGCACTGAGCCGTACGTCCAGCTCTGAGTTCCAGATACTACTGCATTGGGTGGTATACCGGGGTCACCACAGGAAATGGCTGCAGAAGTGGAGGAGAATGATTGAAAAGGAGAAAAAAGGGAAGTTTAGAACATCCTGCAACAGACTGCACAGTCATAACTTCATTAGGTGGTGCAGCTGGGTTTCTGCTAAAGGTAGAGGATGGCAGAAAGAGAAAGTGAAAGATTATCTCAGGTGTTTGTGTCAAAGAGCTAACAAAAGGGACGACCTTACTCTTGAGAAAAAAAATATTTCCACCAACTTTCAGCTGCAAACAAATCCATGTTAGAGCAGCACTCCGGAGGATTTCATCAGGAGAGCAGTTTTTGAATCTAGCGTCCAAAGGCTCCTCCTCAAAACATCTCGACACGCGCGTCCGGTTGCGTGTGCGCGCGTGCACGCGGCGCATATACTTCGGGCATAAAGTGTACAGCTCAATGTGTAGGGTTTAATAACTCACAGTTCACAATCTTATTCCAACAACACTACTACGAGGGTCTGATGAGCCCTCTCTGTCCCTGCTGCTGCTGATATTAGCTCTGTTAGCAGAGAGCTGCTGCTGGACTCTGAAGCTGAACTTGACTCGGCCCTGGATGAACTTTCTGACCAAAATAAACGCATAATCCTGTCAAGCCTTGCCATTCTGTGAGGTGAAAGGTTTAAAAATAAAAATAAATCCGTCTTTAGCTGGAGAATGGGTAGGTTTTTAGTAGGAATGATCTGTGAGTCGGTGAACGGCTGAGACGGCAGAGAAACACACGGAGCGTCCTGTACGGCAGCGCCCCCTACTGGTACAGGTTTGGTCGATGCGCGTGCATGTTGAGAGAATGCAGACATTTGAATTTCATTGGTTGAAAAATGTCGGCGGCAAGAAATAATGGAAAGGGGTCTCTAGGAGGAAGGAGGGTCTTCATCAGAATGACAGATGTTGTGGAACTCAACCCATAGATCATAGTTTAGACCTGAAATATCATTTAAAACATTTAGAAAACTTTGATACAGAGAAAAATAATCCAGAGAGCCGCTTTAATATACGTAGTTCAGTGGCATGAGCCTTAACACTTACATGTTTGCTTAAGAGGTCTTTTTGAAATGTATTTAACTTCATTGTGAATATATAAAGCAGAGGTACTCAAATATAAATCTTAAAGGGCCACAAAGAAATATTTCTGACTTAAAGAGTCCAGATGAAGGAGGTGGGCTGCATCTTGTGGTTTTCATGTTATGGTGTCAACGCCTCAGTATGGAAACGTAAAAATAGTGAAAGAATCACTTGGAAGCCACAATATGTGGCCCATGGCCTGGATGCAACATAGTCATGTCACTGGAGGGGAATTGAATTGATTAAGAGTGACTGCTAACTAATAATTCAAATAAAAGCTGCTTTAACATGGAGGTGTCTCCATCTTTGTTGAGTTAAAAACTAAGAGGAATAGCTTCAAAGTGACAAAGCAACAAACAGAAAAAGAGAGCTGGTTTTTACTGAGCGCAGGTTTCTGGAGAACACAGATATAAAAAAAACAAACTCAATTTTCTTTTTCTGGCAAATGATGATCCCTCAGCATCTCCCCTTAACCCCCCAACACGAATTACCCCTCAGCCATCACTCCTCTCCCCCCAGTTTTTAGATAAGACCTCGTTTCTCAAATGTAACGCACAATGGACAGACACAAGTACGCCACCGGAGTCTGCTCCTTCCTCCTTCTCTGTCTGATTTCCCTCCTTCACCACCTCTCTGTTGCTGCATCCTCCTCCTGCGCTTCTGCTCACCTCTTTGTGTTTCTCACTTCAGCTGTGAATCAGCCTCCTTCTTTCACTCTCTAGTTTAATCTCTATGTTTCTATCAGCCCTGGTAGATTCCTTACAAGAACATCTATTGCCTTAAGAGACGTATGCTCACTTTTTTCCCTCCCGTACCAGCACACACACTCAAACACACAGCAACACACAAACCTTTAAGCCTTTTTCTTTCATACTCTTGCCCTTTGTATGATTACTTCCTTTTCTTTCTTGAACCCTCTTCTCTTCTTTCAGCTTCTCATTCTCTCCTTGCAGTCATCTTGGTGGCTCTTCAAGCCATTTCACTCCTCATATTGCGTTTTTTTTGTGAATATAAGATAAAAAAAATAGTAATCCACCCACCTGTAATGACATTTCTGTAGATGCTTTTTACAGAAATTCAGAGAAATAACACAAAGTAAAAATATTTTCTCTTTAGATTTTCTTCACAAAGGTGTGAAGATAACTAGCCTGAACAAATAGCATTGAGCTTTTATCAGTTAAATCATTAACTTTAGCATTGAACTGACTCTACTCTCTGTTCAAATGTTAAGGTATTCATCGCAGGATATATTAATAAAAGTCCATCTGGTTCAAACTAGTTCTTATGTAATTGCAAACAAATAATTAAATTACTTAAATCAAAACAAATGTTATTTAATGTCATTATTTATTAAACAGAAATAAAGCCAGAATGACATCATTAAGAATCTAAGAAGTCAACAAATATATGTTGATTACTGCTGATAAAAAAAACAAGACTTTTGTCATCAAGGTTATGTCTCCAAATCTTTAGAATAGGAGACAATTTCTGATAAACAGTTATTTTAATAGGGATTTATTTTGCACAAATGTCTTTTCCCCACTCTTGTGTCAAAACAGTGTTCTTCAAATTGTGTAAATTTGTACATTTATGTCTAAAAGTTTTTTTTTTCTTGAAGAATTTGACATCTAAAAACTTGACCCTCCTCTGTTCTGCCATTTACTTGTGAAGAGAATGAATGAGGATAAACCAACAAAAGGAAGTCCAGTAGTGTTTAGTCAAAGAGCTGGAAACTAAATGCACCGAATTCACTAAAAAGGTAGTTGTGATAACTTCAAGGAAGTAAAAGTTTTCATTTTCATGTAGCATGCATATGTGTGTGTACGTGTTAAAACTACACCAAGAAGGTATATATACTTTTTAAAAGAAACAATTCTCGCTGCCCATAGAAAATGTATGCAATCATTTTGAAATATCTGGAATTCATCATTCTACAACAATGAATATTATACACAGGTAGAAAACATTTAAGTCATGAGCCAGTGGTTCCAGTAGTGGACATTTCACGTTTGCAGAAAGTTCATCCAAAGGTCGGGTTGTGCAGTATTCAGGAAAATTAAAGGAAAAAAAAAACAAAAACCCACCAGAACTCAATGGGTAAAGAAGTAAAAATGTTCAAGTTAAAGTGAATAGAGTTGGAAAAATGCTAAATACATTATTTTTCTTTTTGATGGCAAGTGAAAGGCTTAGAAACATAGAAGGTTAGGTTTGTAAATGTACTTTTGTATCAATCTGAGGATTTTATGACCCATTTTTATACTGAAAAATAAAGTTAAAATGTTTTAGTACAAACACTTCGTATTGACTCACTGAGTTATAGTGATAAGAGCAATGGCTTACAATTGTTTTGTAATCACAGAAGAGGCACATATTTATATATATTCTATAAATTCTCGAGTTTTGCTCACTGTAATATTGGATTAATAGAAATATAACCAACATTGTGATATTGCTTTAAAAACAACATTACCATGTTTGCTATAACGCACAAATGTGCACCATTTCTCAATTCACAGCTGCTTAGTCAGGTTGTTTGTTCACTGGTTTTATGTCATTTAGATTACTGTTCAGCTGTATGGTCTGCTGTGTCCAACTGTCTTTTAAGAAAGCTACAGGTAGCTCAAAACAAGGCTGCAAGACTGGTTCTTGGTTGTTCCTTAAAGTGCCCATGACTCGATATTTAAATCACTTTATATTAAACAGGTGTAATCTTTGATGCCTCTAGATTAGCGTTGCACCATTATAACTCAAAATACGCTGTAATTATTTCCTAACGGGCAACTCAGAGATCAGAAGAAAGCACCGCCTTCCGGTTCTGCTGGGTTTCTCCTTATTTGGCAGCCTGACACTTCTGCTGCAGTAGGGGGCAGTGCTCAGTAGGGGGCAGTGCCGTCACGTGAAAGAGAAATGAAACTAAAACTAAACACTACACGGTCTATGGTCAATGGCGGCGGCACTGCCTCGCTCCAGTTGTCGTGAACGTGCATGTGGGAGGAGAATTTACCATATAAGCAAGTCCGGACCACTATGACCTCATAGCGGGCTGGAGTGAAAAAAACTGTTTGAAACCTGGGTCTGAAATCTGGAAGAGCTTCTCACTGGCTGTACTAGGAGACAGATGGACGCCGTTTTTTGCTCTTTCTGGCAGGTTTAAGGTGAGAACTCAACGTTGCAACATGATAGATAAGTCAGAAAACATGGAAAACCATGACATGGGCCCTTTAAGAACTAATACATAGAAATGCATAATCGTCTTTCATGGCTGATGGTCAAGCAAAGACTATCTGCTAATACGTTATTGTTTTTAAAAAGAATTATTGACACCCAGACTCCTACAATGCTCTATAATAATATAATTTTCCGCTCAAATGTGCATTCCCAGTTTACAAGAGGAGCTATGAGCCGACAGATTACTTTACCTAAACCTAAGATGGATTTTATGAAGAGAACTGTGTTTTTTAGATCAATTTTATTGTGGAATAATCTTCCGGCTGAGGGTCGTGATGAGGGTAAATTCAGCTTCAAAAAGAAACTAAGACTGAACCTGTACGCAAAATTGTAACATCATCTGGATCAGTTAATCGAGTGGTTGTTATATGTGTGTGCTGATTTTACTTACTTTTTATCTTAAGTCAACTTAATTTTATGTCTTATTGTTCTATTTTTAATCCAATAGTGATTGTGTATAATAGTTTTTAGATGTTAATGTGATTGTGTTGCATGTATTGCTTGGACCCTAGGAAGACTAGCTGTTGTCTACCCGTCAGCTAATGGGGATCCTTTTTAATAAACAATAATAAACAATAAACATTAAAAAACTTCATGTTTTTGACAGGTATTTTGTGTTACTATGAACAACCCTTCAAAAAGTATTTCCCATTTTTTCATTTAGGTTGATGAATTTTGCCATCTCTGTCTCTAAATGATCTTTTATGTTTCTTAAATAAATACATAAAATAAACTATATTTGTTTGGTCCTACCTAAGCATCTAGGGATTGGCCGGTCCCACAGTCCATTATGCTGACACGTGAGGATTGCAGAACCCAGAAGATAGAATCCTCTTTTGCAGTGGATTGCCACAGTCACGCCGTAGCTGAAGACCTCTGGGTAACGTAGTCCGGACTGGCGAACACCATTCTCCACATGGCCTGGGTCTGAACAGTTCACCACTGCACAACAGAGAACAACACTGTGTTAGAATACAGTTTGAAATGTTGTCTAATTAATGAGTCATACACAGGGAAGAAGATCTCACAAGCCTACATGTCCATCTACTAAAATAACACATGTCTGGAAGTGAAGTCATAATTCAGGTCTTGGACACTCACAACAAAATAAAATCCTTTTAGAAACAGCACAGTCAAGCTCTTAAATTTAAAACTCTAATTTGATTTTTAAAGGGTAAAAGCACATCGAGAACAGGATGAACCATTATCAAAAACATGGAGCTGAACATTTACAGATCAACCACCAGGTAACATGACAGGTTTGGACAAACTGTGGACCTGTTACAGTCTCACCCTATCACCCTTCACTCGTTTGTTTCTACTTCCCCTCTCCTTTTGTTTCCAGTGTGTTTCTTTTATGTCTGTGTGTGGCTTGCGGAACTGATCCTGTAGCCAATTACTTCACACACCTGTGGCACATCACTTCACTTTCTCAGGAGAACAGTATATATACTCCCCCGGACTTTAGAACATCAGCACACCTCATGCTGTACGTGTCCTGGCCTCAACTCCAAAAGTCAAGATATAGATTGTCTAAGGAGTTTGATTTTGTCTTATACTGATTTAAACAAAGTTTTTTTTTAGTCAAACGTCTGATGACAAGATTCCTGTTCTGCTCATTAATCATTTACCAAGATTAGCAGAAAAAGTCTGTTTTACATCTTTTTTTTCTTAAGGATCCAGACAAAAAACTATGTAAACTCCAAGCGTTATGGTTTGAATAATCCTTGTTGTTCTTCTCTAGTGTTTTCTAAACTTCTCCTTTGTCACATCCTGATCAGTTTTCTTGAGGTTTTTTTCAAACTCTCTCTTTCTGAGTGGATGGCAGTCCAATAGGAGTATGGTGTAATTTTCCACATGTCACAGGAGACACTGACATTCACTCAAACTCATGTCTATGAGGAAGATGACTGTGTGTGTAGGTGTCTGTGTGTGTGTAGGTGTGTGTGTGTTTGGCGCCCTGTGGGAATGAAGAAAGTTTCAGTCTTATAATTGACAGCTGCTGCTGTGAGAGAGGAAAAGGATGGAGGCAGGCAGGGAGGGGATAAGAGAGAAAAATCAGGGAAGATGAAGAAAGTAAGCCGGGATGAATCCCTTCAATGGAAAGCCCATGTTAGCAGCTAGGTGATACCAACCGTTTAAAGTGTGTGTGTGTGTGTGTGTTTTAGTATGTTATAACTCACATTAGCGGGGGTCTGAAGGGGTTTATGGTGTACCAAACAGGCACGGTAAGCTGAGGGTAAAACCGTGTCTCTGGACATTTATCCAGCTGTGCGTAAACACTCACATGCATGTGCACACCCACACACAGCAATGATTGTGTCTGAATACAAATCACCAGTAAGTGTGTTTCTACACTGTAACTATTATCTACAAATTGTCTACTACTGTACTGTTATTTTCAAATTCATATGCATTTAATACATATGAAAACCCAGTGTTCACTGCTAGTTTTTTCATAAGAAAAGGAGGAAATAATACATTCTTATCCTATCTTCTCATTCCTACAACTGGTTTAAAAACTAATAAAGCATTATTATGATTTTGTAATTCCGTGTAACAGATGTGACTGTGACCTTTGCAGACAGGTAAGGGGCTGCTCCACTGTCCGTTAAGTCGGCACTGCGCGCGAGCGTTCCCGCTGAGGATGTAACCTTTATTACAGGTGAAGTTGACGACGTCGTTGAGGTTGAACTCGCTGCCATTGGTCCGTCCGTTGGCTGGGTTTCCTGGGTGACCACAAGTGATGGCTAAGGAAGTGGAGGAATACAAGACAGGAAGGATGATTAATTAGATGATTATGTTTTCTTCTACCTGTAATTTGGCATTTGTCAACAGTTTGAAGGAATATACAACATCTAGGACTTTTATTTTTAAGGAAAAATGTTGCTATTATTTGTTCATCATCATTGAAAGCAATAAAAGAGCCACACTGGTATCTTGTGCACTTACGGACACAGACTGGTGTTGTTCCAGACCATCGATGGTCCTGTTGGCAGATTCTGACGGATGTCCCGATTAGCCTGTATCCCAACATGCACTGGTAAACTACGGTGTCACGGTAACTGGATCCATCTCCACTAATGTGGCCGTTGACTATAGGATCTGGAGAGTCACAGTGACCAGCTGGAAGACGAAAAAGGATGATATTTTAACTCACTTTGCAAGCACTAAACATTTTTTACATTTTTCAAAGGAGTGACTTTAAAACATTTCAGCTTTCAAACTCCTAAATGTATTGACTATGAAGTTTTTAGTCCATCTGTAAACTGACGTTTAAACACACTTGACTGAAGAATGCAGCAATTTCAGCTGCACAAAAGGTCTGTGAAAAACACTGAATTTGAGCATTTTTTCAGTGTTTTCTAAGTGGCCTTGAAGCACCAAATCATTTTAGTGTATTATTTTCTGAAACTTCCAACGCTGAAGTTTGAATGACACTCAGTGGGTTCAATAACTCGAAAAATATAATTTGCCAACATTTCAATCTCAGCTCCATGCCCATCATTTATCATTTATTTGGGGTATTTATTGGGGGGATTTAGATTAGTTGCCTTCTGAAATTCTAAAAATCTAAAATATTAAACAATAATTCTGTAAAATTTACATATAACATTTGTCAAAATTTGTCTTATTAAGTATAATTGTGAAAAATATATTTTCCACAACCACAAACACCTGAAAACCCATAATTTTAGATACCTGTCTTGTAACAGTGCTACAAAACTAACCAGAAGTTATCTGTGTCTGTTCTCTCAGAATATACAAATTCAAAATATAGACTTTATAATTATGCTAAAACAGGTGTTTTACATTGGAGACTTTAAAAAGAAATGTTTGTTACAGACACAGTGACCTGCAGGTCATTTAAAAGGTTTTCCATAAGGCATAAACTTTGAGATACATAATCATATCCCAAACTGAGATGCAGCAGATGGAGCTTTTCACCCAAGGTCTTGGTAAGAATACAGACCTGCATTATACAAACATATCTCTTATCCTTCATTTTTGCCTTTTCACTGAATATTTTCAATTCTTTATTCATTTGCATGCAGACTCACTCTCCAACATACTGACGCTGAGTGCCACACGCCACAGAAAACACTTTGTTTTAATGTTCAATGGTGCTTTTGTCCTGTTCTGAGTTTGAGAGCTTAAATCCAATGCATCTGCTTTAAATGTTAAATGAATAGAATGTAACTACATTAGGAATTCTGCAAAGTACCGGTACCAGAAATCTTGCCTATGAGAATGGAAATAATTATATCTAAAGAATATTGTGAAAATGGCCCAAGGTTAGGAGTAAAATGTATACAGTGGTGTGTGAAGGTTTGTGCCTCCCACCCACAGCTTCAGTTACTGCTCATATTTAAATGAGATGAAACAACTGATGAGAAGAAAAACATTTTATATTGTTTTTAAGCAAAAATGCAATTCTGTTTTTGGTTAGTAAAATTTGGCTTTTTAAAAGCAGATGTGAGAAACGAGGCTGTGTCTGTTTTTTAGTGATATGAGCACAAATTGATCCATTAAGCCAAAGTCATCAGGAAATATCTTCTATATTCTTGCTCCAAAATTTCATCATCAGTTTGCAAATAATTTTTTTTCATAAGGTGATAAAATCATAACATAACTTTTTTGAAAAAAAGAAGGTAAAAATAAAAATAATTGGATAAATATTATTTCAGTAGTGGATGTAGGACTGAGTCAAATTTGATTTCAGTAACTTGTTCAAGAACAAGGACATTTCAAAAGGTTTTATCAACAGAATAATGTGATATTTAGATGGCAAAATCTACAGACATGAAATCTGTATTTGTTTTTTTTGACAGCTTGACCCCCGCCCTCTCTCACATGTTGGTTTGTTTCAGAATTCCATATTTTTTCATCTAACATTTTTTGCACATAAAAACAAAAACTGAAAAATTGAAATTTCAGGGGAAAACAAGGTCTGAATAAAAATAAATAAATAATAAAAATAGAAACTATAAGTTGCATATCATAGGACCCTAAATAAAAAACACAAATGTGTGCAGAGGTTTTGCAAAAGAATCTTTGCTGGAAAATCTGTAAAATAAAAAGCTGCTCTAAAAAGTTTGAATAGTTTGTAGAGGTAAAAACACATCTCAACCATTTGGTAGCTGGTGAATTTGATTCTTAAGAGAAACACAAAAACATGTATGTATATAGAGGACAGTTTAGTATAATATACAGTTCATTATCAATGTACCGATATGCCTTCTCTCTGGTGTTTAACAATTCAAATATCCAGTCTATAGAAAATATATTCATTGATCAGGATGTTCACTTCAACGGCAAAGTGATCGGTTACAGACATCAGGACGATATATTGACCATAATTCTATCACATGTTTGGGATCTTACCTAAACATCTTGTTTCTGCACCGCTCCACAGCCCATCAGCACCACATTCTCTGACATGTGACCCCACCAGAGTGTAACCATGGTTACACATAAAGATCGCAGTCGCTCCAAATGTAGTCAGTGTCCCCAGTTTGGTACCAAAGGGTGGGGAAGGGAGCTCTCCACAGGAGATCACTAAAAAAGATCATCAAATCAATACATATTTAGTTTCCCCAGATTGCACTCAGCTGATATTCTGGATTGTACATTTTTCCAGAGTTCACTGTTGATTTCATCTGGCATTTTTATGTGACACATTAAGAAACTCTGCATGGGAAAGTTTACAGAACCACAATGCTCTCACAAAAGTTCTTATAAGATAAGCATAAAATATTGCTCATACCTAGTAACATTCTGTTTTGTGAAAAGACAAACTTTGACTAGTACTGGCATGCCCCCCCCCCCCCCACACACACACATTCAGAAAACACAGGCTGTATTCAGCATTAAACAGATAAAGTCTCAAGATGATCTGCAGTTTGTAGCATAAATTTGTAGTATTTCATTTAAAAGAGTTAGATGATTGAAATAAAAGGCACATTTTCATTAGCTAAGACAAAAAAGCATCTATCTCCCTTTCAAAGAATCTACCATGTTTTCACAATGAGAAAAATCACAGATTTCAATAGTCAATAAAAACAACATAAAACCTACCAAGAGGAGAAATTTGATGTAATTGTTCCATCTATTTAGCTTGTTACAGGGAAGGTATGTTATGTTCATAACTAATAAACGACAGGTTGTAGAAGTCACTGCAGCACTCTTATCCTTTGTCTTGTGTGTGTGTGTGTGTGTGTGTGTGTGTGTCGCTTACTGTTGCATCATTGTTTGAGTGTCTCAGTGTGTTAGGTGTCTTTTTCATCTCACATTTTATAGGCTTTATAGGCTTTTTCCAACCATGAAAGTTATGATTAGGATCTCTAAAATATCTACATATTTGTGCAGCAGAGAGCAGCAAATCAGCCCAAAGTATCTCATGCATGAGATTACTGCATGTTTATTAAACATCCATTACACACATATGTACCAATGCAGTAAAAAAAAAAAAAAAAAAAAAAAATCAACGTTCGTGTGTGTATCAACTCTTACTCTTGCAAGTAGCCGGGTCATCTAACCCCTCCCAGGTTCCATTGGCAAGACAGCGAAGAGTCCGATGGCCGACGCTCAAATAGAACCCTGTTGAGCACTCCAGCATCACCACAGAGCCAAAGTCTCCCAGCTTACCAGACAGCAGGCGGAAGGCCATGTGATCTGACAAGGTGCCTTCTATGCTGGGGCAGTGTACAGCTGCAAATAAACAAATACAATATAAATATACAAATTAAGCTTGGTTACATTTTGCAATCTGTATCTGAGAAAATGAAGAATTGATTGGAAATGATTGATCCATAAAAGATCCATACGTACGCAGACATTTGGGGATTGAACCAGTATTACTCCAGCTTCCATCTTCCAAACACACAGCTGTCATTGGAACATTGGGGTCAAGATGGTAACCATAGTTACACTGGTAGGTGACTTGGCTGCCAACAGTATAGTGGGGAGCATGGAAACTACCATTGCCCGGTGACAGAGGTAATCCACATGAGATAGCTGCCACATGACAAACAGACAACAGTCATTGATGGAGTTGTCAACATTTTTTAAAATATAAAAATCAATTAAATGATCACAAATAAGATTTAAATGCTTACGCTGACAAAAAGGTGGCGGCGTATCCCACTGGTAAAGCCCATTGGAATCAAGCCTGCAGGTGGCATTGCTTGAGCCCACCAGGCGGTAACCACGGTTACAAAAGAACTGTAGTCTGCTACCTGGATGGAGTTTGGTCCGGTTGACCACACCACCATTCAGTGGAGGATCATTAATACTGCAGTAAGCAGCTACAAACAGAGAAAAAGAGAAACATATATGAATGTGTTTGCATCAGTTCCCAGGAAATATAATTCTGGAAATAAGGAGCTATTCTAAAACATCTTTTTGTAATTGAGTGTTTCCTGTCCTCTTAACACAGAAATGTGTGATTGTTGAAGTTTGGACAGTGATTAAAAGGGGAAACAACATTATATGAGCCAGTTGTTCTTTTATTTTATCCAATGGCTTCACTGCTACTCTTACTTTTAACTTCACATTGGTGGATTGGTCTTCTACTCCAGCCAGGGAAACAGAATTGTCCTGACATTTCCAAAATCCTGACTTTCTACGAGCTGTTTTACATCCACCTCCATTCTGTGACGTCTCATACAAGCTGTTCCAGCTGTAAGGTCAATCTTTTGCTGTTTTGCACGTCATTGTTCTGCTTCAAACATAATTATCTTCTGCTGATCCATTTCAATCTTATAAAGTGCCAACATAGAAATTGACTGCATACCAGTTAAAAAAGGATGACAAGTGTGAGGAATCTGTTTTCCTTTATATTATGTGAGTGGCTAAATTGCTGTATGTTGCTTATCTAATGAAATTAAGCCCCAGAATAGCAAATGGGAGAAAGGCAAGCCAGTCAGGTAGAGTGTGATGTTCTAAATTATTAGTAGGGAAAAATCAGGTTGTGCTATTTGTGTAGATACTATTTTAGTGCAATTTACATACACTGCATAAAGTGATCAGATGAATTTAAATTATTTGTAAAGTATCTCTTTGCCATAAAAATGAATTTAATTCCCAACCTATTTTTAGTGAATTTGTGACAAAGGTTTCAGGATGCTCAAGTAATCCAACAAGCAGCAGGACCGTCTCCTAAAGTTGATCCAACTGCAGGATCAGGGAACGGAAAGAAACCACCTTTTTTAAGGGCAAACATTAAGGATCGACTGAGATTGGACTGCTGAGGACTAGAATAGAGTCTTTTTCTCTGATGAAATCCATTTCTAATTGTTTGGCACATCCAAAAAAAAAAAGTCTCGAGAAAAAGAGGTAAGAGCCACCATCAGTGGTGTTATGCCTGCAGTAACGTAACCTGGGACTGTTTGTGTGTGTGTGGTTTTTTTGGAGTGGACTCACTCAAACTTCCATCTCAGAACACAGTCATGAATAAAAAACAGTAACTAAATATTCTTTGAAAGCAGCATCAGTTTACTTGTTGCTTAATATTAATGTCACTTTCAATCAAATAATCAGAAATAAATAAAATATTTGTAAATATACTTTAGTATACCATAGCAGAAACATCCAACAAAAACACTGAAGCAACAAACTTTGTAAATACTTGTAATTTTTGCATCTGATGGCCAAGAATGAACCTAAACACTGCTGTTAAGTGCATCCTCTGCTGGAAACAGCATTCCCTGATGCTAGTTTCTTGATAGAATATTTAAAAACATTTTATTGCAAAATGGTTCATGGATGGTTTAAAAGCACACAATGTTTGAGGTGTTTAATTATCCTGCAAATCTTCCAGATTATTCTCATCTGAGCATTGTTGTGACATGACAATAAAGTCGGATCCTAGAAACTTTTAATGATGTTTGGTACTTTTTGTTACCTAAGATCATACAGTAGTACACATTTAGGGATACAGTTGTTTTGGATAACAAAAGAGAGACTGACCTGACGTTAGGTGGGTGTGTATTAAGGCTGATGTGTGCCTTAATGACACGCTGAGATAAATTCTACTGATAGTTATCCTTACTCACACTTATTTACAGCCCAGTCTAAAAGGTCAATAAAGGCACTAAAGCCATTGCAACTAAAACAAAGTAAATCAGACATTTTAAAGTGAGCCATGAAACATTAACAAAAATTAATGAGGCTATCGCAGCATTTCAGAAGACAGAGAAACGTACATTTGACAACAATAGCACAAGGTCATTTCAAGGCTAAACCAACAGGCTAGGAGGTAAAGAATGACTTAAAACATGCAGCAGTGATGATTACAATTCAACCTTATCAGAACAAGTGGTCAAAGAAGAAACTATAGAAAAGTGATTAGCATACATACACTGTATTTACCACGGTTTGTTTCACTCAGCACACCAGGGCATTAATAATGTATCGTAGGAGAAAAATCCCCACCATAAATTCCAGTTTTATGTATAGCCATTGTTGTCAGTCCATTACAACACTATGGGGAACAGACAGTTCTATTACTTGAGGCCACTGAGCCAATATAACCTACAGAATAAAATAAATGAGCTTTTTTCTCACTTTTTCTTTTTTATAAATAGAGATCCAGCAGACTGACCTTGTTTCGACTCGATTCAAGCTCAAACTGGATCAGTGGAACATTAAAGAACATTTTTAAACGGGGACAAATATCCTTCTTAAACAAGTTCTGTAGTGTTGTAAATACTGTATAGGTCACTCCGTCTAACTCAAATGAACAAATTGAAGACGTTTATTATGTCTTTACATGTAAGCAGTCTGATGCATTGAAAAGAATGTTTTCTAAATGATTGTAGCTCAGCCGCCCATTAATGCATTATCCTAATGAGAGGAAAAGCTTACGGGATCATTATTCAGGATATCGTAGAAACAAAAATTAACATGCATTTCAGCTATGTAGTGGTGCATCAATTTTAATGCATTCTGAGTAAGCGGAGATAGGACAGAGGAGACAGTTGTCAATCATTCTAATGTGATAGAAACCTTTATCTTGAACACTCACCTGACGTGCTTCCTTTGTGACATGTGAGTGATGCACAGCGACATTTCATTTTAATCAATTCAATAAATTAATCATCCAAAACACACAAAGAATGAAAATGGCAGGTAAAAAGAAAAAAATCTGTTATCAAGAGCTGTAGCAAAAAAAGAAAAGAAAAAAGAATGGTGTGGACAGAGTACAAAGAAAAGCTTCGTGTTTGATTATATTGACTTTGTCAGGCAGGAAAATGAGAGATATAGATTATTGGATGCTGAACGTACCGGAGTATCGAATCTTGAATCCTCTCTTGTTTGTTGCGTGGTCAGTGGACCATCGTAGGTAGAGCTGGTTGGTTTTGGATGTGAAGTTCAGCTGAGATGAGTGGTTACCACTGAGAGCAACAAGCAAAGGACTTTGTCCTGATGATCCTGTAAACAAAGACATGGGTTCACAGCTGAAAGCCTTTTTTATGCAAATATGTTCAAGCACAAAGTGTAATTTTGTGAAAAGAAAAACAAAACACTGTGTCATAAACATTTTATTGTTTCTATGACAGTGTCACGTACCTGTGACAGTCATTAAGTAATTAGGTATCATCCAATTACCTGTCGTCCATCTATTCTGATGCAATAACTCATTTGTTATTTAAAGACCATGAACACTCTTTAAAATGTTTGCTGTTCAAAATGAACAGTGAAGATGTAGAAATAAGACAATCGACATATAACATTATAGAATAGATGATTAAATTAAATGTATGTATGCAGTTATGATACATTTTAAAAAAGCATAACATTGTGTACCGTCAAAAATCTCCAGCTCATCAAACTGCTTCTCGCTGTGAAACATCTCCACATAGATATTGATGGTGTAACCTAGAAAACAAGACAACTGCATTAGTCTGCATGAAGGAATATACAGCAATATGTAAAACTCTGTGTATAGGTGCCACTTAACAGATGATTTCAGAAACATAGGCAGAAACAACAAAACAATATGTATATATTAAAGTTGCAGAGCAAACATATATTTTATATGTTTTACGAAAACTGCTCTAGCATGTTTGCATTTTGCATAAAACAAGTCTGTCATGCAGAAAATGATACATGCAGTGTCTCATAATGTATATTACAAAAACACAGCAAAAGCACAATACACCTATAATGCATTTTTAGCCATCTGTGTATGAACCTTTCAGGAGCTTTACTAACAGAAAAAGTTAAGAAAAAAAACCAAAAAAAGCTTATGTTTTACAAAATCCTAGATTTAATCAGAGAACTTGGTCTTTACCTGGAATCATACGTAACAACCAAGAGCACGTCTGGCTGTTTGGATAGTTTCCAGGAAAGCCAGGACTTAGTATAACTCCAGATGATGAAAACCTCTCCTCATTGGCTGGGCACTGAGCTGGAAGGGTGAAAAATACAACACCTTTAGGAATATCCATCCATCCATTCTCTAAACCACATTATCCAGTGAGGGCTGCAGGGAGATGGTGCCTATCTCCAGCAGTTACAGGGTGAGAGCTGGGGGACGCCCTGGACAGATCGCCTGTCCATCACAGGACATACTACCATTCAATACCCCACACAGCAGGAGGACGAATTAGAGTCACCAATTAACATGTATGTTTTTGGTTTTTAGGATGAAACCGAAGAACCCGAAGGTAACCCATAGTGAGAACATGTACATATTTCTAAATGTATATATATATATCTATATAATGCATCTAAAATATATCTAAAACAAGTGTGTCTGTACTGTAGCCCACTTACTCCTGAACTCTTTTCAAGTGAAACATAACAAAACAAATGCGAGTCAGTGAAGTGATCTGCTATGAGACAAAGCAGGTCAACAGCACCTGAACGATAAGAGAGCATCATGCTTTTGATTCACTTGCAGCACAACTCATTTTACGACAGCTGCTTGACATAAAATGGTCATAAAAAGTGATTTTTAATTCAAGCGAGCAAAGCACATTTGTATGTGCAGGATACCACAAAGTGGGAAGATGATGTGTTCCTTTGTTGCCACTGCAGTGATGTGAGCTGTGATAGAAGATGACTGTTTCACATTGGAGGACATAAGTACTCTAGATTGAAATGCTTTCGTTTGTACTTTTCTTGAGAGAGGTTCATTCTGATCATCTGACTGAAATGTAATCGTCAAATCAGTTACACAAAAAACCAAACCTGTTGCAGTTGTGCTTTAGAGGTTTCTGGATTCAAAAAGAAAATGTGAAAACTAGAGGTCATGTGCTCCTCATGCAATCCTTCAGTATGTGTCTCTAAATTAGGCTTAAGCTAAAAGTCCCAACACAAAACAAGCTAAAATCAAAGTAGTTTATGGGAATGTAGCCTTTATATTTCATAGCTTTATTACCAGTGTGCTGCACCCCCCCCCCCCCCAATCACCCCGCTTTATAATGGAAACAAAATTTTATTAATTTCTCGTGATAGGAAGACTCAGCATCTCTTCTGCTCTCAGCCGTGGAGAGACGAATGTAATTTTCTGAAAACAGCAATTAAAATCAATATTCATTTTTCAGCTTGAAATAGTAAAAACCATCCCCCTTCAGACTTGATTATGAGACATTCTTCTTTTCTCAAGTCTTGCCAGTTTTAAAATCAATCAAATTAAACTTTTTGAATGAGGATCTAATGTACTACTGAGCCAACCTGTTCACTGTGTGATGAATTAGGATGGAAAACTGCTTGATATTTACTATTCCGCTATTATTTAATATGAAACATATAAAATAATTAACTTCATAGACTAACTTCTACCAAATGCATCAGGACGTGTTTTACAAGATCACATACAAAAATAATTTAATTATATTATCTGTGAGTGTTGATGTAAATGCATTTTTTCATACAATATTTGCATAATATGATTATTTTTAACATATCTAAACTTATTTTAGGGTAATTAAAGGATCTTCCATCTATGGTTCATAATTTTCCATCAGGAATCAGAGTGACCTTACCTTGACATTTTGGAGACGGAGCTTCAAAGAGTAAGTGGGAGTTAAGTGTACACATGATCTCTGCTTTTCCAACCAGTGTGTATCCAGGTAGACAGCGATACTTCACAATATCACCTGAGAAAGCGAGGATGAATACAAAAAATTAAATAAAAGATGTTTTACGCAAACTTCTTAAATAAACTCACAGAAAAGTACTTTTACATTTGAATTTAACCTTTATTTGACCAGGTGAGTCAACATCAGATTTGTGACTGGTGAAAGATCATTCTTACTACAGGTTTAAACTTTTAATGCTCACAAGTCTGGGACATTTCTACATTTCAATGCGAAATCAAAGCATACAGGAAATACTGGACATAACTATGTGATATTAATATTTTGAGTCAAACAATTCTGCCAAACTTTTGCTGAAATAATAAAAGCAATAACACAGAGATAATGTAGAAAATGCAGGTATTCACTGTTTGTGAAGAAACTTTAATAAATAAAAGGAACTGTGTTTGCCTGGGAGCATCTCTTTGTAGATCCCTCTACAAATCGTCATATCATGCTTTGTTTATTAATAAAAAGAAAGTCAACTCAAGTTGAAAGAAGTCTGAAATAAATATAAGTTTGTATCAAATGGACCTTGGGTCTAAATCTGATTGCTACAAAAGTTGATTTCTAGATGTAAAAATACCTAACAGTTCTCTAAAAAAAGGCTTGTCCTCATAATCGTCTTGAATTTAATACTTTCCATTTGAGAGGTTTGCCATCTTAAAAGCAGCAGAGGTATAGTTCCTACTAATACATTCCCGCAGTGCATGTTTGAAAGTTTTCCGTGAGACAAACCCTACCTCACAGCATGAGGAAGCATGGGACAAGCAGCTTAAAGAAGCTTAAAGTTTTTGAACAAAACAAACTTGAACATTCTGCTTCGCCTTGAGCTCGCTTAGAGATTTTGTAACTGGATACAACATCAATGCCAGAGCTAGTGTTTGCTCTTAGCCCTGTTCCACGTGCATGTGCCAGTGCCTAATCTGGAGACAGCTCCATGCTTTTCTATAAAAAATAAAATAAAAATAAGAAATGCTCCCGGTCCATAAAAATGGCATAAGCACAAATCCACAAAGCTGGAAAAACTGATGTCAACAATGTAAGACTTTTCTGTGTTGAGTTTTCCTGCTCCGTTTGTGTCTGTGTGAATTTCCTCCAAGTACTCCAGCTTCATCCCACAGCCCCAACACATAGATGTCAGGTCAACTGGTGACTCTAAATAGACTGTAGTTGTGACTGCTTGTTTGTTTTGCTTGTCTCTTTGTTGGCCTTGTGATAAACTGCCAACCTCTCCATGGTGCACCATGCAGCCTCTTAGATTTGGCAGTGTTTACATTATTCTCTGTTAAACTGACCTGGCCTATAAATAATGTGTGCAGAACTGTGAAATGATTCAGCTCATGTGGGAGTTTATGGTCTTGGAAATCTGAATAGCCTGAGGATACAAACTCTTCGATATTTCAGTTTTGGCCATGTCTGAACAGTCTATTGTTGGAGTGTTAAATGTCTGTTAGAATGTTTGGGTCTCTCACTCTTCCCTAGAGAATATTCAGTGTGGTGGAGGGATGCATTCAGGTTTAGCCAAGTCAGGGACAAAGCAAAATCCAAACCAAGTGACCATGGAGGTAGAGATGTCTTTCAGAAGGTTTCTAAAGATAGCTTCTTTGTGTTCTTGGATGATAAACTAAACCACACATTGCCTATAATTGCACTCAGTTGTAAAAGAAATTTGATAAAAAGTGTCCCATAGAGAATAAAAAATAAAAATATATTTTTTAAGCATAGTCTCCTCAGCTGATGATGGAGCAGGTTAAGGATGGACAGCGAACAAGGCTGAGCAGTAACAATTTACATCCAAGAGTGTTGCATATTAAGTAGAATTCATTAGTAATTAAATTACAGTTAAATATAAAATATTTATTATTACAATATGTTTTGCAACTAAATCTTTTTGTGAAAAAACTAAAAAACTTTTGCTGCCTTGCATGTTTTTCTTCCCATCATTGTTTCCTCCCCCCAGAAAAAACTGATGCTGTGCATTTTACCTCCCAAAATAAAAGTTTGGAGTAGTAAAAATTAAACAGACATGAGTCATGCAACCAGATGTGACAGGCTCATTATGCAAAAGCAGCAGAACGTCCAATACTACTGTACTGGTTAACTTTACTCTATCCCATGAGTCGCTGTGACAAATACGTATCAAATGTAATCCGGCAATCTTAAATGTTTCATACAAAAATCTAAAACAAAACAAAAAACCCTCACACAAATAGCCTATAAATGTTCAAAGTTTCTCAGCCGTCCACTTCCAGTCTGCATCCAATCTGAAGGAACATCTGCAGGAATACAGCTTACAGTAACTTCAAGCAGCCATAATAAATGAGTGAGGAGGACATGCCAGCTTTCTGCTGAAGAGGTATTTTGGCTCCATATTCTGCTTGGCACAGATTTACTTATGTTTTGATCATGTTTACTGGCTGTTGTGGAACATTAAATGTAAAAGTCTGCATCCAAATTTGAACTCTGAATGATCTCACGTTAAAAAGAGGTGCAGCATTCTGATCTTAGGTTGCCGTTATTGGAGTGTCAGTAATGGAATTAATAAATTAGTATGATGGTATTTAATGCTTTTGAAGGATTTTAAAAGGATTTTGACAGAAGTCAGTGTTGAGTACTGTGGTATGGTTACAACTGATTAGTTTAAATATTTGAAAATGGTTAATAGAATCAATCAAAAGTAAGACAAAATATAGAAAAGTGATTTAAAAGTCATCTAATCCAATTAGGTACACACATTTGATCAAATATAGGAAATATTTGCACTACTGTTGCACTTTCTGTAAGGCAACTTGTAATTGTGACAAATTACGTTTTCATAATTCCCCTTTCAAACACTGATAGAGATATATCATAGATAATGATCGTGCACCGCATCCTGCTGCATGTCTACCTTCAGCGGTCAATGATTTTTCAGGGGTTGACACCTTCGACACGTGATTACTGACCTACTTTCACCTAAAGTCTTTTACTGTATGTTATTTGTTTGGCTGACCTCCAGGCAGGCAGCCAGCACAAAGCGTCCAGTGGTTCAAGGCAAAGTCTGGCATGTTGGACTAAAACCCTATTTCTCCATTTTTCATAATTTTCATGTTATTATATCAATCAGATCTAATGATCACCTTTCACATCTATCATCAATTTTATGCATGACTTTTCAAAGAAAACACTTTTTTCCCCACATCCTCAAAAGTTGCATTTTTGAAGATACAAGCTTTTTGTCTGACAGTGATGATAGCAAAGTATTTTGGAGCTATCCAGTAAAACTGTTAGGTTTAACAGCTTTAATCCATTTTAGCCTCGTTAGGACCTTCTTCACCCCCATTCTTGGTAAGGACTAGAGGAGGTTCCCTGCTGACGTCAGCGCTTTCAGCAGCTGCTACGACAGGTGGAATATCATTAAAGGCTTTTAGCCTATTTGTGTGAATAAAATATATTCTCATCGGCTAGGCAGGTGTTCACTCTTGTCACAGAGGGGCTTACATTTAAATTATTAAACGGTTGGTAGTTCAGTCCACACACAAGCAGAGTCGTTTACTTGAAAGTCGACTTCCACTTTGCTATAACAATGCTGTTCAGTCACTATAATGGTCTTCTGCAGGGTGTAACCTGCTGCCTTTTAACATGTTAACTCAGGGTAGTTCTGCATTACGTGGCTGAACCAATCACACCACTGACTGGGCTTTGGAAGATTTACATTTAGAATATTTGGTGAATGTAGTGACATCAGGCCACAGCATGCAGATGTCTATTATTAGTGCATTTCCTTCATTTTTCATGCACAACTGCAGGTTCAGTTGACTTCATATCAGAATAAACTCTTATATTATGTCTGAATTAATGTTTTTTTATATAATGCTTACTGTGTTTATACTCCAGTTTGAACTGTAAGGCATTGAGGTCAACTTTTGTTATTTTTAATATACTATATAAATATACTGCAAAGACATTTTTATTTTCTTTTTTTCTACATCAAAACAAGACAACATTGTCCAGAATTGCTACCTATAAGGAAGTCTTCATCTTCATAGATCAGTTCTGCATTCTCCACAACAAGAGGAGTCGGGCATCTCTTCAGTCTATACGCTGGAGACACAAAAGAGCAAATAAATTAGTTTCATGTGAAACGTCCTAGAATTAAAGATGAGTGGGTGGATGAGTAGGTAGGTAGGTTAATAGACAGAAAATCACAAAAAGTCAACAATTTTGTGCTTAAAGTTACCATGAAAGTTGAGAATGAAGAGCCCCCCTGTTGAGAAGTCAGAGTGAAAACGGATCAGAACCATTGGGCTGGTGCTGTAGGCCGACTCTAACGCTGTATTCCCACTGAAGACTCCCAGCTGAGAGCTGGACGTATCAGCGCCGTCCCTGATTTAAGAGAAAAAGCTCAAATTAAAATAAAACGCACGAAAACTGTTAGAAAGCACCTAGATAAAAATCCACTTATACAGTAAACATCTTTAGTTGCAGCTTTTCAGTGATGAATCATAGGGGAAAAAAAACACAGAAAAATTAAAAGAGGTCTACAAAGAATTAATGAACACATTACTTGACATGGTTAAAAAAAACTGAACTTGGCACAATTTTAGACAACAGAAATCTAATTTATTGAAATTGTGTACAAAAATTGAGCCTGTAAGTCAGACATGAGGCACAGTAAAACAACATCAGCCACACAAAACAGACCTCAGAAATATCCAATCAAATAGACTGTATTCTGATTTCAGTCCCTAATTGTTTTATTAACAATGCAAAGAAATGTACTTTGCACAATTTCCTTTGACATGTCCCTGAGCTTCCAGAACCTAAACTGACCTTTGCTTTTCCTGTTAAATTCAAAATAAAGCTGCTTCCTGAAAACAGTGATTTATCTTATCCCCTACTGTTTTGAGGTAACTTTTTGTCCAAAATGCCACAGACTACACAAATTGTTTAAAAAATGTATGTCTCAGTATTAAAAACAAAATACTTGAAACACTGGCTGTAAGATCCTCATTAAAGTCCCAGACCCTGGTGATCAAATGTGACAAAGTTTTTGTTTTACTTCATAACTCAACTTTGTATCATTCTTATCAATTTTTAGCTGACATTATACATTTTTTATTTGACTGTGATTAGCTTTTGTTTGTTTTGTTAATGAGGACAGAGTGCAATAAGACATTAACCTCTCAAAAGAAAATATGTTGCGCTCCAGATTTAGCCACTGGCTAATTTCCATCTGCAGTCCCCATGGCAGGTAAACACATAAAGCATGTAAAGTACAAAACTCATCAAAGTCATTAAACATTAATGCAAAGTTAAGACCATATTATGCATATTAAAAACAAATACAGAATAAAAGCATTAGACAGTGATGCCGACTTAAAATCACATTATTCTTTCTGAAATCGACACATAAATATTTCTGATACTTCCTGTTTCTTTTCTCTCCAGTACTGTTTTCTGTTTTACTTCCTTCCAACTATAACACAACAGTCATGATCTCTCTTTCTGAATAACTTTGGGTTAGAATGACTTTTTGTTGCAAAGGTTGAAACGCTGCAGTGAATTTTCTTTTCAATGAAATAATCCTGATCTTAAACAGGAGATTTTGTATAAATAAACACGCTGAACATCCTATTAGTACTGCTCTTTAACCAAACTTTGATCAGGAAGATGAATGATTATTATCCTGCTGGAACTTTTTACAGAGTATTCCAGTGCATGACCTCTATGTATTTATTTATTTATTTGATTGTTGATGTATTTGTTTGTGTCATCCAGTCTGTTTTTTAGCTGTAGGAGACATTTTGACATGTTTATGGAATTTTGTGATTTCATCATTGTTGGGCTAAAACCTTGAATGTCTACTTTTGTTGAGCATTGACACAAGATGCTCTGATGTTTTAATTGTAAATATTGTAATATGTAATGAAGCTTTTATTGTGAAAGGTTGAAAACAGGAAATAATTGTGTTAACTCGCTGACCAATCAGAGAACGATAAAATGAACTTTGACCTGTTGTATTACCCAATAAAAGGAGAGCGCTTTGTTGTGGGAGCCGCCGACATACCAACTTACGTTGTGTTACAGGTCCCAACATCGCTCCATCAAATTTGATTATTGTCTCTCGTCTTGTTACTTGTTCGACATCGTTGGCGCTGCTACCATCTCTGCTAACAACTTTTCATCATTTTTTAAAATTGGTTCATCTTTTGTATGTATCATTTCATGGATGACGTTTAAAGAAAAGTGTGAAAAGCTGCTGATGAATTATGACCAAATAGAGTTTATTCAATGTAAAGAATTATTTTTTTCTGAAAATTTTGATTTTTGCAGGTTTTTGCCTCATGCTGATGATTGATACTTCCACGTTTGTAAATGCAACACACTTTTTTACCCTGCACTGATTAAATAAACCTTTTAGGTTTTGCTTGACTGTGTCCTGTGATTGGATTTATGATATATGATAAATTTATCATTACTTTGTTAAAATAATAAAGCTTCTATACCCCTCTTATGTAGAGTTTCTTCTTAAAAGCACAAATTAACATGTCCATTTAAACTAATCCCAAACTCACCATGATATTTTTTACAGTCCAGAAATCTAAACTACCTAGACGCTTTTATAAAAGTGTGATTTGTGTTAAAACCTCAGTTCAGGCATGATTTGGACCTCACTCTCATACAAACAAAAACACAAATCCAACAAAATGCTGTCTGATGTCTGTATCAGTGTGTGTCTGCCAAGCAAGGGCAAAGAACTGGTGTCAGTGTGAATTCTTATCATTTGATACGGTTTATTTTTGGCAGATGGGTTTAATTATAGAGGAAAAGCTCAACCAAAAGCAGCCAGTGGTAATAAACCAAAGCAGATGGTAAATCCATGTGCTTGTTAACTAAAGGGGTAGAAGGAATAATCCAACATTATTATTATTTTGTTTCTTTAAAAAAAACAAGTTTCAAACTGGATCATTAAACAAAGCCCACAGATTAAAAGTCCAACTCTCTTCATCAATTATTGAATGTTGCTGAAAGGTTACCATTTCCCCATGTTTCTAAATGACCAGTTTTAGGTTTTTAATGAACACGCCATTGGATTAAACAATAGACTTAAAATTTTTATTCACGAGGAGAGCCTGGGATCTCTTGGCTCCTCAATAATTCAAGGTCTTCTGAAGGTGTTAGAGCTCATTTAAAGTAATGAAATTGCGATATCTGGGTCAATTTAATCCACACTGCATGGAATGCCTTTATTTTCACCTACGGAAATGTAAATAAATCCAAAACAAAGTGTTCCTTATTTGCGTTTCTTTAATTAGTAATTAGCTCCACTGGGACTTTATTGATTCTGACCTTTACCTCAATTAATTAACAATGTACTCCTCTCAATCATTATGTCAATGTATATATATTTAAAAGAACACAAAAAGGAGTGACATGACAGAAAAACCTGCTGCAAAAATGTGTTCTAGAACGATGCATTCTGGTCTTGTTTTTGAAAATAACAAATGTTATTTTGCATTTCTTTCAGTAATCGATCATGGTTCAATCCTACAGTTGACTAACATCAGCGTAGGGCAAGATGGACGATGGCTATCAGGATCACCTCTAATTTTCTTCTTATTCAGCTATCAAAGTACACAGACAAATTGATTATTGCAATAAACATCAATACTAAAGTACTCAAATAAATCCTGCCTTTGATAGAGTGAGAGTCCCGCATTAGAAACCTCTCTGCAGTGGGACTCTGATCTATCGTCTAATGTTAGCGGTGCTTCATTGGTGTCGGGCAAAGAGCCAAACTCAACCGGTGGAAGACCACGGGGACAGTTTGGCTCCAGTCCCTGACATCTGGATGCAGCTGCTGTCACACAAACCCCGAAGACCGACAAGGCAGATACAAGCAGACACGCATCACCGTGGTGTCTGCACGGCATAATAAAGCACATCCAAAATAAATCTTCAGCATGTTTCTATTGAGAACTCATAACGGGAAGCAGGCAGATGAAGAAAGGGAGCAGCATGTGGCCCCATTATAGAGCATACAGCATAGACGAGCAGGAAAATTAAAGTGTAGACTCCTCAGTTCAGCTGTTACTAATCATATTAGATGAAATGGTTTGCACATTGTAAACCATATCTAAATTATCTGAATGCATATGCAAATGTCATTTTACATTAATTTCTCTGCATTTTTAGCAGCTGAAACATCATTTACATAAACATGGTTGCAATTTTTTTTTTTGTTTTCTGTGGTAAATTAATTTGAATCAATACCAAGCTCGTATTGGTTTATGCTTGTCTTTTTTTCTATTAAGTACTTAAGGTTAACTATTAAATGTATAATAAAACACCTAAATTATGCTCTTAATCAATTTCTTATTAACTCAGCAGCTCATACATGACACACTGTGTGCTGTCCCACTTTATGTAGAACCTTACTCAGGACTCCAAGAAGCCAAAAATCATGACAAAACCAGTGGCCCCAGTTTTATAAATAGATAATGTCATTTATCCAGTTTCATTAAAAGTTTGCTACTGATGCATTTAATTAAAACTATTACAATTACAGATCCCATCACCAAAAAAAAAGGGAAAAGGCTGAACGCTGTACTCATAATCTAAATGGGATGTCAGCCATAAATGCAACCATTGCTGATTTCCATGCTTTCAAATCAAAAAAGCATATTTCTTTCTGTCTGAATGAATCCAAAAAATTACACACATTATATTAAAAAATCTGTGATGAATGATTGCTGTTTCCCTGCCAGTGGAATCTGTTTACATGGAAATAATGTGGTAGCAGTGGACCTTTCTATCAGCCATTCTAAATCTGTCTGAGACCCTGGAAGGAAGATGGTATCCCACTGGGTTTGGGAGAAAAAAAAAAGCACTCCTCGCTCCAGTGTCAGCCTCCAGTCACTTCAAAATATATTCATGAAATACATGAAGACTGAACCATCATGTATGGACTAATCTCACATTACCAAGTCCTTTTGGTGCCTTACAATATATGGATGCAATTTTATAATTTTGCTCCAGATGAAATGTACCAAAAAACACATCAATCACCAGAATCAATTTGCAACAGCAAAATAACTCCATACAGGGCCTCTCCATGGCTAAATTGAAGGTTTTTCTAGCTGGCCAGATTGAAAACTAGAAGTCACTGACTGTGAATGCATTGCTTTCCTGCTGCCTGCAGCTGCTCTCTTGAACCTGAAAATTAGAACCGAATTCCACGTGCATCTATTTTAAAGCAAACCCATAACAAATCCTGACATGACTCAAAACCTGCTTGATCCTAATTTCCGTCCTGATAAATGCATTGCTCATTATAACTTTTGATGGGGTTGCATGATGCACTGCGTTACCGCTTCGTGGAAAATTTCTCTCGAACTGACCCAGACTCGTCAGATCCAGCTGAGCCCTGTTAGATTTGCGAACCCCGCTCTGCCACTCCTTTCATTACATTTCCCCACTCCCCACTGACTCTCATCATTACTTCCAGAGTTCCCAAATCCTCTCTGGGCCTGCATTCGGCCATGGTACTGACTTAGATTGAATTGGTCAGTGTTCCCATTGTAAATGCATTACTCTCACACACTCCCTGTATTACACTCTAACCTCCGCACTGAATCCCATTATTATTGCTGAATAGGCCATGTACTCTTAGAACAGAGCACATGTGAGAGTGTGTGTTATTGGTTTAAAGAGCATACAGACCCAGAGAGTTTATGATTCTCTGCATAATAAGGCGTGTGATACGTCAGAGGGATGGGGCACAGATACAGTTAAATATTGTATGTGTTAAAGTCAGAATTTCAATTTGCAGTTTTGTATAAACATCATGAGTGATTGTGAATGCACGCAGACATACCAGACGGCAATATAATCTGTGACAGGCTCCGTCTGCAGCAGAGTAAAGTTGATGTAAACCCCGTGTCCGTGGGGAACGGTGATGAGCCAGCTACAGTCTTGGGAGTTTGGGTATTCGTTCGGGTACTGAGGTGAATAGATGGTCCCATTTTCAGCCGTGACATTATATCCACAAGGAGCTGCAAAAAGCAGAGATATGAGACTGTCAATTTGAAATTTTTTCAATCTCCTGTAAGATGACAAACTTGGAAAACTCAAGAGACAAGTGTGACTGTTGAACTCCAAAAGGTGAGAAATATGATTATTGTCAAATTTGTTATATCTCATAGAGGCAGAAACAACAACAGCCTCAGTGGCTAGAAGCAGCCTGAAGAAGGATTTTAAAACCACCGTATACTAAACAGTCTTAGTGGCACTGTATCGTCTTGCTATGTGAGAGTTCATTATCATAACAGGTCAAAAAGCAAAACATTCATGTAACTGAAATTATGGAAAAATTACTAAACAAACTGCTTGGACCATGGTTGGTGTTTTTTTATGGTGAAACACAAAAATCCAGCACTTTATATATTTATGGTTTCTTAAATCCAATCATGAAACATCATCACATAAAACAAATGCACCCACCTTCACAGCGAGGAAATGGATGGTTCCACTTCCGGTTTGTCCCATGCAGGCATGTCAGCACCGTGTGTCCGACCAAAACGTAGCCAGCGTAGCACTGAAAGGTTACAGACTGGCCAGCGCTGTAGTCACTTTTGATGATGTCACCATTGGGAAAAGGAGCAGGATCCTGGCAGTTTTGCAGCTGATAAGCTAAAGATAGAAAAAAGAGGACTGACTGATGATGTGGAAAAAATGGATCTTAGTTCTAGGCATCATAAAATAGGAATAAAATGTCTGTTTGGTAAGCAGATAGTCAAGGATACACAAATAATGAATGCAATTCACTTGTACACAGTATTTGCTCTATGGAATAAAAAGCCTGGGGTCAAACTCTAGACGTGCCTTCTTCATCCTATATATCCCAAACTAACTTTTATGCAACCTAAACTATTTGTTCTCTGCACCCAATAGACATATGAGAGCATTATGAAATCTATAACCTGCAGAGAAAACAAGTGGTGAATGCAACATCAGAAGAACTCTCCTCCTCCTACACAGTTATGCACACACGTATGCATGGCATGCCAGCACTTGCTTGAAGAAATGTCAGCACCACGGGTCTATTAAGGGCACATCTCACTTGGGATGGGTGTCATGGTGAGTCAAGCCTCTCCATTTAATGCATCTTTCACAGTGAACAGAAGTACCTGACATTGGAATCTTTGCTACCAGAAAAAACAACAGAAAAGGCAGCACCTAACAGCACTTGAAAGGAACTCAGCACAAGGTCAATACAAACACAGTCTGCAGCACTGGGCAGCAGCCACTGAGTACAGATGAATCACTGAAACTATATGTTGGTACTGGCAGCATCTAAGGAGCCGATTATGACATATTCAAGGTTCAGAATGCGTAAAGAAACACTTGTAGTACATCACACGATGAGTAAGACATCTAAAGACCAGTGGGATCATGTGGGATGTTCAGAATCTGACAGATTTATGATTTATTTGTTTAGCTAAGTGGATGTTGTGCAAATAGAACAGAAGGAAAATAGAGATGATGATGGATCCCATATATCAGTGGATACCAGAAGGTGCAGAAATAAAAAGGAACTGAGTGAGGAAGTTGGGATTTGTGTAGCCCAGAAGAAACGCTCACAGTAGCAGATGTACCAACAGTTGGGAAACTACAGCCAAGAGTTTGGCTCCAACTAATTCCATGAACAACCTTCAAAATTTCTGTGCACTTAGAGGCTGCGCAGTGTCAGAGTGCCAAAGTCTAAAACTGGAATCAGAACTCCCTTAAGCTTTTATGAACCACACTTGGCTACAAATGCCAGTTTGTGGGTACTTTTCCCAGTGTATTAGCAGTCATTTTTTGGCTCGAGCCCTTATCCCAGCTCAGGTCGTATGGGTATGCGCGCAACTACCTCAGTTTCCTGAGCAGTGAACCTCCTAAGCCTTATACACAAAACTGAGATTGCGTGTGATGCAGAGCGGTGCAGGGATGAAAGTATACACCCAGGCTGGAGGTGGAATCGTGTGCACTGCATGCTCCTGCCAAAGCATTCTGCTGTTAGCTGCCACTGGGTGTCTAGTAATCAAAAGGAAAGGTGTTGGCATGTCCAAAATGCAAAACAAGTGGGAGGAGGGTCACAGGTAAAGCAATATTAGGAGACCTGCCGTTGAAGACATAAAAAAAAAGGAAAATTAGGCAGCGTGTATAAATGTGGGTTATTTTATGTGCAAGTAAGTAAGCCTTGTTCTAGTTATGCTGGCATAGAAGCACACAGTGCATATTTTGTGTCTTTGAAGTGAAACACTTTGGGGTACAAGTAAAGCCTCCTGGACAAGATGTCAGTCTCTCACAGGGGCTTACTGGCAATCCATCTCTTTTAATGAGAGAAAAAGCCATAAGGTTTTTATAAATTCTTTAATGTGACTCATTCATGGTTCAAAGCTCAAAGCCTCATAGCTATATATATTTTTTTCATCTCATAAATCACTTTTGGAGTTGATAGGGCTTTGTAAGGTAGCCACAAGGTTGGCGATGTTAATTTAGTCTGAGTCTCTGAGGAGAGAAATTCCTTAACTAGTGTTCCCTAAACCTGAAATATATACAATAATTAGTACTTTGAATTAAGGCTTTTCTTTCATTGGCAGCATCTTCAGTAAATATATTATCCTTTTCATACCCCCTAAAAATATAGATCTTTGAACAGACAGAAACTCACCTTGATAGGTCAGTTTGAAGCCTGGCCTGTTCTCTGAGTGGTCACTGTAGAAGTGGATGATTGTCAGGTGGGTGGTGCTCATCAAAGCAGGTGGAATCTGTGAGCCACTAAACTGACCAATGAGAGCAGAGCTGTGCTGTGGCCCAGCACGGACCTCTAGAAAGTCATGGTTGTCTTCTGAAGAGAAGTTTAGGAACTGAATATGGGCTCCTGGAATAGAGATGGTAAAAATGAACCATTTCACTGCTTGTTTGCAACATATGACCATGTGCAATATAGATATATATATAAGAAGTTTTCTAGTCAAAGTCTATAATTATCGTCTAGAGCACATATTAAGATATTTCTGAAAATGCCTGTATGATACAGACTCTGTCGTACTTAAACTATTTCTCATAACAGTAATTTAAAAACAGACACCATGGTGAACCGGCAGCAGATTTTGAGGAAAAAATGCTTTAAAAAAATCATGTTTCATAACTGTGCCAACAGATGCACTTGGAGTGACACCTCTTATTTAGAAATTCCCTTACATCCCATAATAAAAGGTTTACCATATCCAGCTGGCAGGGTGATCTGCCAGGTGCAGTCCAGGTTGCCGGGGTAGTTGCCAGGGAAACCCGGACTAAGGATGACACCACTCATCTCAGACAGGATCCCTCCACAGCGTGCTGACACGTCCACAGGAAACAGTGTTAACAGATAGGTAACACACACACAAGAGGTCAGTGCTTTTAACTTCAGACCACTAAAAGTAAGGTTCTCCGACTGAAACATGTGCTGCAGCGCTTGATTTATCAAGAACGAAAGAGAGTTTTTAGCCTTTAGTTCATTTCTTGATATGTCAACACTAAATGAAAACATTTTATGAGAGCTTTCACTAAGGACTGACTATTTATTTCTAAACACAAACATCAATGGGATTACGATCCCTCAACACTGCTGTCAGCACTAGGAGGACTTGGCTCCTATAAGAACAAATACTTGTTCTGTTTATAGCTTGTAGACTTGTTCAGATGTTTGGTAGATCGCAAAACAATAAGACAAAATGAGTTCTAATATGAGAAAGGACTTTTTAATTGATTCAAGGTAAAGGTTTGGTCTTATGACAGCAGTACAGTGATTTAACTAAACATTTTATTCATGTTGCTAATAAATAAGAAGCTTTAAATGGGAATGTTACCTATGCAAAGTGGTGGTGGGTAGTTCCAGCGACGCACAGTCCCAGGCATGCAGGAAATGTGGGAGTGACCCTGAAAAATTAAACAGCATCTTCAATTTATTGAATAAAAACACATTTTGGCATCTTTTCATCATTATTGAACATTATATTTTCATTCTGCAGATGAAGAAAATACTAAAAATTATATTTTTTATTTTTATATTACATAAGCCTTGAACTTTTCCTTAACAAAGACATAATAAATTGTACATACATTAAATTCAAGAAGAAATGTGAAACCTATAATATTTAAAACATGGATTTTCACTGTTGTAGGCACCATTTGGTACCTGAGCAAAGACTGAACTTTTCAGTACTTAATCTTATATTTGTCAAGGAGAATGTTATTAAAATCTGAAATGCATAATTTCAAATGTTTGCAACCTATTATAAAATACTTTTTGAATATTCAGTTTGCATGTGTAATTACCTGCAGAGTGTAGCCAGGTTCACAGCTAAAGGCCACAACCTCATTGACCATAAACCTGTCCCCGGTTTTGATGCCATTGGCTGGGATCATTGGTTCTGGACATGTAGTAAGGCCAACCGCTGCAAAGAACAGAAATCATAAATAAAAAAGTCATAGAACACACACAAACAGTGTCAATGTATTCAAAACAGCAAAAATAGAAAAAGCTATTATTGAAAAAATAATAATCTAAAAAAGACAGAAAACAGTTAAAAAAAAGTAGCAAAATCATCCCATAAAATCACAATAAACACTGTTATTAATAATTTTAGCACCATAATATAATCACATTTGTCCCATTTTCATCATAATTATCATAATACACAAATGACAGCTAAACAATTCAGCGTTTCTGAGTTTCTTTTCCCCAATTTAATATCATGTAATCAAATAAAAAAGAAATACTTCCACAGAAATATTTCATATCTGTGCATGGCCACGATCAATTTCACAAATGTTTTGTTCTTTTCCAGATCAATTTAGATTTTTTTAAACAGTTACTGAGAAAATACAGCATATCCGTTACTGTGATGGATAACTTTTTTGGCATTGACTCACAAGTGGCTTTTTCACAATAACTCATTTTTAGAGCTGACAGCTGCTCTCAAGGAGAAAAGATGCTTAAAAGTCTTTGAAGATGATTCAGTGACTTTGGTTCCATATTCCCAACACAGTAAAGGTTAAACACATTCTTAATAAGTTTTGACTACAGCAGACCCTTTATCAAATAGCATCAGTGGGAGTGTATCCATGTGTTCTATTGTGTGTGTGTGTGTGTGTGTGTGTGTGTGTGTGTGTGTTGAAACATCCGCAGAAGACTGCCCAAGAGCAGTTACCATGGCAACACATGGGTGGAAGAAGGAAAGAGAGTGAAGGAAGGGGAAACAGAGGAGTGGATGTTTGTGTGTTTTATTTATTTATTTATTTTCTTACTTGTGTGCCTGGTCATGGTGGTTCATTATCTACTTTCCTACCAGCAAAACGCTGCGATCCCACTGTGCTCGTGCAGACAAACGTGCAACAGCTCACACATCCAGGTGGCCGACAGCATCCCTGAATGACATGCGTGAGTGTGTGCGCATGAGTGACTTTTACACGAGTGCGTGCTTGCAGAGGGGGAACGATGAAGGGGGGTATTTTTTTTTCAGAGGGAGAGCTGCATGAGGCTTACCACACACAAATACGCACTCGAATGCACAGTGTATTCTTAGGCAGAGCATCAGCGGGCTGTCATGACAACTGATCAATGAAACTATTCCATTTGGCTGGAGATCTTTCTCTCTCCGTGTGCTAACACACGGTTCGTTTCTGCCCTGGCTATGAGAGAGCAGTTATCCTCTGTAAACTGCTGACGGTTCCACAAAACTCCCCAGTAGGGCCACTAGACTACAACTAGACATTGTCAGCATTAAAGCCTAACTGACTGGATTTACTGCACTTCTGTTTCAGCTCATGTGAAAACAGGCACTTCACCCTCTAGAGAAAAAATAGTCCCTTTACTCAGCTTAAAATGATGAGAGCATCATCGGCAGATTCATTCACACATTTTCACAATCTGTAAAAGAGTTAGTTAATTTAGTCATAGATAGGAAACAAAGATCTAAACCAACCAGACTTTTTAGGAGGTTTCTCTTTAAATTACCAGATGGATTTGATCACTAAGGTTTTTAGGAGTATGTAATCAAACTTTTACTTAAAAACATTTTCTTGAACCAGGTGTCGAAACAATTTAACAATCTATTTCTGTTCTACTTTAAAACAACAAAACTCAGAATTGTGACTATTTGCACAAAAAGGAATTTGTTATAATGCTTATAAGTAATAATTTAAATCATATAAAACAACACTAGTGTGTCAGGCAATGCAGCATCAATTCCTGATACTCAGTTACACAAATTTAACCAAATCAAACCAGTCCACTATAGGCTGGAGCTATTCTTTTTACCCTGAACATAAACCAATACTTGCGTGAAATCACCAGAAAACATCCCAACTCAAACAAAAAGAAAACCTGTTTATGCATTTATTTTTGGTCTGGATTCCTGTAATTTTCTACAATCAGGATGTCCATAAAGTCTCTAAAATGCCTTCAGCTGGTCCAAAATGTTCCAGCGAGAGTTCTGAGAACAGACTTTATACTTCTATTATTTTAAAGGGTCTCTAATGGCTTCTTGTGACATCCAGAAAAGACTTTAATACTTTGTGTCTCTCTCTGTGTGTACAATATGTGTGTGCTGTGCAATACACATTTTATTAAGGCATGTGGAATGTGCGTTATGTTCAACTAGTATTGGTGAGCAGTTAGAGTGGTGTGTCTTGTGACGACCTACCCTGCTGGTACTGTTCTGTGTATAATTTCCTGTGGTTGAATAACTGTGAAGCGCAGCACTTTGAGTGTAAGACAAATTTCCCCGTGGGGACGATAAAGTGTATCTTATTGTATCGTATCTTTTACTATCTTATAAAGCTCTTCAAGACAAAGCTCCATCCTATCCTGAAGATTTCATAGTTTCATATGATCCCAATGAGATTCCTGCTCATCGACAGCAGGTTTACTTCCTAAAAAGTGCTGGGAGCCTTCAGCTTTTAGGCTTTTTGAAATTTATTTGTGAAACAGGCTGTGATTTCAGATTCAGGAGGAAGAAAGTCTCCTTTTTTTTTTTTTTTTTTTTTTTTTTTTAA
>SSNR01000320.1:296925-322724 GCA_006937965.1 Callopanchax toddi | reverse complement strand
TCCACTTTTCCCTGGAGGTCAACGACATCATCAGTGCAGGTAGAAAGGGACTGCTCCATCTCAGCAACAGTTGCCTTTAGCCCGGTGAAATTCTCCTGCATCGTGGACAGGCTGGAAGATAACTCTTTTTTGAAGGAGAGCAGCTCGGACTTAATGGAGTCAAGACTTTCACCGATGATCGTCTGTAGCTCCGCTTTAAGAGTTGTGACAAATTCCTCACGGAGAGCCGAAAGCAGCTCGGTTTTTAGAGTGCCGACATCGCTGATTGTGGTGACCTGGGTCGCGGTCCCCGATACAGGAGAGGAGGGCCCAGCACAGGTCGAGGGCTCTCCGCGAGACGCAGGCCGCAGGTGAGGCTGGATTGTATTCCCTTGTTTGGTCGATTTCGGTGGCATTGTAGAGGCTGAACAAGGGTTGTATTATTTAAAAATCACTTAATTATATTGTGGAGTCGAAATGGAGAGAAAGTGCCCGACAATGAGTAGAAAAAAAATTAGCTCTGCAGGAACTCCACAAAACGCTACTCACTCCTCACCGCCATTAGCCGGAAGTCGAAGAAAGTCTCCTTAATGTTTTTCCATAAAGACAATAGCTAGGGTTGTTTGGGATGATATGTCTTTAGTTAGGACATATGATCACGTCCTCTACCCCTTCTGTTTAGTCTACTGAATGCCCTTTAATGTACATCCCATAGCAGGTATTCCTGACCTGGTGCTTTTGTGTTTGATTGTGTTTTTTCTGCCCTCTCAACCTCCAGCTGGTTGAACCAGACGGCTTCCCTTCAGGAGACTGGTTCTGCTTGAAGTTTCTTTCTGTTAAAGAGGAGCTCTCCTCTCCAAGGCAGCCCACGGCCCCATGCACGCTCCGGATGGGGGAATGAATCTATGTCAAGTTTTCATACAGTCGGTTGGTTTTCCTAGATAGGCAACTATTGTTCTATTTTTATTACTATTTTGCATTTTATCATTTCTAACAAATTCAAAATGACTAAAATACTGACCCATCATACATCCACATATCTGTATATATATATATATTAGCATGTAGCACCTACTTGTTACTGCAGACTGGCCAAAAATAAAACAAAAATAGTTAAATATAAGTAGATTTTGTTTAGAACTTAGGTATGAGTATTTCCCTTGAGTATTGCTATATTGAAACTTAATAGCAATACAGTATAGCAAATGTTACTTGATTTGTAAATGGAGTGAACCTAAACTATTCACATTTTCTTAAGCTCACACGTGTATGTATCCATGAATGAGTCTCAGTTAATATATTAAACTGTTGGTCACAAAGAAATCTACAACACTGACCTTTTTTAGCCATATAGTTGAATCAGGGAGAGTTCTTAAACATTACTTTAAATAACATCAGCGTTTATAAATGTTCTTGTTTTATGCGACTAAGATTTCTGATGACTGAATGTCATTTATGCAAACAGCAAAAGGTTTGAGCTTTAAATGCTGACTGGTGATACTTAAACACCCAACAATGTCTCTGAACAAATGTTCAAATGACAGTCATCCATTCAGAGAAAAACAGCAAATAGGAATGTAGATTTATGCTTGATGTTAACTAAAATTCACAAATTCAGAGATTTTAGTTCTGAACAGATGAGGGACAGTAAGAAACGAAAATCAGTGTTTGAGTTCAATTTGTAATAATTCTTTTGACTTGAGAACAATAAACGCTGAACTGTTTTTTTAAATGATTTTCTTAGCCTAGTTTAAAGGTCTGCAACCAAACTTTAGTCCCTCTGCAGTGGCCCTTTGTAGCTTTGATCCAAAATAACATGGCCAACTATTCCTATAACCAGAATATGAATGCTAGCTTTAACTGTTCCTGTCCAGTTTTAATCAAATATTTGATCAGCGTATCAGTGACAAAATATATTAATAATAAAATCCTCTAAAAGTTTGTTGTCCTGTTTGTCACTTCATAGATCTAAACTCCAGCCCAAAAGTGATTTCTGAAATCCACCACAAAAAAATTAAAAATATATTTTTCAAAGGTAAGGATGGGGATTAAAGTGCATTTTTGCACAAATATCACATAATAATATAATAAACTGAAAAAGGCATTCTCTCAAGTTATTCTAATAACAGAACTAGAAATAAACATTTCCATAGTGCTTCATAACTGGATGCATTTTTTAACAATTTATTTTTCCCTTCTCTGTGATCCTCTTTTAATAGTATAATACGACCACACTCATCATTAATCTTTATATTATAATTGGCATAAATGTTTCCTTGAACCATAATTAGAACATAATCACTTGGATCCACAAAATTCTGCAGGAATTAGCTTAGAAACAAAAAAATAAATCAAAGCGTGGCTCTGCTAAAAAAACAAACAAAAAAACGCCATGTTGAAAAGCTCAAAATAACTGCATTCAAAAGTGCACTGAGGCAGAAATACCCATAAAAATATAAACTGCCTTCCTGGATGCAATCCTAGCGATGGTATGTCAGCACACAAGGCACTGACAAAAATTCAGACAATCCAGGCACAAATATGTGCACCCACCTAAAAACGTGCACACAAAGAAAATGCTCGTTCATACACACTAAAACTCTCACGTATTCTCACGAAAGGGGACATGTTCATTGATCTAGAAGTGATCCTAAGCTAAAACAAGTACAAAGTACTGAAAAGCACAGCTATGCCCTGACAGGTGTGTGAATGCATGATGTTAAAATCTGTGTCCATACCTCTGTTTGTTTATGTGTGTGTGTGTGTGCTTTCTTTTTCGTTGGATTTATGTGCATACATGACAAGAAAATGAACTTTGTGTTTGTGTCTACACGGTTTTATTTGTGTCCCTCTAGGTGAGCATTCAGTGTGTGTTGTGTGCACGTGTGTGCTCCCGGGCAGTACCAGTTCAGGTCACTGACTCTTGTTAGTTTGATGTTGAAGTTTTGGCAGCGATTGTGTGTGTTTGTGTGCATTTCTGGTTAGAAGGGACACAATATTAAATCTTTTGTTGTTTTACATCAGCGAGTCGTTTCTCGGTGAAGCAAATCGATGTAGCGTACCAACACTCTTTCTAAATTTTTACGCTGACAGGTTTTTTTCCTTACTTTTATATTCCAGGTGAAATCCTGCTGCCACCACGCTGATGTCGCTCTGAAAGTGCAAAAGGAGCTGATTGGATGTTGAGTTGAGGAGAGCGGGAGCTGTTGTTCCTGGAAAACAGAACACACAGAAAACGTGTTGCAGAACTTAAACAGGTTTTTTTTGTTTGGTTGTTTTATGTCTAGTTTACAAACAGGTACAAACTTGTTCTATTGATAACATTTGACATGTTGCCTTGATGTTTAAAAATAAAATGTAAACATTAAATAATAAAATGGCTAAAGTTGATAGTTTAGTAAATGCAACATGCTGTAAAATGGGCAAAACCTGAAAAGAAGTGATCACAAATGCAACAAACAACCTCATTTGTATTATTTTGGTTTTCCAGAGCAGTGTCAAATTTGAACTGCGACAACCCTGAGGTATTTTACACAGGTTGGGCTATTGGTTCAATCCAGCATGTTGACTAAGGATTTCTACCCCCCAAAAAGTGAAAACATTGTCTTAAGTTAAGGCTACCAAAAACTGGGTTTGACAAAAAGAAAATCCAAAACTACTCCAATAATATTCAACTTAAAATAAATAATAAATATTTAATTTAAATCATTTTTTAATTGAATTTTGAAAAGTCTACTTTTATATTATTTCACTAACACTGAAATTACTCAAACATAAAGCAACTAAAGTTTGAAAAAAACTATAAAACATTGCAAATTTTATTTCTATAGCTCTTAGGTTTTAGGTACAAGACCAAATTTCTAATTATTGCGCAAAATATTTCATTAATAACCCAAGCTGAGTCAAAGGTTAAAAAAAGACCCAATACTTAGTCAAAACTACCCAACAGATTTAACCCAGCCTTAGTTAGAACAATAACCCAGCAGGTTTTAGTTTACCTATTAAGTCTCCATTATGCATTAAAAAAAGCTTTCCCACAAGGCTGAGATAGAAGTGCAGTGCTTTATAGAGTCAGTGAGGCTTACCAGGACTGTGAAAATCACACTAGTTTAAGTTTTTAAAGCAAATATGAAAATTAGACAGAGACAAATAACACTTCACCATTATAAGAACCTGTTTCTGTAATAAGAGACTGCACCCGCATGAAGGCATTTATTTAAAGGTACACTGTGCTGCCTTTTTAAACTATAATCTAGACATCAAGTCCTGTTCAAACCTGGACACCAGAGAGGATATTATGTGTAGAGGAGGTGAACAACCCTTCACCCTCCATGGACAGGATGTATTTTGGTTTCCTTATAAGAAGCAGCCCTTATCTGCACCACTGAAGCTGCTCAGCGGTCAACATTAGATCACCTGGTTGTAGCAGGCAGCTCCCTGGTGGGAATTTTTTGAAAGGTACACTCATGGATATGTGCATGTGTGTTAGAGTGTATGTGTGTGTGTGAGATAGCCTATGGGCGGCCTGTTTCATGTGTGAAGCTGTGTGACAGGTATATGCTCAGGGCAGGTCACAGAGAAAACTCTGCAGGGAGATTGCAAAAGGTTAGATCATCCTTTATTACAGCCTCCTGTTTCTGTCTCTCATATTATTTGCTCCCCCCCCCCCCCCCCCCCCCCCCCCCCCCCCAAATCTAAATATTTTATACTGACCACTTTGCATTTGAAGAACACTATTAGACATTTGTGTATAATATTTGTGTATTTAAAATTTGGGAATTATCTTGTTGCAACAATCTGAATTTTTTATGGATCTTGCGTGCCTGTATCCATGCACGTTTATGAATTTTTTGGACATGCATGTTGTCCTACCAGAGAATGAACCCAGCTTTGGGGCCGTCATGTCTCCTCCATCATAAATCTCTAAAGAATCCCAGTTGTGCTCGGTCGCAAAGGTTATAACTTGGATCTAAATAGTAAACAAAAGAGAAAAGAAAATAAACCACACAGATCTTACTTAATAATCATAAGCCTTTAGTATGCACACAGCAGTCATGATACAGATAATGAAATAAATGTGTGCTCATACCTGTATTCCTGCTCCTTCACTGACATGGATTCTCCATAGACAGTTTAGACCATTTGGATAAGGCTCAGGGTAGCCAGGAGACAAAATAGTACCACGACGTTCAGTCAAATTGCCACTGCAGGGAACTAGAAAGAAGACATAAAATATAAATTCCAGGGACAATGCATTAACTAAATAGCTAGCAGTTAGGACAGGATGTCAGGATGTAGCCTCATGCGCCCAGAGACAAACAATATGGCGTTCAAATTACCTCTACAGGGAGCCGGAGAGAACAAACGCTATTCGTGGTACAAACTGAGGCGACCGTTTAAACTGTTTGCAAAATGTCAGCTCTCAGCAGAGAGATTTCACACTGTCAAAAATTAAGTTTCTTAAGATAACTGAACTCAAACCTGCTCCTCTAATTACTTATTACAGGATGATTAGCCGCAAAGGCTGATTGCTTAAGATCTTTTTGTTATACATCTTATGAATTTTTAAAAGTGTTTGTGTAAAATGATTTACTAACTGAAGTTTAGGACCATGCTTACAAGGAAATGAAATGAAGGAGGGCATAAAAAAAGGGAAAATGTAAAACTATTTCACAAATGATCCCAACACCAAGTTTGCTTTTAAATTACTTTAAAAAAACAAAATAAATCAAACTGTTCAAAAGATAATCCTTATAGTTTTGCAAAACTACAAGACATATTTTCAATATCAGCCAAAGGTAAAAGAAACATGAAAATGAGTTACAAATACTAAAATAAACATTGCACATCTAATAAGGAAAGAATTCGAAGTAAGTCAGAATTATGAATTCTAATAAAAAGGTCATATCAGTGAGTTTGCAAAAGTAGTAATGAGAAAGGGTTCATAACTATACTGTATGTGTAAATAAATAAAGCATCCTTTTAACAAATGGGTTTCCTGTATCCAGACACTGTACTCAAAAAAATAAATTAAAAAAAATTATAATAATCTGTGATTAAAATGCTTCAGAAACATGTAGAGGGTTTTTTTGCTGGACACCTTCCATTTTTGGTAAACAAATACACTGTAAATAGTACATTTATCTAATTTATCTATCTAAAAACAAAAAAAAGGTTATTATTTTAAAAGTACTGGTTTGGTACTATCTGCAAGCAATTATCATGTATTATTTGTTTATGAATGAAAACACTGTCATGATTTATTTAACAATATATTTGAAAATCTTTGTAAACAAACCAAAATGTGCATTAAAGATGGAATAATAGGCCAAGATTTTGTATAAATGCCGATGCAAGCACAGTCTATTAAAGTAAAATAAACCATTCTGTGGGATTTATTTGGATAAACTTCCTTCAAAGATGGATGATATTCAGGATTGTCTGTCTCACCTATACAGGTTGGTGCTGTTGCATTCCACTGTGCAAGAGCACCTGGTACGGCCTGGCATCGGATGGCGCTGGACCCTCTCAACAGATAGCCTGGACTGCACTCAAAACGAACAACAGAGCCCGCCGAGAACTCTGAACCGATCCGTCTGCCGTACCGAGGTTCTGGCACTGAACTGCACTGACTGTCGCTTGTCCGAGGCACAGCTGCAGCCATGATGGCAATGAAATTACACGAGAAGTAGAAGGTCAGAAAAAATAGGGAGATTTTTATCCTTCCAAGGTAAGATAAAAAAAACAGTGTTACAAGAGCAAAAAGAGTGAAATGTACCTTGATAGACAAAATGAAAGCCTTTAGCTGATTGGCCACTCTTGGCGTTGAAACGGAGCATGATCTGATTGGAAGTTGCTAGTGGTAAAGTCTCTCCTGTGACAGTAACACACATGTTAAGTATGAACATCCTGACCTTCTGTTCCACACACTCAGTCTAAATATTTAAATGCACCAATTCACATTCATGTTTTTGAAGTCTGCAAAGAAAATACAGCAAACACACACCATCGCATTGGCAAACAAACATACATTTATATGCAAACACACACAGACAATGGAAACAAACGGCAATAAATGAGAGAAGTGTGGCTGACATTTAGAACCATCATTAGCTGTGTTAAGATGCGTGCGTGCGTGTGTGTGTGTGTGTTTAGTAAGTAAGCATGCATGTGTGTTAATTTGTTTCTGTGCCAGAATAATCAGTCAGTTAGGTGGAACAATGTGCTACAAAGCTGTTTGCCCCGGTGTGTGTGTGTGTGTGTGTGTGTGTGTGTGTGTGTGTGTGTGTGTGTGTGTGTGTGTGTGTGTGTGTGTGCTTGCATGTGTGACAGAGTAATGATACAGATAACATTATTATGTAAAGCCTGCTGTGTTTCATTCTTTTTTTATTCCAAAAGAGGAAATACCAACTCAAATGAACTTCAAAGAACAAATCATGCATTCAACATTACACAAACTGGCTCCTGTCCTGAAAACTAATTTAGATGGATTGTTGGTGGAAACAAAACAAAATGACTTAATTTGCAGTACCACTTATCAAACAAAAAGTGACCTATTCAGGTATAAAGGTGCAAACAAAATCCACACTGCTGCATAAACACAAAGACACGTGGATCATTTTTACATCTATCTACATACAAATGGTGTTTTCTCTCTTTTGATTGCACATTTAAAAAAAACACTTGGAGTTTTAGGTTTTATTCAACAGTTTTAAAACCATATGTGGAAAAAAACAACAACAAAATTGCCATTTCGTAAAAAAAAGACACAAAGACCCCTGACTTCTAGAGGAAGAAACTTAATGTCAGTACCATGGGGATTTCCCTGCAGCATGCCCCCTGGCAGTGGCACGCACAACTCACATAAAAGTAAAGCTCTCAGGCAATGGCATCACATTTTGCCAGGAGCCATGGTAATCAATATTTCTTCATATTTCATTCTTCAAATTTCGTGATCTACATTGATTTTGCAACATCTGTCAGATTTCATCAATGCGTAACGTGTCACGGTGCAGTGACTCAAAATATTGCAAAGTTTTGGTGTCTGAAAGTTGGAGGCTTCTGCTCCTGTACTTTTTATTGTACAGCCCCACTGAGACTCTTTCAGCTTCTGATTGCTTCTTGTAAAGAGAAGACTTAATGAATTTTTGCCAAATACATCAATGTCAAATAAATTGTGATGGCGACCAGTGGCGCTGACTTCCACAGTCCCGAGAGCCGATTTTTTTTTCCACTCACAATTTCATTATCTTAGTTTTCAACACTTCTTCTGGGTTGAAGAAAAAAAAAAAGCATAAAATGATGAAGATTTTTGTCTGACAAAGGTCAAAATACGTGAAAAATCTGTTTTTGGGAGGGAAGAAAAAACATGAACAACATGAAAACCATTCAGCCATGCTTGACGTTAGAATTACTCACACTCACCTGAATGCGACCCAGCCAAGGAGCTGAGCAATCGAGCATTTTCATTGGCTCCATCAAACAGCTCCACTGAGTCATTCATTGCTGTCTGGAAAACAGCAAACTGGCCAAACACCACTAAGCATAAGAGAGAAAACACAAATAAAAATCAGTTTTTTGTTGGTGTTTTCATTACAACATTTAAAGTAAGTGATGATGTCATTAATGTACTCACCAAACTGTGGGGACACAGTGATGTAGTAGGAACAGGACTGCCTTGTGGTGTAGTTTAATGGAAAGTTTGGAGATAAAACAACACCTTCTGATCCACTGTACTGTCCCCCACATGGAGCTAGGGAGAACAAAAAAAAACTTTTTGAATTTTCTATTGGGGTGTTTTAAAAAAGGCATAAATTGGTGCATGAACTATTAGTGAGAAACCTCCTTATGCAATCACATTTATAAAAAAAACGGCAACCTGATGAGATGATGTCCCTTTGAATAATCTTTGTTACCAATTTGCAATTTGACAGTTTAACATAACTAACAATATTCATTTCAGAATACTAAATGTGAATTTGTGCTGATTTAATAAACATAAGTTTGATTGGAAGCCTTAGCGTGCAGTTAACATTTAATTTACCACATGTGCAGGTGGATTTATGATGTAAATGAGGGTAAATTAGCACAGAATTTCTTTTAGAGTAAAATAAAATACTAAGTGAATAAATGTCTTTTGATTTTTTACACTGATGCTCACTGATAAATATTTGCATTATACTGTTATGGTTGTTTTTGTAGATTACTCTAAATGAATCTATGTGTACTACCATCCAGAAAGTTTTATTTGTATAACATTTTAGTGCAATACGTGACATGGAGATGCTTTGTGTCACAACCATGCAACAAATGTGACGCTTCATTTAGTTTATCGCAGATTTTAAAAGACATGATGTCTTTGTTTTGGTGGAGAAAAATCCTAAAATTCATTCTTTCCTTTGTTGCTATACTGCAGTGTAGGGACTCATTTGCACTCCTGTGTGCAAGGCTGGACCAACAGCTACAAAATTCATGTCGTCACAAGAAATGCCTATCGGAGAGAGGACGACTTGATTTACTGGGTCCTGTCATGCATGGTAGACCCTGGCCTTTACTACTCTAGTGTTGACATGATTAGTGCCTCTGTACTATAGTTAAGTCCAGCCTTTACTAGCCACTGGAAGCATTTCTTAATATCAGCCACTTCTTCAATCTGCCTGAAGTACATGCAGTGCAGACAAGGAACACCATAACCATCCATGCTGAGTAGAGGTCCGGTAGTCAAAGTGGGAAACTCCAATATGAGCGGTGAAGAATTAGAGGGCATAAGACACTTCCAGATCCGAGATCTGGGAAGATGTACAATATGGCACAGAACTCTCAAGGTCCCAGAACCTCTTGCAGAGGACCTGATCTTGAAGTGACGGTGAAAATAAGGGCGACACAGGACCCATCTCCACATGTAGCAATAAAATATCTCAGCAGCCCAACATTAAAACTGTTTTATCTCTAAAGGCCACCACAGTCATGCACATGACATCTGACGTTTTGAAAGGTCTATATTTTAGCCTGTTAATGTTTACCTCCTGAAAAGCATGAGTCAGTTGAATTAAGGTCAGATGACTAAACTGATAGCAGAAGCTTTTTGATTTGTTTGGTCAAAAAGACAGCCTTACTGCAGATTTTGACAACTTAAAGATGAATGCCTGCTTTCTGGCTTGAGTGTTGGACGATTGCCCGCTGCACTCAGAGATGGTGAGCACATCGCTATACTCTCATCTGTTTTGATGATGTTACTTTAAATCCAGTCAGGATTTGCTCAGTTTACTAGAAAATGAATGTCTTCAATTATAAATTGGAATTCATGTGGCTCAAAGACTTTGATACATGAAAGTTTATGGGGTTAAATGTCTAGCTGTGTGTGCGTACATGTGTGTATGTGTGTAAACAAAGACATGGGAGAAAAAAAGTTGTTCTACATTACAAGGAATATTTTAAAAGTAGAGTAAACAAGTGATGTAATATCCCATTTTTTTGTACAACAGAGGTAGAAAGTTAGGTTGCAACCTTTTCAGAGTGGTTAATTATTCGACAAAAAACCCAGCAGGAAAAACCATTTCAGTGACTTATTTTTGAGAGTTAGGCTTGAACACAGTGTGTTATCTCCTGTATCACAGCACCACCACTTCAGAACCTCCATTAGCACAACCAACCACTGGATGACCCATAAGAATCAGGTCTAGCTGTGGCTCAATTCATCGTTAGCGTCCCCTAGAGAGTGAGAGACCGCATCTGTGAATAGTTTTTGGGTGTGTGGACACTTAACACCCTCAGCAAGGCAGAGGTCACTGACATTTATGTAAGTGTGTGTACAAAACAGCTGAAAGAATCACATCTGTCAATGTCATCTTCACACAACACACACAATACATTCTGTGTATTCTTATCTCTCTTCTTCTCATGCAATCTGACCCGTATGCCTCGTGTCTTGTTTTGAGTGAACCCCAGTGGGTCAGACCCATTATCCACCAGCAACATCGGCTGTGACCTCCTGACAGATTTTAATTACCATCACCTCTGCGCTTGTTGAAAATGCGAGCGCACACGAGTGCAAAGTTTAATAGATCTCGATGAGACATGGAACAACATTCTGTGGATTAATCTGCGGCCAAAGTCCGGGCGTCCAATGATTCCGCTAAGATGTGATCTTTTTGTGTAGGATCATATAGCATAAATGCTAGTAGGTATTAGTTTGAAACATCCCTTTAAACATACCCTTGATGGTTACTCTTTTAAGTAAAGACATCAGAATTGTGCTCTTGTGGAAAATGAGCATAAAAGAGTGAAGAAAGTCCACAAGAGAGCCCTGAAGCGCTTTGAGGGTTCACAGTAGGGCATCACGGCGCCCCTGAGGAGTTATTTGTAATGTACGCCAAAGTCAGTAAGATGATAGCTATATACATTTGGACAGGACTCGTGTTTTCAGCAACAGGTTTGCTCAGTAAAACCAGTTTAAAATGACAAAATTAAAAATCACAGCTTTTCCCAGAACTTATACTTTCAGCTAGGCAGCTGTGGATCACCCTCCCCCTTCCCCCCTCCTCTCCACCTCTATCCCTTTGTACTTTCTTCGTTTCCTAAAGCACCCTAGTAATAACCCCCTTTCTTTCCGCTCCTCACGATCCTGTGTAGTGATATTGATTGATATTTTTTTTTGGTTGATTTTTGTTGTGCTGTTGTTTTCAAACCCTCAGGTCTAGAGGTCTTGTCTTGATCTACCCACAATCCCCAGTGGTGCAGCTCTAGGCTCAGGTGTCAGACTTATCAAAAGCCTCCACACGCATTGCTTTGATCACTCACACCCCTCTCGCTCAATCGCACACAAATAAATGCAAAAAAAAACCCGCTACGCAAGTCAGTCTCTTTCTCTCACGCATCCGCGCACTTTGATCATCCGCACACATACACGAGACATTTGTAGTCCTACCCCTCAAGATCTGCCTCTCGTTTTCCTGTTGCTCTCACACGTGCACGTGGCAGCACTAAAGGTGGCAGCTGGAGCTCAGGCAAAGTTTTCTGAAATACTACAAACTTTTAAAGTTTGCTATTTTAATTGGAGTTTGTCGGAAAACATGATCACAGTATTTATTAGTGACTTCATGCTGTCCTGGAGAAAGTTTGAATGAGTAATCATTGAAACATCCTATTGACATTTTAAAAATCTGATAAAAATATTTAATTGATAAAACTTTTATATGCAAAACAATCAATCTAAACTAAAATAATAAGAATGAATTTACTATTTCCATTTATAGCAGTTCTTTTAGCGCCCACAATTCTTGATTTCAAGTGTGTGCCTGTCCACCTGAATAAAACATTGATGGGTACACAGAAGCAAACCAAGTATTTTCTACTTAAGGAGCCTGACAGTACTAATGTTTCCTCTTAAAATTTAAAATATAGGTATATGTTACTTGTGTGGCATGTAGAGACAAAATTAATTCAATTGTTAAAGCAACTTTTGTGACAAACAGTAAGTTTCCCCTCATCATCAGCAAAGCCAGTAGAAAAAATATGCAGGTGAAGCTCCTTGGTCATACAGAGCACACATCAAGAAGGCACTACAAACCTGCAGACACCCAACCTGGGTCTTTTTCAAATCGATAAAGACATCCTGAAAACAAAAACAGTGTCATCCCATACGTGGCAGGAGTGTCTGAAAAGCTTTCGCCAAACACAGCATCCCAGTGAAATTAAAACCCAACAAACCCTCAAATGAAAGCTGGGTCATCCAAAGGACAGGACACCCAAACAGAAGCTGAGTGGGGTTCTGAATGCAGGTCAGTGCAGTGAAAAGTTCAGACACAAAGAATAAACCAAGCAACAGCTACATAAACCCAGAAACAGAGCCAAGTCTTTAGGTCAAAAATCTGCTGTCCACTTTCATCTTCAGGATAAGGAATCATCTTCTGAGGATAGAAATGTTCATAATCTGGAGAAAGAGGAACAATGGTTCAAGACAGGAGAAAGAGAAAGAGGAGTTTCAATGTTCTAGAACCTACAATTCAGCATGAACCTGAACCAAACAGTTTCACAGAAATATACATCAAAACATCTTGAATGTGGACCAGGACATCAAAGACCCTAATGACCCTCTGGAGGGAGGACAAGGTTTTGATTTGCAAACTAGCTTGCATTAATGAAGCTTTCACTACAGGTTAAGAGCTTGTTATTCCACCTTATTCCACTTGAAATGAAAAAAACTCCTCAGATAAAAAGCAAAATGTATTTATGGAAACAAAAATAGCTTAGTTACATTTTCACTGAACCCACTAAGGTATAGAAAAATACTTAGTGAAAATTCAGATCTGATAACGTGAAGTTGAGTGGAAAGATTATAAACAATTGTTATCTTACCTTAAGACAGACGCAAGTTCTAACTGGATTAATGAGCTAATTTGAGTAACCACTGTGAAATAGGATAGGAGCCATTTTAGGACTGAAGTACATGTACTTTGGTCTCGTAAATAGACATTCTTGATGAAATATAAATGACTGTGGTATAACCAGTCACTTTCAGCATTTCTTCAGTTCTTAAATATCTTCAAACAACTACCCAGAACCTGTAAGGTTATAGCCCCAGAGCTAGTGGACGCTTTAAATGTTAAATGAGTGAGAAGAATGACTGAGGAAAGTGTTGAGTGTCATTAAAGAAGCCCTATAGCTTCTTCACACACACACGCATTGAGTTTACTCTTAGTGTTACGCAGCAGAGTACTGCAGGAATCGCTCTGTGTCACGATGTCTTCCCTTGATTTAAAACCAGTATTATTTACGACCGTTCTTCCTAGTGGGCAGTTTTTCCACCGTTCCCGGTCTTTTAGTGGGTCCAGTACTGCTGTTGAGCTTGGCTCTCTACCATTGCTCATTTATCAGGTGGATAGTGCAGCGCTATTGTCTTGGACTTTTGCAAGATTAAAAACAAGTACCACAATTGCACCAGTCTACAAAATATTTAACAAGGAACTTGAAACTGAGTTTCAGTTTAATTAAAACAAAGTGTTCAAGTATTAAAGCAGATTTGCTACTAAAAAAACAAAATAAGCTTTACAATCCTAAAATTGAGCACAAACACATTGGCCATCATCAAAAGAGTGTATACTTATTTTAGTTGTGAAAAGTGGCCACAACATTGTATCACAGAAATAGGAAGTTGTAGCCAAACACACCTGTTCACTGTTCTCAACACACACTTACACTAATCTACTCCAGAATTTATATTTTATTTATAAAATTATCTTTACCCACATTATTCTGACAAAAACACTGGAACACCCCCAGCACAGAGCTAAGGTTTATGAAAAGCTCTGTATCTCGTATCCATGAGGAGCTAAAAGCTTTCCAAAAAATCTGTATTTAGGAAGGTGTTTAAAATAATATTCGTTATTCTCACAAAAAAACAACTATTTGTGATAACTGAAGGTGCAAAAAGAAAAATATCTCAATTTAAAAAACACATCTGGAGTAGCATCTACATAAACGTCTAAATGATGTAATTAGTATGGACAAGAACCGTGCACTGATGTCTGCAACATTACTGTAGTTCAAACTGATTCTATCAGATCACATTTTATGACATAGATCTATAATAGTTTAGGAGTTCTTTCTTTCCATTGGATGAGTTTACTGTGATCTCTGAGTGTGTATGTGGGTGTACGGTGTGTGTTTATGTGTGTGAATATTGCCTCTAGGCGGCACTCTATAATAGTCTCTTACTTTATCTCTTTTTCTGTATTGCTCCTCCTTTCTTGCATGAACCCACGCGTATACACTCTCTCTCTCTCTCTCTCTCTCTCTCACACACACACACAGAGCCCTATCAACAGTCACAGAGAATTCCTTCTTTCTCGCACCAGCTCTTAGTTACCATGGAAACCAATAAAAGAGCGGTTTGAGATGGGAGGTGTTTATGTGTGCGAGAGAGAGTCAAAGCAAGAAGGGGTGAGGGAGCTCGAGAGAAAAGGTGAAAGGAAAATACAGAGTAAATCAGACACAGACAGAGGAGGTGGGAGGAAAGCAAAATAAGAGCGGGAGGCGGTAGTTGTTGAGAAAAGGAAGGAGGAGAAAAAGATCCATGTGAGAAGGGATTACAGGGAGGAAGAAAGAATATGGAGCGAGTGTGAGTGGAGATGTATTATTTAAAGAGGTCTCACCCCGTCTAATGAGTTTGGTCTAAAAGCTCCGAGAGCTGCCCAAAGATAGAGAGACAGACAGAGAGGCTGAGAAACTTCCCTAAGTATGTGGTGAGAAATTCAATATCAGAGTGGAGTCAGGGGAGTAGAGGAGTAAAATAACTGGGTAGGAGAGGGTTTAGTTAGAATTGTCTGCTTTTACTTCGTGAACTCTGTTATAGACACCCACCCCAATTTACTACGACCATGAAAAATGCAAAAAAAAAAAAAAAAAAGTCCATTCTGCCTCATCATTTTTCAATATATTCACAGAGCAGGTACGGTACTCAAAATCAGCTGTAAGCAAACAGAAAACAAGAACAAAGTTGTTCAAGATCAAGGTTATCATTAATTAGCTCGGAAAATATAAACTGAAACTCAAGTATGTTTTATTTTTTTGTCTTTGAGGCAGCAAAGAGTTTAAATGTCGTTACTTCTTGCAAAGAACAATACAATTAGTGTAAGTTATATAAAAATTAAATTTCCTATGCATCACTGTTTTTATGAACTCAAACACTTGCTTTTATTTTTAGATTTAGTACCACTCATACTGCAACAGGCACATTAGGGGCGATGGGGGCGTTCGATTCAGGGTCGGAGATTAAATCCTCAAGATCGTTTGACTGGAAAACAACCGATTTATCTCTGAGCTGTGGCTATCCATGTGTAACACACATCTCATGAGACTTGTGTTAAAATTATTCACAGATAATTGAATGGATAATTTATTCAGTAGAAAACAAAATGGTTTTCCCATTAAAATATTAAAACTAGACATGTCATTTTAGAGAAAAGCATTGACTTCTTGAAGGTTTCTCGGAGGAAGTTGATTAATTGGATTAATGATTATGTAGGTCTACCAGAACCAGTGCTGATACAAAGTATAAGGCACCAGTGATTTCATAAATAATGTTATTTGCTGGGTGGTTTGTGCCTTTTTTAGATATATTGTCATCACTGCCTTTTATTGATGTTGCATTTGTGTGGTAAAAATAACAACAACAACGACAACAAAGGAGATCTCACCAGCTGAAACTTCTTATCCCAAAATAAAAGATTCACACGTAATTTTCTCTCGACTCATCTCGTAACCATGTCACGTCAAATGCAAGGCTTCAATGTGTCCCAAGTACTCATCAATTCTTTTTTCACTTCCAAAATAATACAACTCCCACATACTGTAAATACATAAAATATTACAAAAAAAGAAAAATTCCCTTCATCTTGGATCCAACTTAGCACATTAAATGTTAAAAGCTAAAATGAGAGAGAGAGAAAAAAATGATGGAGGCAAAAGCCTATCTTGATGACTGTACTTCACCAAAATGCGGCAGAATTTTCTTAAGAAAGAGAAAAATTGTTGCTGAAAAAGTAGATGAGATAAAATGACTTGATAGGCTCTATTTTCTTGCTCCCTGTAGCTGGATGCTGTTCTAAAATTGCAAGTCTGAGTGCAATTACACTGTTTTTTATTCTCTCTCACTCCCTACCACACCCCCCCTCACCACTTTGACGTTATTAAGCAGCACCTTCAGAGAATCAACTTATTAGGAGTTTGATAAATTGTAAGGAAGTGTATTAATGTGCATTTCAAAATTGCATCTGCCTTGCTGCATTGCCTATTTAAATGACACACACCAAAAGGCGAATATACAGTTTTAATAACAGTTTGGCAGGTGTCACTTTATAGCTTCTCTGAGCTGCCAATCAGATGGACAGCTCAGCCTCAAAGATCTCACCGACTCTAAACACACACACACACACACACACACACACACACACACACACACACACACACACACACACACACACACACACACACACCAACAAATGTCAGTTTTGAACCAATAAGTCTCCCATTTATTTAAGTAAGTTTTGATGAAGACTTTAGAATAACACCTGTCATATATTTATTTTTAGCTCAAAGCGTGGGTGAAACTTATATAAACAGAAAATAAGTAGAAGAATGGTGGACATGTCAAAACATCAGGATACAGATGGGAAATGAATGTAAACTGGGTGAAAGGTCAACAGATGTAGAGGGAGGAGAGCAGGCCACAGTTTATGGGAGGAGCCTATGCCAATGGGCTGGACTCCAGTCCATACATGGGAGAGTTACGTCTAAACCACAACTCCTCCCCAACTTTTGGTCCAATTGTGTTGCAGGAAGATGATGTATTGATATGTGCGTTTTCTCAAAACCAAAATGTAACACTTGGGAGGGGTTGATTTTTGTGCTGATGACCGTAGGAAGAAGGAGCTGAGCTGGAAAACAAGGCTCCTTATTTCCTGGTTTACAGTGTATTAGCCAGAAACTTTAAAAGTGGGTGTCCAACTGGAAAACGTGGGTGTCCACCACCTTTGCTACCCCTTCTGCTTATTTTCAGTGGTACTTCTTTTTGCAGACCGGCTTTGGCGATATTGGGATTTCATTTTACTCACACACGAAATGACAATTCCCTATTAGATATTAAACAAAATGAGGCCGGCTTTGCCATCACATTTAAAAGCCGTCTCTTAAGATTTAGGTCGTCTTTTTAGAAAACAGGCCGTCCAAATGATGGCTGGACGGCTCGCTAGCCAATACTGTGCCGGTCAATCTACCTCCTAATCTTCACCGATGGTCATGAGTTTTGGGTAATGACCGAAAGAACAAGATCGCGCATACAAGCGGCCAAAATGAGTTTTCTCCGCAGGGTGGCCGGGCTCAGCCTTAGAGATAGGGTGAGGAGCTCAGACATTCAGGAGAGACTCGGAGAAGAACCACTGCTCCTCTATATTGAGAGGAGCCAGTTGAGGTGGTCAGGGCATCTGGTTAGGATGACTCCTGGATGCCTCCCCAGAGAGGTGTTTCAGGCATGTCCTGCTGGCAGGAGGCCCCCGGGTTGACCCAGGACACATTGGAGAAAATACAACTTCCACCAGCCCCGTAATGCTTTGGGGTTCTGCTGAAGGAGCTGGTGGAGGTGGTGGGAGAGGACGGTCTGGGACTCCCTAGTTGGGCTGCTGCCCCAGCGACCCAGACCCGGATAAGCGAATAAAGACGAGAGAGCGAGAGACCGGTGGATCTGCAGCCTGCCATAAAATCAAAAAGGAAATTAATCCCTCACGCGAGTGAATATTAGGTCATTTCCATAAATCCACTAAGTTGTACAGAATAAATCCTCTCGATTGAGGAAATTGAATTGATCAGCTGTGGCTGAATTTATGTTTTGATCTCTGGATATTAAAGAACTAGACCGTTTCAACAAATCAGCTGGCATAAATTTGCATGGTGCTGCTACCAATAGTAACTATACAGGTTTTGACTCTAATGTGTATTTTACCACTGAGAAAAAATTGAATCCATAGAGGCAGATGGGGGAAAAAGGAGAGAAAAAAATGAATGATTTCTATTCTAAATCGAGCTCAAGAAATTACAGGTAGGCAGCAAAATGATGTGGTTTAAGAGGTTGCCTGCATTTGTGTATATGTATTACATATACTGTGCAAAAACCTTTAGTTATTGTCTATTACTTTTCAAATTACTTCTAAGCAGCCAGACTTTTTGTAATCATTAAAAGTGGTCTCATTTATCACTTTATATGAAGGTTTTTGAAAAAAGATTTTAGTGGCTTTGAATGTATTTTCATTTGTTCTTTAACTGCTTCACACTTAGTTGCAGGGAGCCTGTGACAAAAAGTGGATTTCCACAATGTGACCCAGAAGCCTTTTATCCTGGTTATTACCTCAACCATCAACATTGCTTTCAGTCCTGATTTGTTGCATTTCCACTAGGATCTCAACTACTGGGTAGATTAGGTAAAGTTGTTGATATGAAGTGGTGCCATTTGTCAGACAGCAGGCAGTCACCTCAGTTCTTTTATATGCACATTTCTAATATACAGTATGATTGTTGGGAACGCTGAGATACTCAACCAGTCAGAAGTGTTGAGTGCTCCCCGACCTCCATGAAAGTTCCAGGTCATTTCAAAAGTACAACCTCCCTGCTAATATGCTTTATCCCTTATCCCTGTGGTGGAAACGGATAAGGGTAAATAATGGCTCAAGAAAACGACACTCGTTTTTCAAAAATGTTTCTCAAGCAGCAATGTGTCTAAATACATTTTTCCCCTAATTACCATTTTATATCTTAAAGAAAAAACACAAAACATATAAAATGTTGACGTGAAGTGAAACAATATTTTTGGCACCAGTAAAGTGATTCCCAAAGAGATTTTAGCTGACCTTCAGTAGATGGTACACACTCAAGGATGATGCATCTCCCAGGTACAGTGTCAGGGTTTTACTGGATTAGTTTCCATTTATTAGTTTTGTAAAAGTTTCTGGCACAACTTCAGCTACTCCCAGGATGCATGGCGGGGGAACAATCTAAGTAGGCAAAAGTTTAAGGAGTGTTTGTTGTATCAGGAGGAAACACCTGCTTTAATTGAAGAGAACAGTTTTATTGACCAGCGTGCTTCGACTTGTGGCCTGATGATCATCAGGGTCACCCTGGAATGAAACCGCTCCTTAAATGAAGCTGACATTGATGAAGGCCACAAGCTAAAACACATTGGTCTATAAAGTTGTTTTGATTAATTTAAGGGGTTTCCTCAATACTGAAAATGTTGCTGAATTCTTTAACTTCCTATTTCTGACTGTTTCAGTAACTGTTTAAATTTTTTATTTCTTTTTTGTAAATAAACGGTTTATCTGCTACACATTTTCTCAGGCCTTGTACTTATTCTTTTCTCCCACAATTGTCCAAACACGGTCTTAAACACACACTATACAAAAGGCTGTCATGGCCTGGTACAAAGACTGGACAACAATTAGAGAAAAGTAGACAAAACACACAAAAAAATCTTTGACATCTTTCACATTCTTGGAGAACTGCTGACCAATGCCGTTTTGAAAAATTACAAGAAATAATTTCTTTGTTGAAACTAATAGTCTACCACTATCCCTACAGGTCACAGTGAGACCTTGGTGAGTTTTTACACGATTTTATTGATTTCAGCAATTCCCATAGATTTGATGCTGTATTATTTTCTGTGATCCAGACTTTCAGAATTTGACTCTTCTAAGGCACAGTGCTATCTTTTAATTTTTAAAACACAAAGGATGTGTTTTTTATGAAAGTGCTGGGCTGGAGGTCAGTGTTAGAAAACCAAAGGTTCTGACCTGATCCTAACTTTTTTAACATCTCAAACAGCAAATCATCTGAACAGGTGTCCAGATTTTAACATCTTGGGTCCATGATCAATATCATCACAAATGTCTAATTCACTCTGGTCATCAAGCCTTCGCCAAGTTTCACCATCATGTTATATTAAAATTGCTTGACTGTACAAAACAAGATCAGTTTCTACAGAGTTGTTGTCATCCTGGCTCTTTCTTTGGGTCTGAGAGCTGGACTCTATTAAAGAAAGATCAGGACCCTGGATGGATCCCAGGAATCAAGAAACCAAAGAAGTCCAGTGGCTTTCTTTTGACCCCACTAGGATTACTATGACCTGGGTGACTGATAACTTTCACCAGCATGCAGCAGAGAAGAATCCACAAACTACAACAAACTTTAACAAGTACCAGCCTTGCAAGTATGTTATTACTCATCACTAAGAACTGCCTGTGCTTTTTTGGTCATTTACATCACAGGAAAGATTGATCTCTCTCCAAACAGACCCTCTATGGTTAGCAGGCTCATGGCTCCAGGCCACTAGGTGGACCCCAGTGGCTATAAGAACAGCTTAAACCACTTCTTTAAAAGTCCATTCATCCTGGTTCTTCCTTTAGACTCTAGCAGTGAAAATATGACAACACAGACATCAATGTTTCTGCTAACTTGTCCACCCCCAACACTGCAATTTCTGCACTCCAATACTCTTCTACTCACATCCAGGCCTCTACAGTTGCCAGCAAGCTCACAAATGGAGAGCCTGGTAAACTCAAAACAAAAAACTGAGATGAATGATGAGAAAAGATCCTCGACTTTGACGGTACACTACATAAAGTTAAATGAAGTGATGTTAGATGAACTTATTGACTACTGTATGACCCTTATAATAACATACGTTTACTTGTCTTCTTAGTGAAAACCAGGAATTCATTTAAATATGTTTCTTGATTAGGCAGGAAATTTTAAATGTTCTCTTAAAGAAACCAGTAAAGTGAAATAAACATTTAGAATTTCGAGCGTCTCCTACCTTTACATAATGGCAGCGCCCTGTCCCACACTGGCTTCCCATCAGGTCCCATTACACAGGTGATGGTGTCACTACCCAGGATTGTGTAACCATGGTGACAGCTATAGGAGACCTGGGATCCTAGTTTGTAGTCATAGCCCATCCGACTGGCATTCATGATGCTACCAGGGTCAAAACAGGCCTCTCTTGGTTTTTCTGCAGAAAAATGAGAAAGGTTGTGATGCTTGACAAGGGACAATCTGGTCTGGAGTATCAGTGAACATTTTATTTTTGGTTTGTTATCATTGTTTAGGATTTAGCAAGTAGTGCCAGATAATGAACCTAAGGAGGAGGAAATAGCACTGTAATAATTTGATATTGGAGATACATTTATTCATTCTCTTCTCTTAGTATTTTGATTTGTAGACACACAGTTACACAACTGTAAAACATCCTTAAAACGGTTACTAAGCCAAGTGAATAAATTTCCATATTTTATAATTTATGTGGTAATTTAAAGTCAAATAATTTTTGTTGTCTTCCATAATATGCCATATTAACCTCCCTCTTTTAGCTGGTCAAATACTTTGCCCCCTGTGGAAGAGGAACAAAACAAATGAGGGCAAAAGACGAGTCAGGAGAAAGAATGAGTGCATAAAAAAGACCAAATGATTAAAAAGTCAACTATGTTCACATACTGTCTTCAATATTTATGACTTGGCACTGAGACAACATGCTTTTCTGCATTCATGCCACGCTAATGTGAAAGAGGAAACAGTCAGGCAGCGAGTGGTAGAGGGAAAAAAAAAGAGCTGAAACTGGCCTATGATTAAGACTTATTTTATTTATAGAGATGGCAGAAGAGAGGTAGTGAATAATGACCAAAAAAACCCAAAAAGCCCAAACTTAAGTAGAGTCAGAAGACAGTCAAAAGAAACTAGATGAACATTTTCTTTTTTTAATAGATGAATTAGGTGAGAGAAAGAAAGGGAAAATAAAAGAGGTTATAAAATATAGAGCAGATAGCCACCATTAAGCTGAGCAACCAAGTTAGAGATTGAGTACGGGTGTTAAATCATTAGTCACAATCTGTGGAAGTAAACAACTCTTCAGCAAACTTGGAACAGCATGCCCTTTCAGCTGGAAAAAAAAAGAGTTCTCTTGTAATAGGGCAAAAATAATAAGAGCAGAGATTAAAATATTATCCAGTCTGCACAACATGCAATTGTGTATTGACATTTTAATCCTTAAAATGAATAAGCAGGCGATTTAATGACAAAGACTGCTTTGTGTCGTTGTGCACAGAAACATGCAGAAAGCCGTGATGCATTTCTTCTATCCTTGAGAAGACACACAGCATTGATCTGTCCTGATCGATACACCCAGCTGATAATCCGCATCAATATCTAAAGATGATCTGACTAATTGTAGTTTTCAGCTTAATTACAATTATCGAGCGGCGATAACTTGAACTGTATTGTTGTTGGTGATTACAGCTGTTACCTTATCAATACCAGTTTCATCCATATTGACTTAAACCACAAAAAAAAATCTCCACTACTAACTATTGGTACATTTTCTATTATGCAGTCCCATATCAATAACTGTACAATTTGCTGCATGCATGTTGCACAATTACTGTAGTCATTAATTTCCTCACTGATCCAAGATGTGCCTCATGTTTAGTTTTATTTTAAAACATACAGGAACATGTTGTGAGTTTGCTCACTATAATTACCTCTATATTCGATGGCGAATCCAGACATGCCCAACGAGGCGTCAGACCTGAACGCCAGGAAGAGGCTGTTACCGCTGCTCTCTATCCGCTCCGGGGCCTGGTTGCCTTGGAGACTTGCTAATAGAGGCCCGTTTGAGTCTTCACCCTCATAGATGTGCAGGAAGTCGTAACTTGGCTCCATGTTGAAACTGGGATAAGATAAAATGCACAACTGGGTTACGAAATCTAGAAAGATTTGTTTAAATGTGTACACTTATAATTATTGTTTTTATAATGATCTTTTTTGTTTACATTTAAAGCTTCATTGACTGACTTGTAAGAAATTACACACTAAATCACAATCAGTCATAATTTTTTTATTTAAAAAACTTACTAATCAAATTAAAAAGGCAAATTTGCCAACAAATTAGAAAAAGTTTTATATAATTGTGTGTGGGAGACCAAAATAGGGATATGAGAATATGAGTTTTTAAATACGAGTTGTGATATGTTGAGTTTAATTCTATCATTTCAGCTTTTTTCAAGGATATCTTCAGGGTTTGAAGAAATATTTTAATGTTTGATATTGAAAGCATGTCAAAACTTGTATTATATTCCCTTACATCAATCCAACAGTGAGACTAAAATTGATTTGATGTCAGTTTGTGGCATCTCAATTTTTTTTTCATTTCCATGCCTTTTTATTTGATTCAACATGTTTTCTAAAATATGATTAACTGGAAAAAAGAAAAGAGTTCAATGCAGCATTTGGCTTTTACTCCCAAATGCACAAAAAGCTGAATATAATGCCACATAATATAAAATACATGAAGTGATGCTCATGCATCAGGTTTTCATGCATGATGCTCACGCTTGTGTCATACACGTAATTTCTGCGATACTGTTGATTTACTTTAAGATACACAATAAAAATTAAAGTCAACTTCATCAACATATGTTGTCGTTATCAAAGTTAAAATAAAAACTAAGAATGTTTTAAGACCGGTGTTGAAAATCTGGTGCTAAAGGGGCTTAACTGCACCTAAGCCCCCTTTGCACTGAAAAAGCATTCAGTGATCCATGTTAATACCTTGTGCATTAGTGATACATTCAGGGTCTGAATACTAAAGCTGCTAAATGTCATAAAGGAAGCATAAAGATCCCCCCAAAAAAGAAATGGGACACATTTCATGCCAGAAAGATGAACAAAAACGACACATTGAAACTTGAGAACAAAATGCAAATTCAAAGCTATAAAACAAAAAACTTGACGCCAGCTAATATATGTTCAGAGCAATAAAGGCAACAAAAATGAACTGTTATGAATATTTGAGCAAGGAAAATGTTAATTTTTTTTTTACGTTTAAACAAAACTTTCAGGTTGCTGTTTTTTCCTTCAATGATGCAACAAAGAAAATGTGGAGCAGCAACAACTGCAAAAAACATTTCTGATTTTACTGGAGAAACAAGAAATCCATTGCATTTTTAAAGCAATTCAACACACAACTTACTCTTGAAAAAATGCATATGAAGAAAACACACAGGCTGGCAGAATTGTGTTAAAATTTCACAAGAAAAAACACATCTATCAACAAACTAGACAGCGTTACATGGTTGTGTGAGTGAAAGAAATATTTGCTGATTGTGGGATCAATGAATAATCTAACATGTGTGGTGAAATCCTGAATTCAATCCCATCATCTCAGTTCCTCTTCTTGGGGTGCTTTCAGGGTACGAAGGGACATTTTAATGTTAGATGTTGAAAGCATGTCAACACGTGCATCTGATTACATTACAGAGACAGGAACTGACATCTGTCTCACATCAGGGACTCACTTCTCTCCAAACGTGAGTAAGAAAGGTTCTACATTTTCAATAAGGTGGGATCCTGGAATGTTTTATGCACTGTTTTATGTTTTATATGCTGTGTTTTGTCAGTTGCTTTCATGCATTATTCCTTGATTATAGGGTTAGGGTTAGGTTGGGAGAGAAGAGGATGGGGTTAGATGGAGCCAGATGATTTGCTTTGGCGAACCCTGAAGGGGAATGCTGAAAAGGAAAAGGTGTGTATTAAACCTCTGTAGTTTCACATTTGTGTATGAGAGATTTTCATATACAAAATTAAACAAATCAATCAAACACCATTCTGATTCAAGGTATAAATGACAGTATTGTCGTTACATAAGGACAATATTCCACTGGAGCTTTTTTAGCAGATGTAATGCCTTTTATGTATTTCCCCCCACGCCTGGGGTACACCTCTCAAAGACTGGGTTATTAGTGACCCCAATGATCTCACACTGCATGCTAATTAATATAAATTGAGCTTGGTCCCTCTATATGAGACCTTTCTTGGCTTTGTGAAGGCCACTGTGAGTCCTGGTGGCAGCACAAAAGGAAAAAAGAAATGAAAATATACTGAATAATGCTAATGAATTATTGTAATATTGAGGTGGTAATTCATGCTGGAAAAAAAATGCATAGATCACATAAGAAACCCATCTTTTCTGAATATTTAAATATTCCTCTGTATTTTCTTTACGTTTGTTTCTTGCATAACATTTGGAAATCATCAGGGAGATCATTGCTTTATTTTGACGTGACAACTGAAGTATTATCTAAAAAAATTTAGTTTTTTAAGTTTTTGACTAAACCAACCTGGAGCAATAAAACACATCAGGAATACTCCAAGTGGCAGGAGAAACTCCAAACACACACTCATTAAAGAGTAAAGAAAACAAACTGTACATGTCGGGGGGGGGGGGG
>SSNR01000320.1:283459-296915 GCA_006937965.1 Callopanchax toddi | reverse complement strand
GGGGGGGGGGGGGGGGGTCACATCTTTGTAGATGTGTTTTAAATGAGGCTGGCCTACCTTTTGAAGATGAGAGCGATGACAAAATCAGGGTTGACTCTGACTATCCAGTCACACTCTTTCCCAGGGGGGTAAGGCTGGGGGTAATTAGGAGACAGAATCACGCCAGAAGGACCGCTGACGTTGCCCCCGCAGGTTGCTGGAGAAAGCCAAATCAAGAGAGAAAGATTATTAAAACCTATTGGAGTTGTTATTTGGAAAAACGATGACCTATTACTGCCCACTAATTTTACCCACACAAGGTAGTAATGGATTTTAAGGCAGCGGTTGGGTAAAGGAAAGAAAATCACCCTCTGAGGACCGTAGATATTACCTCCAAAGGTGGTTGCAGATGGTGAAAGGGCAAGAGTGAGAGACAGATAGTGGAATTTAGTTACAGAGTATGGGGCTGAGGGCAGTTATGAGGGGGGGAAATGACTCCTAGCAGTGCTGTTATCCTACATTAAGCCATGGAGCAGGGAAGAGGAACTGTCAGCAGAGACAGAAAGATGCATTCAAGCAGCAATTTGGTAATGTAAAAATTGAGCTTGTAGCATTGAGAGGGGACTTCAGGGTGGAAGGGTGTGTAAACAGATTATCCTCACTGAAATAGGGGGAAACAAAGATATTAACAGCTTAAAATTACCTAAAGATACAACTCTAGTCCTAAACCTTGCACACAAACTCTACTGGAAAGAATGTATTATTAACATGTGTTTAGAAGACACTCTCTCATGATTTGATGGCATGAAGGTGACTGATCTAGGCAAGGTTGTGATGATAAAAACAAGAAGGATGGCACTGGAACAGCTGTGTTATCAACATGTAAAAATAAGTCGATTACTCTGCTGAAAGCTGTCAAACGGACAACACGCTTCTTGCTGCAGGATGTTTAACCCTCTAGCTCACGTTGTTTACACTCTCAGCTGTGCATGATGTCATACTTCACACTGGGCTTGAACAATTATAAATTCCTTCATGATCATCTCTCTTGGTTTAACACATTCGTCCACTCTGATTTAATTGACACAAACACCGAGCTCAGAGCAGCAGTAAATCAGGGTATAGAACTTTATGTGTTTTGAACCATAATTAAGACATCCACCAGCAGCATAAAATCACAAGTTCAGACAAGAGAATCCATAAACATGCTAAAACCTTGTCTTTTGACAACACATCGGATTTAGAAGCTCCATGAAAACTCTTATTACAGAATGCACACTAACTCTGCTTTTCCTACATTTTCTGATTCAAAGAAATCAGTCAGGTTTCAGCGATTCTGAGTCATTCCTCATCTTTTCTAAGTATCTCAAGTTTGTCAGAAAAACCTGTGGAAGGAAATAACAGAGGTAAAACACAGCAGAGAGGAAAAATACCCAAACTGCAGCAGAATGGTAAACTTTAGAGGAAAATCCAGGAGCTGAGTGGGCTTCAGAATAACAGCAAGCATGCCAGATGGCTGTGATAATTGAGAATGAAATGAAGCAAACATATTCAAGTTTTTCAAAGTTCTGATAAAGAAATCTAATCACAACTAATTCCATCCTATTTAATATACTGTCATTTTCCTAATGACTACCTATATCACTATTTAAATATGTTTAGAGGAACCTTGTGATTTATTTCATTCTTATTTTTGTATTGTGACTATAGTTTGGTCATCAGAAATCTGCAGATAGCACCTACCCATACATGTTGGAGGATCAGGCTGCCAGTAGAACCTGTTATCCATTCGCACACAGGTGATGGTGTCTTGGCCCTGCAGCTGATAGCCTGGGTCACACTGGAACGTCATACTGTCACCGGGCTCCTTACTGTCCCCGTACCGAGAGCCATTTACGGGGATGCCTGGGTCGTTGCAGGAAGTAGCAGTTGTGGCTAGGGAATGACAAGAAGAAGATGAGGAATTAAAATTGGTATGGTGTTGATTTGGACAAAAAGTAACATGTTATTGCTGCAAGTATGGAACATGGAACAGGTCCAGAGTCAAAGCCAGTTGTACAAAATCCATAATGTATGATGTGTTTACATTAGTGATTCTAGTGAACATCCCAGTAAATCCAACTATATTATTAAACTTTATTAACGGACACATCGGTCCAAAAACATCAGTTAGAATACAAAGGCATTAAATAGATAAAATAGAATGCATGACAATAATAAAATATATCAGCATTAAAATGCAAACCTAAAAACCAAATACATAAAATTACATTAAGAGAATGACTAAAATACATTAAAAAAACACAAGATAATCAAACGGTCTAAAATACATAGAGAGCGTTAATCCAGTGTTTCCGATAAAATGATGTGTACCTGGTGTCACTGTGTGCAGGAGAGGCTAATGCCTTAATGATCTCATTATTAGAGTTCTTTAATCTACACATGAATTTATACATGAAGTTCCTCCACACAGCACCAAATCCAGGAACATTGCACATTGCAAACATGTGACTCGCACTAGTGCATCTCGGAAGTTTAAATAAAATTCTAAAAGCATCGTTATACGCAACTTTCAACTTCCTCATCTTTTCCTGTTTAAAATGGCACCAGAGCTGGGCTGTGTACAGCGGAGAGCAGTACGCTCTAAAGAGCTCTATCTTAACATCGTCTGTGCACATATGGAACCCCCTAACCAGCATATTAGCCGAGGCATACATCTTACAACATTGACGCTGAACATCATCATCATCACATAAATCATGTCTGATTATGTGTCCCAAATATTTCACCTTATGTACTAAGTCCAGAGACTGATTTGCCAGATAAAAGGAAGGAAATGTCCCTTTCTGATCTTCTTTTGTCCTGACAATCATAACAACACTCTTTTTGGGGTTGAATTTAACATCATGCTTCTCTCCATAGTCCGTGCACACTTTAAGCAGCTGCTGCAGCCCTGCACTATATGGGGGAAAAACCACCAAATCATCAGCATACATGAGGTGATTAAAAAGCTGATTTCCCACCATGCAACCTGTCCTGCACTCCCTTAACTTAACAGACAGTTCATCCATGTATATGTTGAACAGGATTGGTGACAGTATTCCTCCCTGTCTAACTCCATTTGACACTGAGAAGTGATCAGAAGTAGAGCTCCCCCATTTCACCTGTAAGGTTTGGTTTACAACATACCAGTATCTTAAGATCCGTATTAAGTACGGAGGGACACCTCGCTTCTTAAGTTTCCAGAAAAGTTTACCATGATTTACATGATCAAATGCTTTAGTCGCATCAAGAAAACTCATGAACACAGATGAGTTACGTCTTCTATACTGACTCACAATTTCCTTCAGTGCATAAATGCACAGATCAGTGCTATGCCCCTCTTTAAACCCAAACTGAGAGTCTGTGGTTCTAGCAAATGGCATTAGTTTGTCCAAAAGAACATGTTCGAGCACTTTAGACAAAACATTAGCCAGAGCTATTGGACGGTAATTTTCCGAACAATTACTTCTGCCGTTTTTGTCTTTAATTACAGGCACCAATAGAACAGACATTAGGTTATCAGGCAAAAAACTGTGTCTCAAAAACCCACTGAAGCACAAGGCTAGCAGCACTGACACCCTTTGGCTGCAGTACTTCAGATGCTCTGCAGAGATCTGGTCAGGCCCCACCGATTTATTTGAGGACAACTTCTCAATAGCTGCATTAACTTCACCAGGTCTAATGCAAGCTCCCTCAGACCCAGTGTCCTCAATTACAAGAAGATAAAAATCATGACTTTTTAAAATACTTTCTGATCCATGCTTACAAGTTTCCTCATAGTTTACTTAGAGTTTTAATTAAGGTGTAAAGGACAAGTCAAAATTCACACTATTGGCTTCCTTTTTCACTTGTTAGATTTTTAGTTTTATTCCTTTTTTGAATTATTTAACTTTTTTGTGTGGAAAATTAATTACAGGCTATAATGGAGTTAACTCCAAATGGTTGAGCGACATTGTGTTTTTTGAAGGCTAACTGCTTCTGCAGATGTCCACCTAAAAACGTCAAATGAGTCACAAAACACTGTACTGTTATCAGCCCATTTAACTTTTAGATATCTTGCATTTTCTTAAATTCAGTTTACGTTTATGGACTTTTTTGAATTTTTAAAATTTATTTATTTATCTTAGACTGGTGATATTGGCATAAAAAACAAAGACAGTGAAAACAGGGACTAGTTTATAATAATAATCTGCCTCTGAAAATAATTTTTGGCTAGAGAGTGTCTCACTTTTTCAGTTATCTTTAAAACTGTACTGGGATCTACTGGTTTCCCTCTTAATACAATTAAAAAGGCTCATGCTGAACCCATCTACAAAGGCTCAAAAAGTCATTTGTGTATATCAGAGTGAACATTAGGTCTAATAAACTTCCTTCTCTTCACCTAGAAGTTTCTACTCTAGTCCACCATTCCATCCTATCTGAAGAAAGCCACAATCAGCAGCAAAAATGGTGAGTGTCAAGTGGCACTTACTCCTGTCATAAAATGCTTTGAGATACTGGCTTGACTCACATCTTCTTGCCTCCCACTCATGTTAGATAAACACCAGCATGTGTACAGAGCCAACAGGTCTACAGAGGACGCCATGGCCACAAATCTCAACAATGACCTGACTGACCTCACAGCAGGGCGGTTGCATTACTTCTCTATGTGGACTTGAGTTATGTTTTCAATACCTTCCTCCAACACAGATTAGTGGACAAACCTGGGACTATTCCTGGTCCTCCGTTCTGTCTCTGTCTGATCGTTCAAACCCTTGCTGATGTTGACTTTATAAAACTAAAACTGCATTCAGTTTTCTTGTACATGATGCTGTGGCAGCAAATATCTATATATTTTTCTGGGCAGCAAACAGTGAAGTTTTAAAGACTCCTTGAAAGTCTTTGTGGAAGTCCTAAAGTAACTGAGCTTGAGTCTGGACCAGCAGAGTGTCCCTGGAGACACCGGGTAACATCTAAGCTTAAATGTAGTGTCTGCTAGAAAAAAACTGGAAAACTCCCAGAGACACAAAATAAAAAAAGATGTAGTATCAGTACAAAGAAAGCTGCCAATCATTCTACTTATGGATACAATGATTTTGAAGCTCAACACACTTTTGCATTTGGTTCCTTTGACTGTAATTTGGTTGCAATTTCTTTAAATTAAAGCCACATTTTATTAAATAATAAAAAAAAATCTATATTTTTATTGAGCAGTTTTTTATAAGGCCACAACAGTAAAGAAAAAAAGATAAATGGTATTTTGAGGAAAAAATGTGCCAATATGAATGGAAAGAAATGAAGAGGAAATTAAATAAGGCTTAGGGAGTTGAAAAATTCCTTTAAAATATTCTTAAACAATCATAAGAATTTCCTTTTTGCTGTAATGATCATTTGGCAAAAAATGGACAAAACTGAACATGTCCTCACTTCTGATTCAACCATAGACTCAACTGTTTGTTCCAAAAAAATCTTACTATTGAATATAAAGCAGATCTTGGAGAGAAAAAAATCTAACCAAAGGTTTTCTGAACACAAATAGCTCCTATGAATTACATCTACAATCAAAGAATGTGATCATCTTTTCACAGATATTTCAAAAATGAGTGCATGTCCAAATACGACTAACGTTTTTGTAAAATATCTTGCAAGAACAGAATAAGCCTATTTCTTCACTTCAGTTAATAGAGAGGAAAATACAGGGAAGAGCACGTGAAGAAAATAAAAATTGTTTTAAGGTCACCTGGATTGTTCATTAAATCCTGAAACCGTTGCTTGTTTGAATGAGTGCCGCACTTCAGTGAATCAACATGGAGGAATCATTACCATAGTAATGGAATAGCAGTGCTTTGATTATCATGTTAGTGAGTGTAAATATTTATTGTTTTAAATACAGGGTGGAGACGCAGACGGAGATAAAACCTACTTGATGTAAATATTCATGACGTGTTTTTAAGAAATGGCAGTCATGTATGCCAGAGTTCTTTGTGTTCACACTAAATCAGGAAGATTCAAATAAACTAAAGAGCAGGTGAAGTTGTACTGCAGTGATTTCAAGCAGCAATCTTAGAGAAGCATGCATGATCAACTGTTTTTGACTTGTTAAAATGTACTTTTTAGTTTGAACTACTAACAATGGAGGGCATACGAGAAAAAAGGGGTCTCACAAATGTAAAAGCTACAAGGAACAGTAGAAGACAGTTTACGTTCGCAGTACTCTGTCTTTGGAGAGAGATTATGTTATTATCCAAGTGGAGCCCAAATTCTTTTGTGCGCCGCCTCAGTAGTAGCTTTGTGAGCCCTGGTCTCAAGGTGATACATTAAATGTCTCATTTGATTCTTTGGTTTGAGGTTTTCCATAAATCCAGTTACGTAATGAATCATTGTTGTATAAATGGTGTTATTGCCAATATAAATCAAGGTTTATTTCATTGCTAAAACTGAATGAGTTTGCTAATTAGCTCATTTAATTGCTAATCCAGTAATTGGTTTTTACTTTATAAATGGAACCAGAGTCAAACGTGGAGCAGACCACCCAGATCTGTGATTTGATAGATTTATTATATTGTTTTCTATTTATTTTCATTTGCATTGGTTTCTACAGTGCATTTAAGACAATCCAGCCTGATTTATTATGTAAGAATCTCTAGAAAACGCAGGTGGATGATTCCACATTCATCTGGATTAATATACCCGACTAACAGACCTCCGTTTCTGAGAGTGAAGAGTAGTGTGTTTGAGCAGGCTGTCAGCAGCACAGGAGCACCACAGGGGACTGTACTCTCACCATTCATTTTTACTCTGTATACCTCAGACTTTCAGTACCAGTCAGAGTCCTGTCATCTGCAGAAATATTCAGATGACTCTGCAGTTTTTGAAAGGATCAGAGATAGACAAGAGACCGAGTCCGGGGAACTGGGCAATCACTTTGTGGAATTTGTTTACAAGAAGGGACAAAGCACAATGTACTTCCTGAGGAAGTTGAGGTCCCTTAATGTTTGCAGCAAGATGTTGCATATCTTCTATAAATCTGTTCTGGAGAGAGCAATCTCATCTGCAGTCTTCTGCTGGGGCAGCAGCGTCAGAGTCAGTGGCTCTAAAAAGTTAAACAAGCTGATAAAAAAGGCTGGCTCTGTTCTGGGGACTCTGGAGCCTCTAGAGCTGATTGGACAAAGGAGGACACTTCAAAAAATGAAGACCATGATGGACAACCCTGAGCATCCTCTACACAAGACAGTAATTCAGTGTCTTCAGTCAGAAGCTTCTACTGCAACACAGAACTCTGCAGAAGCTCCTTCCTGCCCACAGCTATAATCTGCTATAATGACTCTTAAAAAACCTGACATTATAAGTTAATCACTACATGTCTCATTATCAGTTACTACAATATCTAATGTCCCTCTAAGAAAGATGTTTTTACTTGATTTGATTGGTGTAATTCAAAAATAGTTTCATATGTTAAAAAAACAAGATAAAGCTACTTACTAGAAAACTGAATAGAAAATCCTTGTTTGCTTATAAAGTAGTCTGAATCAAACTGCAGAGTAAGTATGTTGAAAGTTGAGTGGATGTCTTCAGGCAGGGCTGGTCCGGACCATTCTTTCAACAGAATCCCACCATCAGACGGCCCAGACGGACCGTCCCAAACTCTTAGAATATCATGGCCGACCTCAGTGTCGAAGACGATGAAGTGGAGGCTGAGAAGAAAAAAACATGAGTTTTTACTATAACATCTTTTTAATAAATAAATGAAGCAAAGCCAGGGATAGAAACACACCACTGGCAGGCAATACCGTAGAGCACTAAAACACATTTCTATTATTTTTTTGTTTCTGCTTTTTGTGTTAGAATGAATTCAGAAAGCAATTATTCAGAAAAAATGTTTTAAAAAACACAAAGGTGTTTCTTAATTACCTGATAGTCTTGCCTGTGTCGGCCTCTATGGTCCAGGTACAGTGGAGGTTGTTGTCATAAGGAGCGGGATATCCAGGAGACAGAATCCGCCCAGACACCGCTCCAGTTATGTGACCTCCACATTCAGCTTCAAGGAGAGCAAACAGAGAAAGGATCAGCAGAGGACAAAGTTAGAAACAACAAGAGATTAGACTAAATCAATGCTTTTATTGCCTTTTATCAGCTGTTTATTGACAGGACAATGATACAATCTTTTTCAATGATATGACACACAAAAACAACATTTTAAAATAAGTTCTGTTAAGGATAAAAATGTAAAACTTCTCTACTCGTTTTTAAGATGGATGCTTGTGAAAATCGTAGGATGTTTTTCATTAGTTACTCTATTCTAATTGAGCGTCACTAATTGAGTTGTCCAGCAAAGCTTCCAGACTGGCGGTAACATTGTAGACATGTGATGTCGTACACACAAAAAGAAAAGTACTTTCATTTCTGATTTTCGTTGCTGGCCCATTAGTGCTTCATTAACATTTTATTTCTAAAAGAAACAGCTTAACTACTTTGCTGGAAATTACATTGAAAGCTGGATTAAATGATAATCAGGTAAAATGTCTTTGGATCATTCAGATTCACCTTCTCTCTCAAGGTTGGGGAGAAAACTTCCCTATAGCTCTTATCCAATAAGAATATTCCTATAGTGTTTACATTTGAAGAAAAAAAAGCTGCCTAAAGCGCAAGAGAGAATTGAGTTTTATCCTATTGTTATTTTTAGTGTAGAGGCAAATGGGAGCTACTGAGATGTGTGAAAAGCTTGGAGCGGATTTAAAACCACGGTGGTCGTATACAGTAGTCGTGGTGACCCACTGAGCTGGAAGATCACTGCTGATTAAAAACAGTTTGGTGAGCAGGCTTCATATATATGTATACTGAGTATTTGTGTGAGTTTAACAAGCGCTGCAATTACTGCCCTGTAATCTACAAAACCATGACAACCTACTGATGCTGTATTACGTCGAGTAGGACGCACAAACATGCAGTTAGATGTGCACACACAACTATAACAGATTACCACACAGCCTTATGCAGTCATTGCAACACAGACATAGCAAACCTTTTGCACACACATTTTTTTCAGTCCTTGCTGATAGAAAAGAGAAGAAAAGCCAAATATTCTGGTGTGTTTCATCATGAAAGCAGAAAGGATGGGAACAAGTACAGACACTGGAAGAGGAACACAATAATACGCCTGGCTCTGTAACAACTACAATCGAGAAAAAAACAAAAGAACAAAACGTGATGCATCCACATACAGAGGATTTGATCGACAGGTTAACTAATTGAACCATAAAAGAATGAAAAAGAGTTGAATAAAGGTAGAGCACCACTCTGTTTGACTTAATGTGGGAGATACAGAAAGAGAGAGCGACGACATGGAAACAGCCCAGAGCAAGGCCATCTCGTGAGTTCCATGTTAATACACATAGATGTGAGAGAAAGATGGACAAAAAAGACAAGCAGAAAGGTTGAAAAAGGAGTAAAAAAGAGCAATATGAAGGTAGCTGTGGTAGTAGTTCACCCAGAGCTTTGCAAACAAAAGTTCTCTTGGAAAAAAACACATTATAGTTCCCATCAAAATAGCAAAAAGCCATTTTAATTATTGATAAAATTATATTTGTTCCATATATAATTATGAATACATTCCTTCACAAAGGTCCCGTTCACAAAGCTTAGGTGTACTGGTACAAAGATCTACTCAGAAAAACTCTACAAAATAAAGTTTAGTTTAAAAATTAGTGTAAAAGCACACAGTATGTCGAAACAAGTGAGATTTATGGATTTCAGCAAGTGCAAATTTGCTTCAGGGATTTCTAAGCTCTCTAGGAACAGTACAGCAATCCAAACAAACAAATGCTGTTCCTGCTATGAGGGCAGTTGTTCAATGATAACAAGGATTCTGACTAGCATGCTGCACATGCTGTAGCTAAAACACAAAACACCGTTCACACATCCATAATCAGGACTAACACAAATCCCAGAGGTGGAGTCCCTGAATTGTTTACCATGCCTCTCTCCAAACCAGTTAGGTACAGGACAGTGTTAACTAAAGCTAAAGCTACTCTCAGCGGATATGAACAAATAACAAAATTATACTATTTATATGCATATATATATTTAAACATCTAAAAAAGAATGCTATTGATTGCACAGGATTCTCGTGCATAAATCAAGCATTAGTCTTTGAATCAGCTTACGCTTGAACAAATGTTAGTTTTCTTTAAACTAACAGGTCACATTTCATTAACTCAGTAAATAATACCTTAGATTTTTTAAATGCCCAATGCTTTTCTAGACACTGTTTTACTCACATGTACAAACAATGATCTAAAAACTAACTCCTGTTGACAAAACATGTCTGATTGTGTCATCTTTAATGTGGATGTGCAACAAACAACACATTTAAAAAGTTGCAATTCTCCAGGTAGAGATGTTAATCTTACACAGAGCATAATGTATGATCTGTCAAAACCACTGTGGAAAGTAAAGAAGCAATCATCTAATTCTGTGTTCTATAGGCAAATAAATAAAGGTCATTCACAAGTGGAGAGACCTGTTCGGTTCTATTCTAGAATAGCAATAAATTGTCTTTATTCTCCTCCAGATGGAAGACTTGATGTGCGCATGATGAGGATGAAACAAAAAGCTTCTTTTAAAAGCATTGATATCAAATAAACTGCAGCGGAAATTGTGCAAAAAAAATCAATACCATGATGTTTGTTGATTACCTTGTTTACAGCAGAAGCAGAGATAATTTTGACAAAAAAGTTGTTCTAGCACCACGGCAAATATCTCCTATGCTTTTTGTTGCTGAACTATTCACTCAATCATTAGCTCTCTCACTCGTTTTTGAGTCATTGTGCTGCAGCCTAGAAATGGAAACAAGTTGACTGTTGCTTCTGCTTAGGCTGTCATTGAATCACATGAAAAGAAAAATGCCTGCAGGTTAATGATTAAACTACTGTAGTCCTGAATTTTTTATGCTCTTGGTAACATGCACGTTTTCTGGCATTACTAACCGATACAGGAAGGAAGTGGCTTGTCCCAGACACGTCGGTCACCGCTGAGACAGGTCAGTGTGCTGCTGCCGTGAAGGCTGTATCCGGGGTTGCAAGAGTACAGGACAAACGTGCTGGCATAATGACCATCATCCTGGATCTTGTACCCATAACTAGGGATCCCAGGCTCCTCGCAGCGTACTAGGTCAAAACCTAAAAAGAGAAATACAGTGACACATAGAGAGTGAGACACATTTACTCACACACATACACAAATAAACACACACACACTCACACAGAAGTCTTCTTGACTATAAATGAGCAACGTGTTCAGTTCTAGACAAAAGATCATAAGGTCATTCTGAACTTCTTTTGATTAACTCTACTTCTTTGTGAAACTCTGAATTTGAACATGTTAATAATTCTAAAAACAGACAAGAATAAAGTAGATTCTGTTCTATCTTTATTGAAAAAGATAAGAGAATGACACATTTGCATGCAAGACAAAATGCTTTTTAGGCAAGAAATACTTAGAAATGTTTGCACAAGGACAAGAAAAAAACATATTTAAGGTTTTCCTCCTGCAAAATGAGTTAAAGCAGTAACATCAGATTCATGAAACGCACTATTTCTAATGCAAAGGTTACAGAATGCTATTCTAGACAGAGCTTGGGACTTATAAACTTAGTTTGTTGCAGTAATCTGACCAAATCTTTATGAAATAATAAAACCACATGTACACTTCTGGTTGATATTATTGTATATAATAATAAATGCAAATGAATCTATCTTATATTGAAAAATAACCATGTTAACTGATTGAAACAGAAAATGTCTCTAATATGTTAAATTTAAGACCTCAAGCATTTTTTCAAAATACAATAATTAGACCTCATACAGATTTTTGGATGCAGAATCTTTGACATCTATGTCAACCTTTAATTATTCTTAACATTATTCTTCATATGCATTTGACGCATTGATATTTCCAGTTTGAAAAGTTTCAATTAGATTCAGTCCAGAACTCACAGATAGTAACATCCAAGCTCATGTTTTGTGGATGCAAGAGCATTTTATTTGATGTCAGACTGAAAAACTTTGCTTCTAATTTGATTTTCAGCTCCCTCTGTAACATGTTTTGCTTCCAAAAGTTTGAAGGTAATCTTCTGATTTAATGTTTTCTGGTGGTGGATGCAGCAAAACAGCCTCAACAGTATGATCAAACTCAGCAGCATGTTTTACTGTAGCTCTGGTGTACTTTCCATATATGAATCCTTTAATCCCCTGTAAACAAACTGATGCACTGCAATCCTAAAGAGGTCTGCTTTGGTTTTATCAGTCTGCAGAGCATCCCTAATCTCCGTGACTATAAAAGTCTTTGCAAACTTTAGACTTGTTAAAACACAGATTTCCAGATCTGGATGATTCCTGGAAGTGTCCCAATTGGATAATGATTACCAGATACCAGATTATTATTATTATTTTATTTTATTTTTTTGCCTGGGTAATATTTGTGTAATTTCAGAGTTGTAGAAAGAATAGGACAACATGAGTGTGTTACATCCAAACAGAAACTCTTGACTGAGAGTCTAACCTCAGCACCAACATACAGCAGATAAAAGCTTTAAAGAAAAAATAGAACTTTCCATCAGACATGGATTAATTAAAAATACTACTACAGAGATTAGCTGGATGACCAGCTCATCTCAGTGGTTTAGAATATCTTTTGGACCTGTTAATGCTAAAGTCAGCCCTATCTGAACACTATTCTCCAAAGTGCCAAACGAGTTGCACCAAAGAGGTTGCAACAACCCACAAGGTATTTTATCTTTTGGGGCTGCTGTTGGCTTTACTACATATATTTTGGTCTTTGATATTTGCTAGATATAATTTCTTATTCTCACTGCATGCTGGAATTATTCCTCGCTTGATCAAAAGTATCCAGCGCTGAACACTCAGCAGTTATGTAGCTTTCATACGGCAAAGCACACAAAAAATACTGTAGACACACAGTGGGCAGATGATATTCTGCATCAGACTGCAGGAAACTAAAAAACAAAAACAAGGATGAAATAGACACAATGGGTTTTTGTGCACAGGAGTATAGACCATGCAGCTTAACAGAAAAGTTATTTTTCTTAATATTACTTGTAGTGTGCAAAATATTACTGTGCTTTGTAGAAATGAAAGTGAGTTGATGTCGACAGATTTTAAAAAACGGTTTAAGAACAAATTAAAAAATCTATTTGCTTAATTCCAAGTTGACTTTGCAATTTTGTTCATTTGTTAATTAAGATCACCAACATAAAAACATGAAAGTAAGATTTGTCTTCTTAAGTTATTCAAATGAATAAAAACGATGTAAATAATTGTCTCCGAGGTTAATTTCATCACTGCATATATTATAGAATAACACATTTTTGCTTTTCTTTATTGTCCCAAAAATGTTTAAAATTTTCAGATTTCTTCTTTTTTTTTTTTTTTTTTTTTTT
>SSNR01000320.1:228412-280922 GCA_006937965.1 Callopanchax toddi | reverse complement strand
ATTGTTTTTACCGTGAGCTAGGACCCATCATTGAACTTTGTTAGATATGTTTTTCACTCAAACAATGTCTTGTTTGAAGCTAACCAGACGTGGCTAACTTTAGCTAGCTGCTCCTCCTAGCCTGTAGTTTGGCCTTGTTCTTGCTTTGTTAACTGCTACAAATTATATGCCTGAACATATTTCCAAAAATTTATTTTCCCTAATAAATACAATAGTGGTCACTCAGTCATTTTGGGTGTACTACAAATGGTCACTTTAGACCTTTTGAAATAACGATGTATTTGGAGCAAAACGTTCTAAATATGTGAGTCACTGCTTTGTTTTGTTCAGACAGCCCAATTTAAACATAATGTTCAGTAAAATACACAATAGTAACACGTTTGTTTGTGTAATAGCACTTTATTTTTTCAGTCCTCAGATTCTGTAACATCATTACTCTTTTCGACCCAGAAAGTTGCACACAAATTAAATGCCTGTCCTGAAACTCACATGTAATCAGGTTTTATTCAAGTTTTAACAGCAGCCAGTGAACATTAAATGCATTCACAACAATGTGTTTGACAGAAAATTGTTCTTTCTCTCTCATAGAACGAATCAGAAGTTCTACACATCAAATACATCATTATTTAAAAAGGTCTAGTACACCAAAATGACTGAGTGACCACTATTGTATTTATTAGGGAAAATAAATTTTTGGAAATATGTTCAGGCATATAATTTGTAGCAGTTAACAAAGCAAGAACAAGGCCAAACTACAGGCTAGGAGGAGCAGCTAGCTAAAGTTAGCCACGTCTGGTTAGCTTCAAACAAGACATTGTTTGAGTGAAAAACATATCTAACAAAGTTCAATGATGGGTCCTAGCTCACGGTAAAAACAATATAATGCATATAATTGGACATTAACAAAGTAAAACGGGACTTACCTTGAAGACACCGCACTCAGAGCCAGGGGAGATTCCACCTCTGTGGGAAGCAGTGAGACGGAGCTAAGAGCTAATGGAGTCCACAGTGCTGCTAGCCAGAGTTTGAGTTACTGACTTTCTTGGGAGCTGATTGGTTGACACCATTTTTCTAGCTGACAAATCAGGATTTAGACCTGAGGCAGGAACAGCCTCCTCATTAACATACACTTGAAGAGGGAAAGTAAAAGAAAAAGTGGAAATAAATGAATAAGTAAATAAATAAAAGAATAAATAAATAAGAAAAAGAATAAATGAATAAGTAAATAAATAAAAGAATAAATAAATAAGTAAAAGAATAAATAAATAAGTAAAATAATAAATAAATAAATGCATAAAATAATAAAAGAATAAATGAATGAATAAATAAATAAAAGAATAAATGAATAAAAGAATAAATGAATAAAATAAGAAATGAATAAAATAATAAATGAATAAAAGAATAAATAAATAAAAGAATAAATGAATAAAAGAATAAATAAATACATTTATTGCATAATAGATTTATTTACTTATTTATTTCCAAATTATTTTTCACATTTATTTATCTTTTTCCAAATGTATTTCCACATTAATTCATTAATTTATTTATTTCCTTATATATTTATTCATTTATTTATTGTCCGTTTTGGCAGGGTCCGTCCTCCATATGTTAGAACGTTAAAGTGCCCATGGCTCCATATTTAAATCAATTTATATTAAACAGATGTGATCTTTGATGCCTCTAGATTAGCGTTGCACCATTATAACTCAAAATACGCTGTAATTATTTCCTAACGAGCAACTCAGAGATCAGAAGAAAGCGCCGCCTTCCGGTTCTGCTGGGTTTCTCCTTATTTGGCAGCCTGACACTTCTGCTGCAGCAGGGGGCAGTGTTGTCACGTGAAAGAGAAACAAAACTGAAACTAAACACTACACGGTCTATGGGCAATGGCGGCAGCAGCACTGGCGTTCTCATCGCTCCAGGTGTCGTGAACGTGCATGTGGGCGGAGAATTTACCATATAAGCAAGTCCGGATCACTATGACCTCATAGCGGGCTGGAGTGAAAAAAACGGTTTGAAACCTGGGTCTGAAATCTTGAAGAGCTTCTCACTGGCTGTACTAGGAGACAGATGGACGCCGTTTTTTGCTCTTTCTGGCAGGTTTAAGGTGAGAACTCAACGTTGCAACATGATAGATAAGTCAGAAAACACGGAAAACGATGTCACGGGCACTTTAAGAGGTATGAAAAAAAAACATTTTAAGCTAATTTGTTTTGCAAATTACCTAGATCACCTTTAAATGATATTGCATACACATACCGTATATTGTCAATCTTCAACCTAAAATTCATGCCAACTAGTCAACTAATTTAGAGTTGGATCTCCAAAAAAATGACATGTAATATCAATAAAGAAGCAAGATAAATCTTGTAGGTTTTCACATACCAATGAGAAGTTTTTGTTAACACTTTTTGGGGTGATTGTGGATCAGGAGAAGAGAGATCAGGGTTCAATCCCAGACCCAAGCCATGTGTCGAATTATCCTTTCACAAAATAATGAAACTCCTGGGTGTCGTGAAACTGGCTGCCCTCTGCTCTTCAGGCATGGGTCAAATGCAGAGAACAAATTGTACTGAGGTATATACATATGTGGCCATACATCACTTCCCCTTTAATAAATACATTTGCAATGTAATATTTCTTAAACTTGTGTCTGTGAAAGGAGATTTTCTGCTAAACTACACTTTTATTTTATTTCACAACTCCTACACAACAAGCAATTTGTACATTTAAATTAAATTGTGCAGTACGCTTACAAATGTCAGTCTCTAGCTGTATCCATTAAACAGATGCACCTCACTTCTGTTGACCTTTCTCGGTGTTGTCTTGTGTAGATGGTCTGTAAATTCTTATAGCTAAATTAAACCTTCTGCTCCTTCCCTTCCTATTCATTCTCTCTTTTTAACCTAAATCCATCAATCACTCTTATCCAAGCATCCGCTCATGTATAACAGCAGAATTCTGAAGAAGGTGTCACCTTCTTCCAATTTAATGACTTGCAGATTGAGGGTCGTTTAATGGTTTTACTGACATATAGAGCATCTATAATAACCGTATACCATTTACCTTCATTTGTTTGTCCCCCTTGCCCAGCCGCTCTTCCACTCCAGATGTCATTCTCACCTTCTTTAAATGACTTGCAGATAAATGTTCCTTTAATAGCCTCTTTGACTTACAAAACGGCTGGTCTGGTGTTCTTAACAGGCTCTCTTTAAAGTTAGATGAGTGTGTATGTGTGTGTGCAGTGTTTGTGAGAGGACATGAAAGTCTGTTTAAAGCATTTATATCCCTGTTGTGTTTTTTTAAAGCTTACTAAGTTACAAAACAGAAAGAGAATGGAAAACTTGGTCTTTATACAGCTGTTAAATATTAAAATAGCAGCACTGTAATTTATAGATGGAGAATAAGGAGCCACTATTCTACCCTGGAATCTACAGTAGCCCTTGAGGTTAAAACAATCATAAAGAACTACAGTATACAGAACTTAGTGATGAAATATTTGCAAAAGAGAAAAAAAAAACAAAGCTGTATTGATAAAATCATTGTTTAGAGGGAACTCACTCGTGTAGGTGAGGCGGAAGCCTTGATTGGTTCCAGAGGCATTGCTGTTGAACTCCAGCCAAAGGTGATTGGATGTACTGTTGATGACTTGCCCCAACATCCCAACAAGTGTAAAGTTGCCAAGGAGACGTGATGAAGTGTTCTCCCCGTCGTACACCTGTCGATCAAAGCACATGATTACAGAGGATTAACATTAGAAACTGCCAGAATTGTATTACTGGAGAACCACCAAAGGGGTCAAATATGGCCGACTGCTCAATAAGTCTCAGAAAACAATTAAAAAGCACATTGAGCTTTTTGTTAAACAATTTTAATAAATAATAGGTTTGTTTAATATAAAAATAAATAATGCTATATTGTACTACTGTCAAGATTTGGGGTTTTGAAATGTTGTGAATTTCAATAGTTGTGAAGAGCTACCTCCTTGAAGGCTTTGGATGCAAATTGCTCTATGTCCAAAATTAGCATACACAAAGTAGGGGGTAAGCTAACATGCTGCTCAAGAGTAACTTTTTAATACATTTTTGTTTTAGTTAATTCTGGTGTTAAAATGATAGGATATGGCATAGATAGTGGATTGATTGCTTACACTTTATTTAATTATGAAAAAAACTGAGGTAACACAGGCAGCCCAACCTTCTAATAGTGGTTTGTAAATCTAACAATTATTCTCATGTGCAAACTCCATGCACAGAAAAAGTAAAATTAAAATTACACTTATTGTTAACTTAGATATAAATATTATTCAGGTTCATGCCAGCTTTGGTCAAAGTGACAAGCTTCTGGTTGCAGACCCCTGATCTGAAGTATTTTTGTCTTTTAAGGCTTGTCCTTTACACTTACTTTTAGTGATTGTTGTCATGCAAAGACAACAGCAAGGAGTTTTATTTAAGATGCATTGATGTTCCGACTCCCCCTGGTGACATATACTCACTCTTATAATGAAAATATTTATTGCAAAACTAGTTAATGGAGTATCACTGTAATACAGCCACTATGAACATTCTTGCCCACTTTTAATTTTGCAATTCAATTCCCATCTGTGCTGCAGGAGACAGTAGAACCAACATTTGATAATCACTTTGAACTGAAAGAGGCCCTTAATAAAAATATAATAAAATGTGTTCACAGCAGAAGAAGAAGGAGAAGAAATCTCCAGCTGTGATAAGAGCTGCAAATTTGTGTTTATGTTTTGAAAAATGAGGCTGCTAACATGAGTTCATTTTACAGAGGAAGCCATTAACAACAAAAAATTACAGTGTTTGCTATGATTCATTCATGATGGTTTTTTTTGTTTGTTTTACTGCTAACAGAAAATTAAACAATAGGTCAATATCTGTGTGTCCTACAAAGCAGCAATTCAAAGACATCATTGGGCTAAATTATTATTATGCGACTCTGAAAGATGTCCTCTATTTGATTTCTGTTTTTTATTGCTAATTTAGTTACCTTTTTCTAATGTATTTTTCTTTTCACCTTTGAATATAATCATAGCCCTGTCATTGTTTGATCAGAAAAAAAGAACCAAATTGTGTGAAAAGATGTGAAGAGACCATATTTTATGCTTTGTCTGACAGCAAGCAGGCAGAATTCTGCAACAAAGTTAAAGTTAGACAATTCTTTTAGCAATTATTTTTTAAAAAGTGCTTTAGTGCAACTTCCCAACCTTAAAATGGATACTTGATTCTGCAACATTTGGTATTGCTGGGGTAGGAATATGTTTTGTTCGTGCTTGAACTGCTCAAGCTTATATTTGGCAGCCTGTGACATTTCCCCAGATTGATGGTGACAGGTCTGCAGGTGGCAGGAATGCCGAGAAAATGGGCTATAAGGTGATGTAGAGCTCCGTCTTTACAAGTATTGCCAGTCAGAGGAGACACTTCTACATGCAGCTACAGTCTGTTGTGTGTGAGGCTGTGATGGAAAGCATAATATGGAGAAAGACAGTATGAAATGGTGTGACAGTGTCTGTGGTATTACTCCGCTAAACGTAATTTTCCGTTGCATGTTTCTCCCCCTCAGCCGCCCTCTCGGTTTCAGGGAATTTTGCATTTTGCTGTCTTGCTTTCCTCTCTTGTAATTTCATCCTGGCTTTTTCCCCAGCTCCCCTGTTTCTGTAAAACTCAGTATGGTTAATGAAAAGCCCTGCAGCTCATAAATCAACATGTCACCATCTGCCACCCCTCCCCTCTCTGTCTGTCTGACTCCCTCTCACATGTTCTCCTGCCACCTCTATTTTTGTAACAATTCTTCCAGATCACTGTTTGATTTCTTTCTCATCCTTTTTTCCTAGTGGAGGTAAAGTATATCTGAATAGATGTGGTCAAGTGGTGCGTTCAGTGACATTTTTAGCGCACGTCATCTTGGTGAGCTATTTCTTTGACCGTGCCAGGATGAAACCTTAGCCAATGGCAATAGAAACTGTAATGAGCTGGTTCAAGTGCTAAAGGAGGTTTTAGCCTTAAGCTGACTCAAAGTGTCAAACAAATGGTTTGTGTTCAGAGTGTTTAGCTGCTGTAATGGGAATTAGCTCCATTATGGTTAGCCTGGAAGCAGCACGCTAATTGCTAGCCTATATGAGACTTAGTGGAATTTATTTTCTCTCAATACATATTATATTGATTCTTCAAAGATGCTGTGTTGACATATATGCTGTAGGACGTATTACTGGAAATTGAGCCTATAGAGGTTAAATCATTCATATACAGACATAATAGAGCAGATAATTTCATCGAATTTGCTAAATTAGCATTATTACTATGTTTTATGATCTTAAACTTAATTGCTCTTTTTAAAAACCACATTAAAAACTAATAAAATTATTAGATTTAATATTTTTGACCCTCTGCAGAGTTTATGTAACTTCAAATTTAAAAAGTTTCAGGCTTATCTGTCTAAAACTACAACTAAACAGTTTGAGATAATGGCATTTTTAATTCCAGGTAATATTAGCCATAGTGTTGAGATTGTAGGAAAGTGTGAGTGTGTGTGAATTTATAAGCAGAAAATAAAAAAAAACATTCTAAAGTTAAAAGAAAAAGGACCAAATTAAACCACATCTGCAAACATTTTCACAAATTACTTTTGTTCAGTTGTTTAAATATTTATCATTTCTGCTCAATGCCAGTGGTCGAAATTCATGAAATTAAAATTAAGTTTGTTTTTTTACTGGAAAAAAAATCATAAAAATATGAAACCTTTAAAAATATAACTATAGCAATAATCTATTTCTCTGTTTGTTTTACCAGATTATCAGAAAGAAAGAAAGAAAGAAAGAAAGAAAGAAAGAAAGAAAGAAAGAAAGAAAGAAAGAAAGAAAGAAAGAAAGAAAGAAAGAAAGAAAGAAAGAAAGAAAGAAAGAAAGAAAGAAAGAACATTTCATACAGGAACATTGAAAGACAAAAACAAAAAATGAAAAAACATGACAAAGTTTTGTGAAAACTTATTAATTAATACAATTTATTCGTTTTAATTCACTGGAAGAATATGAATAACAAGAGGCCTTAAAAGCAATATTAAAACCAAATTTTTAAAGCCGTTTTTATATGAAAAACAAAACAACGAATGAAAAAGAAATTATAAGCGAAAAAAAAAAACAGACAAAGAAAGATTTGTGCAGACATAAAACTCTATGAACTGAGATGCAACGATGATGTTCAGGGTCTGTTTATGAGATGAACACTCGTAAAACAGAGTTCAATTCAACATCTTAGTTGAGAAAACATAAATGGCATCTCAAGAATCTAAACCGAACAACAGCATTTAATGTTGCTGAACATGCAAACAGTATAAATGAAAACTCTATTAGTTCTTCTTCTTGTTCTGTTTAAATTTCCGTTTACATCCATACATGTTCCACTTAATAACATGTATTTGTGACAATAACAGCTGCTAAGAGAACAACAGAGAAGCTAAGAACCCTAAACCTACATTCACCATGTTGGTGAGGTGAGTTCAAGTCAGTATCCCCCAAAAGGGTGATGCTTTCATTCTGGCCTTGAGCCAAAAAAAAGGTCCCAAAAAGTTTTTATTCTAAGAAAATTATCATGTCACAGAGAAGTTGACATATGACATTTTGGGTATGAATCTATTCATTTATTCAGCACTAGTCAGATTTCTTTCTTTCTTATTATGCATTCTTACAGTGAAGCCAAAACTGTGTTTCATTAAGTCATATTGACCTTTGACCACTAAATTCTTTTTAGCTCATACTTATCATCTGCACCACATTTAAATTCACTTTGCATTTGGAGAAACGTCTGTACATATGGATCAACTGACATACAGAGGAGTAAATGAAGATCCTCTCATAGTACTGTGTGTGTGTGTGTGTGTGTGTGTGTGTGTGTGTGTGTGTGTGTGTGTGTGTGTGTGTGTGTGTGTGTGTGTGTGTGTGTGTGTGTGTGTGTGTGTGTGTGTGTGTGTGTGTGTGTGTGTGTGACAGTCAAGCAGAAAAAAGAATGGATTTAGAAAACTTGAAGACTCGTCATGCCTTTCCTCAGAAATCTGTGTGATGGAATATATTGGCAGCATTTAAACTTATTTCTGTCTGTTAACCATCGTGTTGTCACTTCCTTCTCCTTTAAGGGATTTCTTTCTTTCTTTCCTTTTTAATACCTATCCCACAGGGAACATTTCCAGCCTTTACAATGACATTAAGCCTCTCTAAAAGTCAGGGAAAACTCAGCTAATGCAATCTAACCACAGACAACCTCAGCCAATGCTCTGGGTCTTAGACTGATAATACACTCTAACCACATACTGGCTTAACCATGCCCTCAGGCATTCTGCTAAGAAACATTGTGAACAGAAACACTTTTAGACAATGTCTATATACGACTGTGTCAAGACTGAGAATCAGTTCTTCATAAACTGCTCCTAACTGACATTTTAGGGAGCAAAATGAACTAATGCACAAGTATACACAAGGCCTGGGACTCTAATCTGATCTAATCATCATGTGCAACACATCTAGTCTCATTACAGCTCATACTGGTATTCTGTTGTCTGATGAAGAAAAGCAAAAAGTTGTATTTTTCCTTAAATATTTTCCATCCTTAAAACAAAATTCTGCAATAAAACCCTTCTATTGCACTGCTCGGCATGCTGTGCCGTAGTGAATGGCTTTACTTACAGCTAACAAATGCTGCAACAAAAAAAAGGTATAAAAGTCAAGGTTAGCCATCGAATATAACAGCAATCCACCAAGCTGGGTTCTTGAAAGGATTAGTGGAGACTGAATTGATCCTTTTTTTGTGCCTCTGCGTCTCTCCATCAGTAGCCACTGCAGCAGCAGAACCATCAACACTAATAGAGAGCATAGTTAATAACCCCCCAAAGGGATCGCGCTGCTTATTACACAAATGTTTAATAAATCTAAAAGGTAGGGCGAACCTTGATAGTACAATTATGTTGAATTCAGGGTGAGCCAAGAACTCAAATACCAAACTGCTGTTTGTGTTTTACCTCCCGACCTCACACAATAACAGGTGAATACGGCTGGATCAAGATCCCGCAGGATGACTGACATGGCTCATTAATGTACTATGGAAGAACAGACGTTACCATTGGGAACTGCTGTACTTAAAAATGTACAGTATCTGCAAAAGATGTCAGTATGAGCATCACATGTTAGGCAGAGAATATCTTATAGGTGAAACACAAAAAACAAACTTGTTGTACTGGTTTATATAGAAACCAGTTCAAAGTTGTATGGGGTGCTGATGATGACAAAAACTTTAACAAGAATTCTAGGACCTCTATCTGTTTAGCAAGATTAGTGCATTCCCATTATAGACTCTACACATATCATCTGCCCCCTGATGGAAAACATTAGTACTGCAGGTGGCAAGTGCCAATTTTATTTCCTTTTATTATTGTTGCATTACCATGTAAATATTGTTGCAGACCACACAATAAAGTACGATAAACAATTATATAATTTATATGGTAACATTTGCCAATAAATAGTTTGATTGAAAAAAAAAATATGTGTGTGTATATATATATATATATATATATATATATATATATATATATATATATATATATATATATATATATCAAACTTCTTTTTTTAGTTTTCGTTGTTGTAATAAGGCTGATATACTACAGCAAACAGCTTAGCCCATTTTGTTTATTTTAGTTGGTTCAGGATTAAGCAGACCTTAATGTATGAAATATAGTTTCATCAGCAAAATTTGTTGAAGCATACAATATACGTAAGAGTATATATTTCATGGTATTTTGCAAGTAGACAGCTTCAGATGATATACTCCTGTTTGTCTGTGCGAGTGTGAAACCCCAAATAAATTACATATTTATGCATTTACCACCTAGGAAAAGTTTATCATACTGGTGCACATGTTTGTGTGTGTTGGAGAGAGAGAGGGAGAGGGAGAGGGAGAGAGGGAGGGCATACCTTTAGATAGTCTCCATCTTGCAGAGAGAAGCTCTCAGCTTTCAGCCTGATTCCTTTGCCCTTTTCAGTGGTGATGCGGTAGATGCACTCATGGTTGTTATCGTAGTTGGAGGGGAAATTTGGAGAGAGGAGAACGCCTTCTGGTCCTCGTGCAGAAGCTCCGCACTCAGCTACAGAAAGAGAGTAAATGAGAGAGGAACAATGCAGGTCAAAATCACAGCAATTCGTACATTTTCTTTCCTAATTATGACTTAGTGCCCATAAGTCTCACTCAAAGAAGAAATAAAGAGATTGTTGTGAAGTGCATATCCGGCATAACCTCAAAACTTTTTAACCCCAACTGACAAGAATAATGATTGTGATCATTTTAGTCATTTTAATAAACTAAAATAGCTTTGAAGAAATTCTCTAAAATATTCATGAAAAACAATATTGGAAAACAAACATGCGTACGACTTCAAAACACAAAGTAAAGCAATTAATCAGAAACGGCAGAGGATTAGAAACAAGGTCAAATGTCAAAATTAAAAACAAAACAGAATTGAATTTATTTGTTAGAAAATCTAGAAAGTGTAGAGATTTATCTGACAGGTTCAGAGCTATCAAAGCTGAAGAAATCAAATGAGTTTTATTCTGTGCAAAAAGAGTTTTGTCATATGTAAATGAGGAAAGACAAAATCCTTCTGAAGAGGACCACCAGTGCTTGAAAGAAGCATTAAAGGTGGAAATAGAAATAAAGAGACTGATGAGACAGAAGATGTTCGGGGAAAATGTAAAATAAAAAAATATTTTAAACACTTTATACGTCTTTTTTAAAACTGTAAACAAGACTAAAACATCAGCTAATATATTTTGTTTTGTACATTTAAAAGCAGCTTACAATAAATTAGTAAATTAATTAGTTTTAAAGTGAAATCAATACCATAAAGTGGGAATAATAGATTTAGAAAACCACGAGAAAGGAGGAGGACGGGATGAAAAGAAACCTAGAAGGGCAGACGGGCCGAGACAGAGAAGACCCTTTTAAAATGTTTGAAAAGAAACGAGAAAATGAAAAGAAGGGGGTAACAAAAGATGGAGATTTAACACTTTCCATAAAGCAGCTAATGCACTCATTTACCTAAGGACTGTTCAAATACAGAGCGAGAGAAGAACGTTTAGAACAAAGGGAAGGGGGAGAAAGATGAACCCAGAGCTTGCTGCCAGCTGCTGTTGCTCAGCTCCCTCTTAGTCAGGCCTGATCTCTTGACAGATAATGCTATCATTGCATTTTCACTCGGCTTTCTCCGGGGCTTGAAAATTACCAGCAGCCACCGGCCAGACTCCAATAAATTACCAGCAGCATCCTAAGAAACACTGATAGGCATCAAATTCCAGCAAATTACAACCTGCTAACAGAAAAATCCTGGCAAATAAAACCAACAGTCAACCAGTCACATAACTGTAAATTACCACGATGCTGGCAATAAAATACTAGTGAAATATAACCTGGAAAATGCTGATATTTTGCCTCTGGGCAACAAAAAAGTTCATCTGAAACTTTTATTCCACCATCAACCATTAAGATAGAATCATTTAAATGCTGAGGATTCTAAAATACATTTTGCATTGAGAACTTATATTAAGTTCAGTAAAAAAAAACTTAAATTGTATTTTGATTTGTGAACCATGTCCATCACTCATCATTTTCATGGTAAATAGTGTCTCATCACTTGACCGTCTTACCTATACATCGTGGAAGTGTGTTGCTCCACACTCGCCTGCCACCTCCGAGACAAGTGATCTTACTGTTTCCCTCAATCCTGTAGCCTTGGAAACAAGAAAAGGCCAACGAGTCCCCAACTCCGAACCTGAATCCCATCCTCCTGCTGAACGCCGGCACACCGGGATCCTCGCATGGCTCCAAGTCGTACTCTAAACATCCAGGAAGGAAAGAAAGAAAGAGTGAATAGCCAAAGAATTAATCAACTTGATGCCAAAAAGATGTTAATGAGGTCTTTATTTATTAATTTGAGGTTATTATCTAACGTTAAATAAGGATATCTTGAACTCTACAAATAAATAGCTGAAAAACAGACTTTGCAGTGATAATCTAGCAGTCACTACGTGGGAGGAATGAAGTATTTTTAAAACTCTCTAAATTCTTTAAAACATCTGATATAGTTAATGAGAAACACATTTACCAAAAACAAGTGGTTCTAAAAAGCATTCATCTATTTCCCTCAAATAGAGATATTTTGCAGTTTTACAAACAAAAACAAAGTGTTGTTTCTGACAAATATGAATTTAACCATCACAACTAATGAGAAGTATTTACTAAATGTTTCACAATGAATGGGTAATTCCCAAACAATATGATCTGAGAAAATGATTATAGGAGTAGTAATCACTTTTACAAATAAATTAAATAACCCCACATCTCTCCCACTGACTGCTGGAGCACCAATTCTTTGCAACCCATAGCACAATCAAGCTGGTATAGGAAATGCATAGATGGCTGTAAGGATGGAGGAAATTCTATAAATATAATATTGGGTAATTTTGCACTTATTTCAAATTGCATTAATTATTTACTGTAAATAGGTTGCAGAAAAAAATGTTAAAGGTATCTGCGTTTTAGTTTACAAAATAAAAAATACAATGAAAAATAAGTCTGTTGTTCATACCTGAGAAAGTAATGTTAAATCCTTCGTAACTCATGGAAAAGTCTGAGATAAATCGTAGCTGCACACTGAAGTTCCCGTAGAGACCCGCTTTAACACCAGGGGGAAGCACTGAGCCAGTGAGGCGAGCAACAGGAACCAGGAAGTTACCATCTTCAGTAATGGTCAGGTAGTCATGGTTCTCTTCCAGATGGAAAGTGTGGAAAACCAGATGGACTCCTGAATGAAGAGACGGCATGGTGGATTGATGGATTTATTAGAAGATGGATGATTAGGCAGGGAATGAATGAAGAAATGGAAATACAAAGATTTAGACCAAGATATACAAACAAAACCCTCAGATACAAAAAGCATTTTTATGCACAATGAGGAACTTAATAATTCATAATTTGTTATTCTCAATTAACAATAACATCCATCCACTCCCTTTGGACAAAGATTTCTTCTTTTTTGCTTTATTGATTTTTTTTGTTGTATTTTTATTGTTTTTTAAAATTTGTCTTATATTCAAATAAAAGTTTCAATCAATCACAAGCACATTTTAGTACGGCCACAAAACAGAGCAGAGTCTTTCAAACTACAGTTTTCTTCTTTATATGAAGAAGTGATCCTACCTTTTCCATGAGACACCTCTATAGTCCAGGTGCAGTTTAGGGAGTTTGGGTAAAAATCAGGAAAGCCAGGAGAGAGAATTGTCCCAGTTTTACCAAAAACATAGCCTCCACAAAGAGCTGAGGACAAAAAAAGTGACAGACAAAGAAGATTGGAGCAGAAGTTTCTATTTCAACGACCGACCAACACACCTTTTTGCCCTGAGCTAAAAAAGAAAAAAGGTCCTAAATTCTGAGAAATGGACGCCTCTCTCTGAACCATCAAAGAAAGATGCCTGCAGTCTGGTTACAAGGTCGCCACGTAATGATGATAAGTCTTAGCTCTGATGTTAAGGGCTGGAATTAGAACAGATTTAACTGATTTACTGTCAAATGAGCCTGAGTGGTGACATGTCCTTCATAAAGAAAACAGGTTTATCTGCAAATATATACATACAATAAAATATAAGAAAGAAAATAAAATAAAGAATATTATTTTCAAAACATGAACAATATGTGTATGTGATTTATTGGGCCCTAATAACTGAGCATATTCACGAATATTAAATCAAACACTCATTTTACAAATTGTCGTCTCGATTGCTTGTAAATACACCTCTTAAATAACAATGAAGTAAATAACTATAATACATAATCTAACCCTTTTGTTTGCTTAACAAGAGGGGGGATATGTAAATATCAAGCTCTTCTCATAAAATAACATTTACAAGTAGAGAACATGGTGTAATGCCTGGAAATTGTGTAAAAACAGTTTATATAAACGAATGATTATATAAAGAAGTATTTGCTCCCTTAAAGTTTTTTTTGCTTTTGCTTTGTTTGTCAAACTTTAATATTTCAGATCAACAAACACATCTTAAAATCTGATAGAAACAGTCTCAGTAAATAAATACAATATAATTTATTAAAGGACAGACGAAATCCAAACCGCCCATGCCCTATGAAAAGCTAACCTCCCTCTAGATTTAATTTGCAGCGCTCTGGGCAGCATAACCTGCGTTTGTGACGACTGGTAATGAGTCTGAAGCATCACTGTGGAGGAATCTTGTTCTACTCTTCTTTACAGGATGGTTTTATTTCAGGGTTTTCTATGTGTCTTGAAATACTAAGATTTTCTGTTAGACAGCTGACTTCAGTTTTTGTACAGCAACTCATCCAGGTTCTGAAGCAGCAAAGCAGCCCCAGACCATCACACTACCACCACCATGTTAGACTGTTGGTGTCTTGTTCTTTTTATGAAATGCAGTGTTTGTTTAACTTAAAAAGTCTTGACAGTCCACAAAATATCAAAGTGTCATAAAAATATTCTTTATAGCAAATGTGAGATGGTTCTCTGGACTCTCCCAAAAAGGCCATTTTGCCTGTTTTTTTTTTTTCTTCTCATTGTTGAATCATGACCTCTGACATTAACCTAAACCATAGGCAACCCTGGTCCTAGAGAGCCACAGTCCTGCTTGTCTTCCAACTATCTTTGTTGTTCCTGCTGTTGATTACCTGGATCAGGTGTGTTCAGCTTCTGATTGGATCATTTGAAAACTGCATTTTATATTAATTCACATTATCATTGTCTGCCACTGAGAATTGTTTGCTGATCGGAAACATTTAAATGTGACAAAAAAGTAGATAAAAAACTGTAAGGGGTGCTTGCACAGCACTATAAAATTAGAAATGAAAAATAAAAGTAAACAATCATAAACGTAGTTCCACTGCTTTTAGATCTGAATCAAATATCACTATTGATTAGCAGAACAGGTACCGGTAATCAGGTTCAAGCTGTGTTTTAGGCAGGTTTCTGATGATCAACACTCCTGCTTGGCTCAAAGCTCTGTTCTACCTCACACTGCTCCTGGTAGGCTGCTCTGGTCATTAATGAAATGAGCTGGTTTTGTCAGGTTTTAAATTTCACAGAACTGTTCACTCCCACAAGCGCTCTTTATGATTTCCCTCTGCTGTTGCAACAATGCAAATTTCCCCACTGAGGGACCTGGAGGATTATTCTATTCTAGTAAGTCTGCCCCCTAGAGGCTGACAGTGCTGTGACAATGTAAGAGCTAAATGAAAAAGTCCATAAATGTGTAAAATTAAGTAAAATAAGTCTTTTGAGCTCTTAAAACTACTACAATGTGTAAAGTCTTATTTCAGTCTGCTGGTATCTTTCAGTGCCATCCAGTTCAATCCAGTTACTTCATTCAGTAGAAGATGTATATTTCTACAGTTGTGCACATAAGTCCCTTTTAATCCCTAAAAGATCAGGATGATTTGTCTGTTGGAAGCGTAATGCTTTTCTCCAGACAGACGCTGCAACTTTTCACATGTTCATCATTTGTAATTTATATAAATTACTGCAGCAACTTTGCTTATAGAAATAGTCACATGACTGTTAATTGACCTTTCTGTCTCTATATGCATATATTTCCCACCATATTGTTCCATTTCATATTTCAACAGGTCAGTGTAGCTCTGATAAGACCTGATCTCTTGACTCGTGGTTTTGAGTACTTTGGGAATATTTTGAAAAAGAGGCTGAAGTGTCTGTTCATATTCTATCCACTGTGTTTAATGTTCTGTGAAGCTCTTCAGTTTGAATGATCATTGTGACAAAAATATGATTGTTAATAAATTAAAGTGAGAAATTGCAAATTAGACTGTAACACATGAAACAGAGTGACAGAATAAGAAGAACTTGGGAGACAGAAGCAATTTTGACAAAATATCTAACGACACGTTTAGCTTCTTAAAGACTAGAGAAGTACTTAAATAGAGATAGAACATTAGCTAAATTCTACTATCTCAACATGTTATGTATTATTTGGCCTTGGCTTTTTTTGAAAGCAAAAACTGTGACTTTGGTCACTTTTAACAGGTTGGCACCAACTAGAAACCTTTCAAATGTCATGGCACTCCTTTAGTATCTCTGACACAAATACAAAGAGCAGCCACTCTGTTTTATCTGTTTGGCAATTTAAATGACCTTTAGCAATAAAAACAAGCCTTTTGGATTCAGGGGTTTTGACAGGAGATCATAGCTATGGGGTGTGTACTGGATTTTTAAACAAACTATTGTCTAAATAATTTTGACATGTTAGAGAGCTAAACTTGATCAGATATTTTGAGGTTTTTGTTTTCTCAGGTGTGTAGCGCAGCACATTAAAAACCTATGATTCTTTTCCCAAATCAAGCTATGACATAATGCAGCTTTAGTAGGGGCTCACACATCCTTTTAGAAATGATGCGTTGTGTCCTGTGACATCCTCGTGGTGACATGAAAGGTTTGTCTAAAAATCAAAAATGTCACAGCGATTGTTTGAAAAGTGCTCATGTGATACAGAGAGACAGGATGCCTCAGTAGAGACTCACTCCTAAGTTAAGACATCCTGACTTTTGTTTTCAAATTGGACTTTTTTCTCCTGACAGGTAGATTCAATCAGATGCAGCGTATTAATCACCTTTAAAACTATAAGCTGTGTGAAAACTCTTGATGGGAAGGCCTGCGAGTGGCCACCGAGCATCTGTTTCTGAAGTGCTTGTTGAGTTTTTGTAATTTCACCGAGACTGAATGTCCAGCTTGAGGTATTGTGGAGGCCTACTCCTGGGGGATTTGGACTGATTGCACAATCAACACCACAGCTGCCGGGAACAAATAGTGGAAAAAATAAACGGACAAAGAACAGACTTGGAACGAAGGTTACTGATGCCTGAGGAGGACCTTTATCAACTCACACTGCTGTCCACCTTTAGATTTCCTCACTTTCACTTCAGCATAGTGTACATAGGAGCTTTTTAAGTTTGGAAAGATTCTGGAATTGTTTGCAGAGAGCAGAGTTTGACCATAAAATCCTCAAGAAACAAGTGTTGAGAACAAAATCAAAAGATCAGGTCAGTGTTATTGTTAAACTGCAGGTTCTAATATTTGGATGATGTTTTACTATGTTGACTTTGCTTTGTATTGTGAGGCATTCAGTATAATATGGAGACAATAAACTTCTGTATGATGTGTCATCTTCTACTGATTTGCACAAAAGAGGCACTTTATCATCAACAACTAAATTGAGATTGAGCATACCATTATTTTTTAGATTTGACCTGTTCGTTCTAACTCCATCGTTTCTCAACATAAAACGATTTTAGTTGAAAACTCTGGCATGAAAGGTGACGACGGGTGGAATGCAATTCCTCCAGGAATGTGAGGTCTTGATTAAAAAATGTATTCAGAGGACACAATGTGACTGTAGTGAAGCTGATTCAGAGCAGAATGTGACCATGATGCTGCTGCTGTATTCATCACTCCCTGCCACTTTTACTATAAATAAATATCACCACAAGCAACTGAGCTGCAACAGGTTAGTGGGCAGTTTAGTCATGTTTTATTTGACTATATTATGATTAAAGATTTATTTATTTTTTGCTGCATGTTAGGATTTGGATTTAAATAGGCTTAACAAATTAGCATAGCTTCCTGAGGGTAAGGATGTGCATTTTGTAAACTGCTGACTCAAAGTGTTCTGAAACAGAAAGGCCAGAGGTCATCTGTGATTCTGTGTTTGTCCTATGATTGAACGGACACCTGTCCAGAATTTGCTGACTGATAAATTTGAGCAGATAAAAGATGCATGTGAAGAAAAGTGTTCAATCAATCATTCTTACACTATTTCTAGGGTGCACTGCATCTGTATAAATGATTTAGAGTTGCTGCAGCAAAACTGTGAGCAATATCTGTATCACAAAGAATCTCAATATCTCAAATCATCCATACCAGGTGCTCTGCATTTAGGCACTTCCTGCCATTATTACTGTATATTTGGCCAATCAGCTGGAGCCTGGCTGAGATGCTTAAGGAAACTTCGCTTTTCTAATATTGTGCAGCTCTGATAAATTCTATTTTTAAAACATATATATTATTAGAATAAACTGATTAGATTAAAATGTGAGATTTTTTAAAAAAGTTTAAATTCTTCACAGGCACAGTAATTGTCCAGGACAAAATTCATATTAGCTAGATGTTTTTTGCCTGCCAAAGTAAAATAACTGCTTTTGCAGTCTTTGTTCTTTCACCTTTTATTTCAACTCCAACATAAATAAATCAGATATAAAAATTACAAGTACCTACAATGACCCACTTGGCCAGTGTGTACAAGTTTAATCAGTTCCTAGAAAAAGGATTAGAGAGTGTCTGACTTTATCACTTTCTAGAGGATGACATTTTCCACTGTTTGCTGTGTTTAAAGCATTTCAACATCTCGTTTTACTGCAAAGTGAACGCAGAAAGTGAAAATGGAAGAAGAAAGAATCTAACCATCACAACTTGGAAGAGCGTGACTCCACTGATGATTCTGATCGCACACAATCGGCTCTTGATCACTGAGCGTGTATCCAGGGTCACATGTGAATGTAGCTTGAGAACCAATGGAGAAGCTGCCGCCATGGCGACGACCGTTGACTGGGATGCCAGGATCAAGACATGAGTCTGACTCCATTTTCACGCCTGAAAATCACATCATATAGACAGAACACGGTCGAGGAGGTGAGGATATAAATGTCTGCAGAAAACCATTTTATCGGTCAGTAAATCTGTCGTACTTTCATATCTGATGCTGAAGCCTGCAGCAGAGCGGCTGTTGTCTGTAGTAAACAACAGGAACAGGAAGTTGGATGTGGAAATCAGGAAATGAGGTGCTTGGGTGCCGTGGTACTCGCCGATCAGGGGGGAGGAGGCTGAGGGGCCATCCCTGATCTCCAGTGTGTCATAGTTCACCTCTGTCTGAAACCTAGATGCACAAAAAAGATGCAGGTAAGATTAAAATGAATAAAGATAGCCCTCATGTGCAAGGAGCAAGTCAAAATTCTGAATTACATACAGACAACTCAACTAGTAATGCTTTGAGCAAAAAAAAAAAAAAAAACTATATAAAAATGTAAGAGTTTTAGGATCATTATACATGTACTGCAAATTCTTTACAAAGTACATAAGTATTTATAAATTAGTCCTCTCACATATTCAACCAGCTTTACAGCTGCAAAGAAAATCAAGACACAGAAACCACCGAACCTTCTGAATAACAATATCTGACCAGCAAATGAAAAATGAATTAGCCTTTGCATCAGACATGTGCATGCAGTGCAATTCCCTTACAAATGAAAAGGCTCCTTGTGATGAAGATCATTTTTACATCAGGTCTCAAAAGGACACGTTTCAGCTACAGCAGTTGCAGGCGAGAGACATTTTTTTTTCTTGTGGCTTGTTTCCAGGAAAAAAAACGATGTGTAAAAACCAAACATTAATCATGCGCTGCAGTAACTCACCAACTTCATTTATATCTCTCATATGTTACATCTGAAGACTACCTATCCTAAAGATTAAACCCCTCAGTTACAGACTTCTTAAGCATATTAAATAAGAACCACACTACATTTTTAGGCAAAATTAATCAAACGTGACATTGTATCTCTGTCTGTAAGTCTAGAAATGACATCACTTACTTGTCAAAGTGTATTTTTACAGCGTGATCTGTTTGTGCCTCAATCACCCACTGACAGTTTAGAGAATCCTTGTAGAAGGAGGGCCAACCAGGAGACAGAACAACACCAGTAGAAGCTGTGAGATGTCCTCCACAGGGAGCTGCAAGGAGACAAACGACCACAACGAATAATGAAATTAATTAGTTTTGTCTTGTAACCGCGTTACAGCATGAATTTTATTAACTTTGCAGATTCATCACCTGCTCAATTTATTTCAGCAAACTAATCCTCTCAGAACTTCTTTAATTTTACATACCCCTCCCCAAAAAAGCATTTACCGTCTGAAAATTAAACCGAGTCAAGTTTGTGCTACAGTAAACAAATCTAAGCTTCCCCAGTTTGAAAAAGCCTTACATAATTATATTATGTTAATTTATAAGGGGGAATCAAGTATATTTATGCGTCAGATGATGCCAAAAACGTATCCCTAGCTAAGTGAAAGTCGTGAAACTATAAGCAGAAAACACATTGACACTAATTTATAATTCAGAACTCAATTATGACTCATTAAAATGAAAGAAATCTCTCCTCTAGATCAGTTTTAGGTTTGGATTTTCTTCTCTTCTTTTTGGAGTTTTTATCAGATTGATGCTACATTAGATTAGCTTATTTCCAAATCAGAGACCACAGGTTTATGACCTGTATGTTATTCATTGCATTTTTTTGCTGAGAATCATCGTGAACGCATTTCATCGCTTCACATCTCAAGAAGTGCATTCCTGCTGATCGTGATTGCTCGTGTAAGTCCAGCGTAACTTTTCTACACACGCTGAATTCCTAAGCAGCGGCCCTTTCAGACTAGAGCCACAATAAAATTATTCTATAAATAAAACCTAATTATCTCTCCCCATCCAATAGGAAGGATAATTTTCCCCTCATACTCCATACTTAATAAGGTGACGAACTTCTTCATTTTGAATGTCTCCACCATCCAATTTATTAACGACAGGCAACATTTGATAATGTCATTTAGGCAATACGATCGAGATGCAAGAAGAGGGAGAGTATAAAAATGTCTCACAGGGCAGCAGATGCCAGGCGCTTTCAAAATCTGTTCAAATAACACATTCATTCTTTTTATTATAAGCTCATCTGCAGGCTGTGGATAAATATCTGTATTAATGAACCTCAATATAATGAATGTGCTTTTGCAGAACTTGTGACAGTCTTTTTTTTATTTTTAAGAATATTGCAAAGGAATAAGGAATATGTGTGAAAACATTCAGAATCAGTCTGGTTGAGGCTGAAAGCCTAAAAACAATTTTTAAAAATTCTTACATTTTGCTAAGATCTTTAAACATACAGTACATTATCTGTAGCTTAAGAGCTAATTAATTGGGCTGTTTGGAAAATGGAACATTGTGAATGATTGTTAATAATTTATGATAAAGAGCTACAGTATGTGTCTGATTGTGTTCACCTTCACAGCGAGGTACAGCTGCAGACCAAACAACGTTCCCATCCTGAATGATACACGTGATTTGATCCGACCCCTGGAAATACAAAAAAGAAGGATATAAAGCTGTACAGCAATACATGCTTCACTAGAAATAAACATCCACACACAGACATGGATAAAATGGCCAGTTCTCTTAGTGAAAATTGTGAGGTTTTTCTTTAAGAGAACTGGCCATTTTAACTGGCTTAAAAACATTTAATATCAGCTAATAAAAAAATCAGACACTGCTTTAAAAAAAAAGCAAACTGTCCTAGTCAAAAACAATGGGACCCATAACTTAATGTTGTATTGCACAACACAGAGAATCACATGGTTTCTGTAACTCTCAATGGGACTTCCTCACTTTTTGACAGGTATTTTGTCTCATCTAGAGCAAACTTCTCCAGGCTGCATCTTTTAGCTCCTTCCACAAAATTAAACAGCATTTAGGTCAGGATTTAAAAGTTCAATGTTTTGTTCTTAGCCATACTTGCTTTTTTTCAGGTGCATTTTGGGGTCTTTATCCTGTTGGAGAACCCGTGACATGCAACTGAGACAGCTCTCTGACACCAGGCAGCACATTTAGCACCAGAATTCCTCAATAGTCTTGAGATCTCATTGCACCCTGCACAGGTACAAGACATGCCAGATGCAGCAAATCATCCCCAGAATCTTTTCTTTATTGCTTCATGTTTGCATCTGTTAACATAGAGTTGATGTGATTTGTCAAAGAGCTTTAGTTTTGTCTCATCTGTTCAAAGGACATTCTCCCAGAAGCGTTGTGGCTTGTCAAAATAAATGTTGGCAAATTTCAATTTTGCTTTCAACAGTGGGGTCTTCCTCGGTCATCTTCCATTAAATCCACTTTGGCTCAAACAGCAACAGATGTCTGATGATGATGATCTTGGAAATCACCTCTATTCTTTATGCAAGTTGTTCTGGGCTCTTTGGTTACCACTCCAATAAATCATTTTGCAGACACATCTGGGGAGGGTGTCAACAGTCCCGTGGACCTTAAAGCTCAGAATAATGTCTGCAACTGTGCAACAAGCTGCATGGAAATGGTCTTCTAACTCTTACCTTTAACAAGCTAGTCAATATTTGTCTTTCTCCTGAGACGACTCTCCTCGACTTCCTGTGTGTTTAGTGTGGTACTCACCCCAACACCAAACAGCCCTGTGACTACGTTCCACTCTTTATTATTTTATTTATTACAAAGTTGAACCAAAAAAAATAAAAAAATAATGTTTAATCATTTGCTGCCTTTGAATTATTTGTATGCATCATTAGTTTCAGAGTATTTCAGTGATCATTATGGGCTTTACTTTCTTTTTACATTACTTTTATCCATGATAATAACTGCCAGTATTTTATTTAGTTATAAAGATATGTGAAATGGTCAGATAACAAATCATCACCTGAGTCCTAATGAATCCTTGATCACAGCGAAAAGCCACCGAGCTGCCAAGCTGAAACTGGTCCCCATACCGTTGTCCATTCACAGGAACCCCTGGGTCATGACATTCATTCTGACCAAATGCTAAAGGAAGAGACAATAAAAGGAGAGAAAATTAAGACAGGAGCCAAGAAACTCAGAGCTGAATGTAAATGAGCAGAGAGGGAATGTGATGCATGCAAACATTTCTACTTATATGTGAAATGGCTTAAAGTATACACTGTGTGTAATTCAATCCAAACTTCTCTAGCTTAAAATTCATATTGAAAACTGCAAATTTGATTTTACCAAAAGAGAAAAAATAATGAAATCATTAATCCGTCATTGTCAGTCAATGTGACATCTCCACTGATGTGGAAACGTGGGAATAAAATGATCTTTATGTGGATTCAACCACATCATGTTTGGCCTATATTAGCCTCATTCCAGAGATTAACCTGATCCCACCCAGAGCACATACCCGGTGATTTGACATGTATCAGGTTGATTAGCTACTGATGGAGAGGAAATGAGAGCAGAGACAGAAAAAAAATACAAGAATGCAATAAAAAAAGGAGAAAAAGAAAATGATGAGCATGCAAATGAAGCAAAAAGGAAAACATGTTTTACATTTTGCTGATGCGTGCAAACACAACACACACATGACAAGGAACAGTCTAAAAATGACAACAAATTCAAATCTCTTAACCTCTAGAGAGAGAGAGAGAGAGAGAGAGAGAGAGAGAGAGAAAAGTCACATTGAAGAATAGGAAAAGGAAGGAAGGAAACGCTTATCTCAATCCATCTCAAGCACCCGAAAACGTTTGAGCATTTCAGGGGAAGTCAGAATGAGACAAGATTGTGCATGAATATAAAGATGAAGAAAGGTGAATCAGAGAGGAAAAAGAAAAATCAGCGTAAATGATTAGAGAGAAAAGTAGAAAGAAATGTCAAAATGGGGTCAAATATAGAGAAAGCGAGATAAAGCTAACATCAAAGTGGCAGCAAACTGCTGAGTTTAACGTCTTTATCATTTAAACCAAATTAGTTTGCTATAACTATTACATGCACACAAACATTCTTTAGAATATAACCATTATGTAATAATTCCTTTCACTATGATGCTAAATTATCTTACGGTTTAATAAATGCTGTAAAAAGCTGTGGATTATGGAGGAAATGTGATGTTTTAATAAATGCTTTTGAAGGTTTAAAATGATCAGATTTTTATACACTTTGACTAGGATTTGGCTCCAAAATCAACAACTTTAAGCAATCTTGTTTGTCAACATTAAATTTAACCTTCTATCATAACTAATTTAAATCAATAAATGCAGAATGAACCCAAAGCAACATGCATTGGTAATACTTTAAAAAATAAAATATTTAAAACACTGTAATATTACAAAAATATGAATTCAATTTAAGTGAGAATTTAATTTGAATTATGTTTTAAAATGTTGGTATTACATACTATAAATATATATTTAAAAAAAGTTTCATCATGTGTATTTTTGTCATGATTTGACAGAAAATCATTACACAGAATTAAAAAACTGGAGCACAAGCTATTTTCGTCATTGCAAAAATTTAAATTGCACCTCATTTGTGTTGGGATTGTCACAACATAGTAAACCAAACCCCAAAAATAAAAGAATGCATTGGGGTTCAGATATAAAACTCCTTTTTAACAAATATGCTGAGGCAAAAAGAACATTCAGTACTTTCATTTGTCAAACGTCACCGCTAAAGGAAGAGCTGGGGACAAGGTCATTTGGGAGGCAGTGTGTGAAATGGTGCAAAGCCGCATGGTAATCACAGAAAATGAATCAAAATCAGCCATGCAGAACTCGCTGGGCTTATTGCAGGTAAATACACAGGCTGCAGTGGTCAGGTTTAAACACTGACTCAATGAGACAGGCTTAACTAGGTAAAGCTTGAGGAAGACACGCAAGCAGATGATGAGTCGGGCAGAGCCAATCAAAATGATGGCAGGGTAATGTCAGCGGTTAGTCATCCAACTCTTATTAAGCTTTTGGAAGGAAAGAAAATATGTTTTTAAAGCTGCGCCAATTATTCTATTTCAGTGATTAATAGGTCTCTTATGTTGGTCTCTTAGAGCTCAACATAGATTTTTCTCTTCTAGTTTTATAAGACTCCATTATCTACAAGGAAATCAACTCATCAAGTGATTTTTTTTTAGGATATAAAATGAATTTTTATCTCTCAAGTAAAACTTGACGAGTTCCACTTTAATTTGATAACTCTTTAAGCAGATAAAATAGATTTTTTTTGAGTGACTCCAACTCTGTTCAGTGAAAACAGCTCATTATTTTATAGTTCAGTTTTGGAATAAATTAAAGGAAAAATCTTTTAAGAAAGCCACCTGAGTACAGCACGGCCATAATTTTCTCATTTTTGATGATCAGTAATCATTAGTACTTGATTTGTAATGCAAAGTTTGATGGTGGTACAACAGCGGTGGGACTCATCAGCATTAGGATATTACAGAGAAGAGGTTGGACAGTTAGCGAGCTGGAAAGGGAATAAAGATCTGTCCCTTAATGTCAGTAAAAGTACAAAGATGGTTGTAGGGTTTAGAGAAAAGGTTGGTCACCCTCCCTTTGCCCTGCACACCTTCGTGGCTCCCCTGTGGGGAGGGGATCTACAGGGGTCTGGAAAAGTGAGGAGCTTAAATGGACAACAAACATGTAGAAGATGCACTTCCTCTGGAGGCTGAAGCATGTGAGATCCCCCCCCCCCCCTCCATCCTCACCACCTTTTAGCAGGCCTGCTATTGAAAGCAATCTAGCAACACAGCTTGATGGTAACTGACAAGAAGACTCTACAGAGTGCCACGAAAATGGCTGACGGAGTCATCAGGGTCTCAAACCCCTCTTTGGAAATTATTCTCAAGAAGGGACGCATCAACAAAGCCTTCAGTGATGTGAGATCCTTTTCACCCTCTCTACAGTACGTGTTGTTGAAACTCCTGTCATCTGGAACAAAATATCACTCTCCTGTCTCAAAAGCAAATAAAAAAAATAAATAAATAAGACATGTTCAGGCTACCTGGAAGCTACATTTGCAAGAGTGGCATTACATAATTATGGAATATTCATAATCCGAATTTAACAAAATAAATCTGTTAAAAAGGTTCACCTAATTGAATTAATTTTAATGAGTACATACAGGTAAAGAGTGTTGCTATTTAACTGTCTACAATTAGATTAATTAAGGGCTAAATATCCTGACAATTATAGGATTTAGTACTTAAAAATGTATAATCTTTTAATAATTAATTACCACAATGTATTTGCTCCAATACTGTTAAGAGTATTTAACATGTGAGCTGACAAAATGTAAGGATTTATCTTTTATTGTGTGAACATGAAATCCTAAGCCAATTATAGGAGTCCTAATTTGGAAACTTTCTAATATTTTTCCTAATTCTGCAGACTTTGACCTGCTTGTCCAGGTAGGTTGTATTTGAGGTTTAGGTGTATAAAGTGAAAATATTCAAATAGAAAATATTTTAGTTTTTTATCAAAATAAATTAATTAAAATTGAATTCAGATGTGAAATTTTTAAGAATTCTTGCTCAGGTGTAATTCAGTTCTACTTATTTTGTAATTTTAACTTAAAAAGTTTTAAAAGAAAATTCAAAGCAATATCTATTCAAATGACAGCCTCCAAACCTTGTTTTTATTGTGACCCTCATATTTTTAATTATGAATGAATTTGATGTTTTTCCCAGGACCAAGTTTTGACTTCCAAGTGAACGAAGCATATTTGATGTATGCTGCTAGAATAAATGCCTCTGGCCTTTCTGAGGACCTTGTGCAAACTTTTTTTTTTCGTCTTTTTAGTCTGTTGAAGGAAAAAATATTGTAGCAAGCAAGTGGTGCATCTAACGCCTGACACACTTATGCTGCACTGAGGTGTTTAAAACACACATGTCAACACATGCAAAGTGAAAACATTTAAATAAAAATAATAAGTGACATGAATTAAGAAGATGTGTTTTTATGTGTGTTTTCTTAAACCTCATTAAAATTGAATTGCATGTAGAGAAAAGGCCAGACAGACAATAGCAGACATATGTAGATAGTACGTACTAGTATAGCTGATATTGAAGCCTTTTCCAGTATTAGAATGATCAGACTGGAACTCCAGTCTCATAATGTGTCCATTCGAGGCGATTTGTGAGGGGACATCTTTTCCTGAAAACGTCCCAAATGTTGTTGGTTCAGACAGACCTAAAATAAAACAGTTTAGAGAACATCAGTAAGATTTAAAGACATGTTTCAAAAAACCTTAAAAGAAAACCATTAAATACAATCAAAACCATCATTTTACCATAACAGTGTTTATCTAAAATGTTTCTCTTTTATAAAACTTTGTTTTTTCTTTGTCGTTCTGCTGAAACATCTAGTGATATTTTAAAACATGCTGACTTTTCAGTTGATTATTGCTGGTCTCATGGTATTTTAAATGCTAAAAGTAATATAGTATAAATATAAATGCATCATGTAGAGTGCACTGACCCTAAGAGGAATTTTGGTTCTGCATCAGGATATGAGAACAAACATTTGACGTCTTTTATAGGTTAAAAACAGAGATTTTTTCCAAAGGGAACAAAAACATTTTAAAAAGCTCCAACTTCAGACACTTTTATTAAAATATTATGATTTTCCTGCTTTAAAATTGAACCAAAAATCCACATTTTAAACATGAAGAACGAGGATTGTCTAAACTACTGGTAAAACCTATTTAAATGCATCTGCTTTGGAGTTTGTCTAAACTTTAAGGTTTAAAAATTAAGAAAATGTGCATGACATTTGTTTTTGCATGTGAAAATTTGACTTTATATCATGTTATGTGATTAATGCACATCCACGTCCAGGAGCACAGAGCTCAGCCTTTGTGATTGGAGGGGATGTTGCAAAGTACTCTTTTCTACAAATGCTCCATTTAAGTGAAACTCAGAGGCAGTTATTTCAGGTTATTGTGCTGCCCTGGCCATTAATGTTATTACACCTGAGTGTGTTCTGAACTATGCATTCCTATCACCACAGGAGGAAGCATTATATTGTCCAAAGCACCCATCATCCCCTTGGGGGTATGAGATTGCAATGACTTTAAGGCATCACTCTATAGCCATTAAAGGACTCGGTGTGTACCAGATGGATGACCCTAAAACTCCCCACTGGTCTGCACAGCTGTAACCATGCATCACCTCAGTTCTTTATGACACATTTGTGTCACAGCATCGGACCATTTACTCAGACAAAATGTAATACGGTTTTGTTTGGCAGAATACACTCTGCTCTTGAGGGTGCTCCCCAATGATCCAACTGACTCAGAGGGGAATGCAATAAAACACTAAAAAGATGCACAGAGTCGAACCCAGCAGGCCAGAATCGGTGCAGATATCACGTTTACATAGAGCACAAATAAAGAGATTTCATCAACAAATATGCACACATGACGTCAACACTCGAGCACCTTGTGGCTGAGAAGTTATTTGAATATCACAGGTGACTTAAACTAATAAATCCTTCTCACTAACATAAATGTTTGCTGTTGTTGAGGAACTGCACAGAGTCCACTATAGATCAATAGGGTTGAAGTAGAGATGGTGACCTCATCATAGGTCTATTTATATTATTATACATCTTAAACTGGGCCAGATGTGGTCTTTGTCACCTGTCTAGTGATCAGTATTAACTATTTTTCCCCAATTGGCTACATATAAACAATAACTGTGCAACCAGTTTTCTATTAAATACTTATATTTTTATGCCTGTAACACCAAACAAATTACATTTAACGACCTTATCCCTGGGATTATAAGACATCTACCTCTGTAACAATATTAGTACTTTCCTCAAAAACCTGCTATTAAGTACTATACTATAAATATAATTTTTTACTATTTTATATGCTATATAAAGTAATTGCATATATATTTAGATAATTGTTACATTAACATTAGCCCAAAAAATTCAACAAAAATAAAAATTTCTGAGTTTTTTTACCAGGCTGTAAAAGGTTAAGATAAAAAATCCCTGGACATTTTATATCATGGTTTTTTTTCCATAATACAACACATTTCTAAAACTCTAATTTTTGCATCTAAAATGGTTTGATGACCTGTTTATTTTCATTTGTTTAAAATGAGCGTGACTTAGATAGCGGACTCTGGTTCAGCTAATCGTTGTGGTGTACCATTTTGCATCCTGATGGAGAACAAACCTATAAATGTCAAAGATGTAACTTTGTAGGTGTGTAATAGAAAGCCTGTCACACACATAATGTGCTCAGTAAAACCTAAGAATAGCCAGAAATGCTACATCTATATTTTGAGAAAATGATTTAAAATCATTGAAATGCCATTATTATTTTAATGTTAAATTCTCTTTTCACAGATTGACTGACCAACTAAAACAAATAACATGTAATTATTTAGTTAAACAGTTAAACATCAAAGTCTTGATAATACTAGATTGTGTAACTGCTTGTTTCTTTCCACTAATAAGAAATGTGAAAAGTGCACTTCTCTTTGTTCTCCAGTAAACCAAAAGGCTTTTTACTCATTTGTTGTTGCGCTGATTGTCAGTGAACATGAAGAGGAAAATCAATGTGACAACAGCTGAAGGAGTAATACGATTCTATGTTGTTTTATCTAAAAAGAGGAATCCAGAGAGAAGCCTTTTGTAACTGCCTGTTATCATATCCTCCCCTGGCAAATGACATAATAACATGTTTGTTGTTTACCATCATACAGAACAGTTAATTAGATTTTTTTCAGGATGCTTTAAACGCTATCGCCACCAAGCCTATTTATAAAGTTTGTGCTATTTTGTTTTTGTAATTAGCATTTTTGCTTTCATGCTATTTTGCAAATGTTTAAAAGTGTAAAATAAAACAAAGTTTTGAATGCCAGCATCCTATGAAACTCTTGACAAATTAAAATATAATTTCCACTTGGGCCTAAGAGCGTGAGCAGCTGGACCGAACAAGAGCAACACTGTAGAAAGATTGTTTTATTGGAACATCTAGCATGTGGTCAGGAAACTAAACACTGCAAACACATCATGAATAAATATGACCAAAAAACAACTTAATTATTCACCTAATGGATGCTGTCACACTGAAATAAAGATGTTAAAATAATTTAATGCAGCAACACTGATTTTATAACTATTAAACTCATTTAATTCAAATTGATTCTTAAATATATGCAGTGTAGTTGTAAAAAACAACGTTAAAGGATTAATAATTAGTAATAACGTAATGAGGGTTAGTGGAATAATTCATTGTGCTTCATTGAACTCAGCATCAGGTCACTAACCAATTATGTTGCACTATTTTTATTGATAAAACATTAAAGGTAATTTGGGTTTTGATTAACCTTCAATCATTTGGCTATTAAAACATTTTTTAATCTGTTTTTTGTTGGAATTTTGTTGGAATCTGCAGCTGAATGTAGCAAATTAAGTCCCTGAAAGGAATTAATAAAATATCGGATTTTCTAATTTATTAAGTGAATTGTGTTTTAGCAGTGAATCATGCACATTTTTTGATGTAAATATGTTTTTATATATCAGCAATGTCAGTCACAGGTGTGTTTTCCTCTAACTTGTTGAGTATAGACATACTGGCAGTATAATAAGTTGTAATAAGTAACAACTTTTTATGACCTCTCCAACACCAGAACCTACAGTGCAATTTTCAAAACATCTAAATAAATAAAAACATAACTTTAGAACCAGTTGATTAAACATAACTTCATCCAACAAGTCAAACAGGGACTAACTCAAATCTGTTTAAATCCATAGCTGAGAAGTGGTACAGAAATAAAGGCTCAGTTTTACAAGAAGTAAAAATAGAAAGTGAAAACATTTTGTATCTTTATCTGCTCACTTAAAAAGAGTAATTACTTCACCAATAAATTTTCTAGTTTCATCTTGAAGCTTTCATTTATAATTAAATCTAGAAAAAGCCAGAGATGAAACAAAACTATTTACCTTCATCTTTGACCACCAGCCAATCAAACTGTGGCTCAAGGTCAAAGTCAGAGAAGAAGAGGTGAATGCGGCTTCCTGGTTCAGAGATAATCAACCACACACAGTTCAGGTTGTTCCCATACTCCTCTGGGTAGTTCGGGGACAACACCGTCCCCGATGGAGCCGTGAAGTTGAAGAAACAGGAAACTACGAGGAAGAAGGAACAAAGGAATGACACAAAGTTTATAGGTGACTTAATACTAGAAGGTACACAAGGAAAATAAAAAGATAGAGTGACATTTAAAGTAAAAAGCAAACAGATCTTCCAGTGTGTGTACTTACAGACACAACTGGGTTTGTTTCCAGACCATTGGTTATTGTGCTGACAGGTGATGGTTTTTTCTCCCACCAGTTCAAAAGCTGACTGGCAAAAGAAGGTCAATACGTCGCCGTGTTGAAAGCGATCGCCACTACGACGACCAAATGCTGGCACCCCAGGATCGCCACAGCCTCCCCTGTTGATCTCTGTAACACACAGACATACAATCATATCTCCACACTACCAGGTAACATGCAGTTTCCCCCTAAGTCTATCTACTAATCTCTTACAAGTCATTCTTTTAGCCTAAAATTGAATGATCTTTTTTTAAAAATGACCCAAAACACACAATTACTGCAAAGACATAAAGTGGAATGATCAAACTGTATTTATTAGAGGAGGAGAAAGACGTGAACATGCCTGTCTCATATCATCCAGCTGTGTTGGGATGTACAATCTGTGGGAAATTTATTTAATTGCTTCCCTCCTTACAGTTAATTGCCATCAGGATAATTGTAGTGCAATTCCGTTTTAATTGTGAAAGACAAAACAATAAGTGGAGGCACAAACACACACACGCTCCACTTATTGTTTAGTGTACACGTGCACACACACCACATACTCACGAAGGGGCATTTAAAAAGAGCAATACTGGTCTTTTCGCCATGATTTTTTAAATCATGACTTCATTTAATAATAAAAACAAACAAAAAAAATCCTGTTTTTTGAACAAATTGTGTTTTATTGTCATGTTTTGTTAACCATAGTGTGTTTTCTTTTATTTCTAACAGGGGTTTTAACCTCCTCTTTATATAATTCAAGTGCACTTTATTCACTGCCTCCTGCTCAATCTCCTATTTTAAAATCTGACATTCAATCAGACGTTTGTCATCATGTAACACATGCTCCACTAAGCCCCTGGATCCGCTATAGACAAACAGAAATCAAAATAGGTTATGTTATTTATGTGTGTGTGTGGATGTCTTCTCCACTTTTACATTATTTATTTTTATTTTTATCAGTTGGGATGTAAGTACATCCTCAAGAATAGAATATAAAGAGGTCTCAGATGTGTTCGTGGCCCATAGCTTGCTGTCACACAGATGACGACTGTCAGGATGGATATCAGTGATCTGGAGCCCCTGGTAAAGTCTGTCGTTATGGTGAAAACTGCCTCTCATACATGTTTTGTTTTATTGTTTCATTTTATTCTGATTTTCCTTTTCTTCCTGTCGCTTTTTCAAAACGTTTGCAGGATTACTGAAGAGAGGGGTACAGGATTACTGTTGCATTCTAATTATCTACTATTTTGCTACAATTTGCCACATAGGGAGCGAAAATAAAACAGTACAAAGAGTTGATTTTAAGTCAAAACTGCTTTAAATCTGCATTATTGGTGCAAATAATGTTTATTCAGCTGTGCATTTATTTTCTTTAATTTATATGTTGGATACTGATGTTCTTGATGCTACAGAATAATCTTAAACAATTCTGATACTAATCATCAGTCTACAGATGAGCTGTAAATAAAAATACACAATTTACATTGTTACTTCTTGACAGCAAACTGCTATCACACAAAAAATTTGGCAGCAGCATTTCAGCAAAAGCTTTAATTATCATCCTGCTCCATGTTTGTTTATGATATCAGTACTGTCATTCTTTCTCAGTAATTCACATGCGCACACAAACACACTGAGTGGCACTAAAAAAACAAGTGCATCATGATGCCAATTAAAAAACCAGTCGCACACTTGGGCTGAGAAAGAGAACTCAGGGGGTAAGACTGATCAAAGTGTAGAACGCTGTGACATTATTGCATTTGACAGCATCACATTTTTCCACCCAAGGACACGCGAATCGTACCACAGGCAGTTGTTGGGTTGTTCTAGAGAAATATGAAAGTAAAACATCATCTGGAGATCATAAAGTACGTTTTCTTTTTTTCTTCTTTTAATTTACATTTTGAAACGTCTGACTTTTATTAAATCAGGTATAGGATTTTTGTTTTTAAATCCCTTTTGAGGAGAAAAACAGACCCTGGGACATTAAAGAGCAATTTAATTATTTTTTTCTTTTAGATGCTATAATAAATATGACGGAGACAACTTTAATAACTAAAGCTAAAGCTAAAACCAAGGACAATTTATTCCTGTGTTATTATCATGTTAATAATATTGACAAAAGCAATGTCTATACTGTTAGATAGCAACATTCTTATGGTTCAAGGTACTAAAATAGGGTGACCAAACGTCCTCTTTTCCCCAGACACGTTCTCTTTTCACGTTCTGTCCGGGGCGTCCAGGAGGGTTTCACAAATTCATGAAAATGTCAGAGTTTCGCCGTTTTTCCATTGATGCAAATATCCCTCTCACAGACAGAACAAACAGCGGATCAAGGTGTTTCCGTTGCAGTATAACTTCAGACACTACGTCAAGTCCTGTGTTTGTTGTCAGAATAGCTCAGAGGCTAAGACGCTAGCCTTGCAGCCTGAGGGTCATAGGTTTGAATCAGTCCTGCTGGGTTCATAAGTTTGATTTTTGTACTTGTTGACTTTTGAAAGCCTATCTGAATGTTGTTACCTAACTATTCTTCAAAACCACACAGAGACTACATACTTTAAATAGGTTTAAGTCTGCTTTAATTAAATAATATCAAAATGTTTCACGACTGAGCCAAGTGTCCTCTTTTTGAAAATCAAAATATGGTCACCCCATACTAAAATAATGACAACAAAATGTCTTCATTGCTTTTCCGCAGTGAAGACATCATTAGCAACTTTTACCTCATGCTATATTGGAGAAATCATGATTTTCTTGCTTATTCTATTTCTGCACAGTGTTCACAGTGACTTAATTCATAAGGGATCCAGGATCAGACCTCAGAACCATGATCTTCACTGAAGCAAGCAGATCTATTAGAACCAATAGCAAGGCCTTCATCATCTTTATTCTTCATCTGCTTCCCTCCCTTACTTTCTTAGTTCCATTGCACAAAGTAGGGAGATGTCAAAATGAACAACTGTATCTATGAAAATGCAAATAACTAAACATAAAACGCAAACACAAATGAAGAAAACAAAATCAAGACTAAATATGACCCAAACATGATAACTCACAAACAAAAGGATAAAACTAAATTAGAGTCCAACAGATATACCGTAATTTCCGGACTATAAGCCGCTACTTTTTTCCCTTGCTTTGGACCCTGCGCCTTAAACAACGGTGCGGCTTATCTGTGGCTCAGCTAACGGCTACCAAGGGGGCGCTATCAAAGCACCAGCGCACAACAAAGTATGTTTTGAAAAACTGGACTGCTGCGTGATGATGATGGAGAGTAAGAGATGACTGTTTGGGAACTGCTGTATCAAAATAAGCAGCCTACCTTGTTATGTCTTCCTCCTCCTGCGTGCTAAAACCATCAAAATCCTCTTTGTCAGTGTCAGAAATGAACAGGCCCAGAATCGCCTCATCAGCCAGTCTCTCTCCTTTGTTGTCGCTCTGAAAACCAATAAAATCCTCTTCCTCTTTGTCAGTGTCTGAATCAAACAGCCTCCGAACGGCTCAATCAGCTATTGCGCAATCCACTTCTATGGCCGTGTGTCGCATTTGCGCATGCGCACGTAATTTACGTGACCGCGATTCATAAAGCTTTTGCGTGTTTTACGTACGTGCGTTTACCTCGCAGTCACGTTCATTACGTGCGCATGCACAAACGCGACGCGTGGCCATATTAGAGGATTACGCAATAGCTTATGGAGCCCTTGTTTGGAGGCTGTTTTACTCCGAAACTGATGAAGAGGAAGAGGATTTTATTGGTTTTTAGAGGGACAACAAAGGAGAGAGACTGGCTGAGGAGGCGATTCTGGACCTGTTCATTTCTGACACTGACGATGAGGATTTTGGTGGTTTTAGTACGCAGGAGGAGGAAGACGATGACACGGTAGGCTGCTTATTTTTGATACAATAGTTCCCAAACAGTCATCTCTGTCCCAACAATCCCCTCTGTGGTAGCAGGAACTCATATATAGAGTAATTAAACATTAAGGAACAGTGAGGCCAGCTAGTGCTGCTGGAACCGGTTGGGCTGCTTCGGCTTTCTCTCAGTTCAAGCAGCAATCAGTAGCTGCCCAAGGTGGTAAAACATTTACATACGAACAGTAGGCTGTGTCCTCAGAGCAGACAACAACCGTATTCACATACAAACAGACAAAGGTATGTGGGTGTGAGAGTAGCCTCTAAGTGGCCTCCCACACACACATACATATGGTAACTAAACATTAAAACACCCGCGGCTTATAGTTAGGTGCGGCTTATGTGTGGACAAATCTGCAATTTCCCCCAAATTTAGCTGCTGCGGCTTATATTCAGGTGCGCCTTATAGCCCGGAAATTACGGTAGTTATTTTGCCTCTCTGTTTCTTCTTCTTCCATTCTGTTGCTCTATAGTTACCTTGTTGATACCTGAACAGGCAATAAGAAAAATGAAAATGGTGCGCATACAATGCAAAACCCACAGTCCTCCATAGTTCTCATGTAAGAGACAAACACAGTCTTTTACTTTAAATAGCTTCATGATGAATGGAACATTTAAAACATGAATCACAGCCTAAGGAAGTCATTACATCTGTGTGCAGCTCAGGTTGGTCATGTTTGCTGCATCTGGGCCAGAGAGGTTTGACTGGACTTAAAGTAAATTGTACTGGTGAAGTTCAAAAGAAAAAAAATGTCAAGACATCAATCTGTGAAGTGAATCTAAACAGAAAGTGGGTCATGAAGCAGGACAACAACCCTGAGCACAAAGTCACTGTACAAAAATAAAGCAAAGAAAAAAAACTACTTCTGAAAGAAGAATGAAGTTAATACTCTGAAATGACCAAGTCAAAGTCCAGACCTTAATCTAAGAGAAATGTGGTGGAAGGACCTGAAACTAAAAGTTCAAATGAGGAAAACCACCACAGAGCTGCTTCTGTTCTGTAGAGAGGGGTCTGCTCAAACTCCTCCAGTACGACACAAAAAAGTCAATCTGGAATCAAAATTAAATGTTCTTTAAATAATTTTAAATAGACCAACAGGGAATATTCAAAGCAAAAGTAAAAAACTAAACCAAAAAAAAAGTTCTAATAAGTTAAGAAAACTCCCACTAAGTCTTGAAAACTTAAATTATGATCTGATGCAACCATTTACCTTCAGGATTCCTTCATAATTAGATTAGTTCCATTATTCCTATAATCTAAGGTTCACAGTATCTCAGAGCGTATATACAGTATGCTGTGAAAGCCTCCAAGTCTGCAGCAGCACTAATTAGGAGGCAGCATAAAGCTAAGAGCTAGTAGCTCAGGTCAGGGACTAAAGGAAGTATTAAAAATAGGATGTGATGGGGAAAAAAGACAGACATATACACATACCTCTTTTTCCGTTTATGTGTGTGCGTGTGTGTGTGTATATATATAATTACACACAAACTATTTTGTATATGAACACATATTATTGTCATATTACAAATATTCATGCATTCATTCTTTCATTTATTCATTCATTCAGACACTTAGCCTGCAGAACCTGATTAAAGTTCAAATAAAAAGAGAAGAAAAGAGCAGCAGAATTCACAGAAGAGGACAAAAAGACTCCAATCTAAAGTAACAGAGAGGCCAGAGGTAACCCTTAGATTACACAAAGCTTACCTTTATGACAAAGGGACTTTTGTTAAAAGACTTCCAGGGGACTTAAACTTGAGGAAAAAATGTGCTCAGCTCAGAAAAGACTAAATTGACAGTTTTGGCTTGAGAATAAAACACTGCCTGGTCATGCAAACTTGGCACCATTTTCCCAGATCCTAAGAAATGGTGAATGCATCAAAATACAGGGAAAAATTTTCAGGTAAAGTGGAGTTTCAGACATAAATCAGGTTTATAAGATGAGTAAACCTGTTTGAATCAGAGAGCCAGTTCCTGTTTAATGACAAGCCTATTAATCCACCTACAGTTACATTTGATCAGATTTAAGCACATCTTTTACATTTGCTTGAAATATGCTAAATATTTTAAGGTTCATTGCAGTTCTTTAATAGTTTTATTGCATTTTTGTAATATGTGGTTAAATGTGTCTATTGTTCAATAAAAATATGTTGATATGCATCCCTGTAATGATGAAGAACGTGAACATACCCTCATAAATTGCCTTGAACCCTGCAGAGCCGATGGTGTCGTCTGACTGCAGGTGTAGCCACATCTGATTGGACAAACTCACGATGAGATCGGGGACACTGGTGCCAGTGAGTCTACACAAACACAAAACAGTGTTAACAAGTATTACCCATACACCCTTGACTCTTAATCCTTTGATTTTTTTTTCACACCAGTAAAATCCACAAAGGTTTTGTGCCATAGTTACTAGAAAATTTTCATTCCATGTAAGGAACTGGAACAATCCAATATAAGCAATGTGTACCCATGAAATACTTCCTCTGCATCTTTATTTTTAATATATCCACCTTTGACTTGTTCTGTATGCTGAATGCCAATTACAGGCCAGAAATGATTAGCTGCTGCTTACACGTAGAGTACCCTCCGAGTATCTCCTATCTTTCCGCCGTCTCCCACAGTCAGTGTGTCATATCCTCTCTCCAGATCAAACTCTTCAAATGACAGCTTTATAACCTGGAAAAGAAATGAAACAAAAACAAGAAATAAAACACAGAAACAACAAGCCAGAGAGCAGAGAAAAACAGAAAACTGGAGGATCTCTGAGAAATGCTTTCCTGCAGTAATGAGCTCATGATTTTCCACCCTAACAATTTCAGGCAATGTAAAATTCTAATGATTATATTACCGGGGAAATTGGAAAGCATAGAATTGAATGAGGGCTTCATAAACATAAATGGAAATCTGACTATTATAACTTGTATGACTTATTAGATTAACGCTGACATCGTCAATATGAATGTTCTACTCAAAGGATCTCTTTGTTTTACTGACATTAGAACAAACTCATTCACCTGATTCCACCCAAGGTATTTGCATTGCAAAGCATTATGGGCCAAAAACAAATCCAGTCTCTACATGTTCAGGCAATGACTGATATGGTAAATATCATTTGAAACAATAATGACCTGGCTTTATTATGAGCTGAATTTTACTAAAACAGCTGGACACCATTTTTATTATGATTGTTGACACGTTAGACAAAATCCTTAAATTTTTTTTTTTTTACTTTTTAAAAGAAACAAATAATCAAGAAATTAAGATTAGAAGCTTTATAACAGTTGTATGCATCATTTTGCTGATTTTATTTACCTGTTCTTATATTTTAAATATAAACCAAAAGCAAATTTTATGGTTAAAACTAAAATACTCTAAGGTGGCACCGTCACTTTGGACCATCCATTCCAAGTTTCAAAATCCTTAAATCTGCTGATTTGCTGCCAAATTCAATTTTATAGCATCCAAAAATAACTGCACTCTTTTGTTCCACTTCAGCGCTGCTCTTACTTAGGACTTAATGCTTCATTGTGTAAAGCAGTTGTGAGATGAAATCAATCTACAGAGAATCTAAAGGAGAATCTTCACTAGAGGATTTCCTCCAGCAGATGCAGAAACACAGGATAGAATATAACGATGGACCCCACCCATCCCACCCACGTAACATTCACCCTACCTCCCTCAGACAGAAGATTGAGCAGCCTCAACGCCCAGACAAAAAGGCTGAGGGAGGAACAGTTTGCTCTGAAGCATATGAACTCTGACCCTTTAACGGTCTTCTGCAGTTTGTTTGTCACAATGCTATTATTCAAAATCACACCTAAAGTTAATTGCACACAAAAGTCTTGAGATGTCCCATCATCATTTCTGCTTCCATGTCACAAAACAGAATAATAAATAAATAAATGAATAACAAAAATTGGAAACTGATGAAAAAGATTCCAGGATCAAACTCTTGGACAGAGAGGGGAATCCCAAATATACCACAATATTAAATAAATCATTCATCAAATGGGAACAGTCATGTTTATTCAATTAAAAAATGTTTTTAAAACGCACACACACACACACACACAAAGGTGCAGTGACTGTTTTCCAGCACCAACAAAAGCATAATGTGACAGGTTCTTTAGAAAGTAAAAGTACAAACAGAATTTGATGGATGGGATGTTGGTGATCTTCCCAGCGATCATCATTTATTAACGATATAAAGCTGCAACAAAAGTCTAACATTTCATTTGATTGTGACATGCAGGTTTTCCAAAAACAGCTCTATCTTCAACAACAGCACACCTAAAGTTAAGGTATTTTGTTGTTGTTGGGTTTTTTTTGTGACTGGCAGCATCCTCCTTTTCATTCACAGTTAAATAAGTCATTCCTGGAAGCTTATCGTGCTGCAGCCTGCAATCACACCTCTCTGCTGTTAAACACAGAGAAAATGAGTGTTGAATGCCTGACTTGCAGCCACCTTTGTGGCTGTAGTGGCACGCTTACAGCATCCGTTCATCAATCTGCTTTGTGCTCTGAACTGCCGCAATACTGGTGTTCCATTATTTGCTGCTTGTCCATTATTTATTAGATGTAGATCATATCCCTGGCAGCGTGGATGACGGCAGATTTCTGCTGTGTTCGGGAATGCTCTGAGCAAAACAAAACGCTGGTCACAATAAATGAGGCCCTAGTTTATTACTGCAGGGGCCTCAGATGAACCATGTACATGTAATGGTGTGGATGAGAGGACATCATACAGCAAATCGCACTACAGTAACCAAAAGAAAATCTTACCTCAGGTGATAAGAAGTGTAAAAAGCATTCAACAAGCCAGACTCAGTCATGCACAGCTAAGCCTTTGGCAGTGCTTTGTCAAAACAAAAATGGCTCCCGAATGTTCCAATGATTTTCTAAGGATAGGGAACGGTCTGAGGGATTAATTGCCATCACCACAGGAATGGCAATGAAGGCAGATGTAAGTGTTTACATCTGCATTCATGTTTCAGTGCACCTTCCCCTACACAGACGGCATCTCAAACAGTCCACAGAGTTATGAAAAGCATTTAACTGTCGCAGCCTACTTTGAACGCTGCCGCCTCGAGTAATGTGCAGCCTCCTCAAAATCACAACAACTAATGGGAAAAACATGCAAAATAAGATTGTGAGGTCTTAACTACTGGGTAACAGCAAACGACAGGAAACATTAATAAACCATGATGGGTTGTTGATGTGCTTTCGACTCTACCTGAGGGGTCAGGGGAATGTTGTTTTCATGTAGACACAAAGACTGGGGCATTCTCATTTACAACACTATTGTTGTCCTTTTACTTATTCTTCCTACAGATGCCCCTTACAGGAAATAAGTGTTTGCATCTATAATTTCTGGATAATTTTGGCAATTTTTGAACATTTCATAAGCTTTTTAGGTATATTTCTAAGTTTAGGTACTAAAATCTAAGTCCTTTTACACATTTTAAATGCGTTGGGACTTACTTTTAAATCTCAAGAACATCTGTCCTTAAGATTTAAGGATGAAATCTAAAAACAGTTTGGACATGTTTCCTTTACAAAAAGTGGAGCTTGCCTATCCTGGCAAGACAGATTATATATGTAGATAGATTATAGTCTGGCCATGATCCATTGAAACAACATGGGGCAGGATCAACGGTTGTCAATCAAACCATCTTCACATGCTATTGCATAGTGCTAGGACCAATCAGAGCCATTTAGCAACAACTAGAACCAACTGGTAGATTAAACCTTTACCGTATCCCGTCAGCAAAGCAGCCAATACATCCTCTTTCAAAATAAAAGATTTAAGTGCCTCTATCCATGTCTTAAAGAGAAGCCCAAAGCTAAATCGTCCAACGTTGATGACAAAGTTGTTTCAAACGCTGCCGCTATATTGTTTAATTTCAAAGTCATAGCGTTGCCATCATTGGCTATTCCCACCCACCAAACTGTTAGAGTGTTGTGATTGGCCTGGTACGAGACTGACCGGACCAATCAGTGGGCTGCAGAGGTTCCAATAGTGTGGCTAGACCAAAGTTTGCAGAGTAGAACTGACAGTTTAGTTTACTAGGCTAGGGCTTGTAGTGACTTTAGCAGGGTTTAAAATCTAGACATTCAAAATGTTTATGTGCACATTTATCTACAAATCCAAGTTCTTAAAAACTGTACATTAACAGCAACTTGATCATAACAAAAACAAAAACAAAAAAAAGAAGCAGAAACTAAAAATGTTTTTTGCTTCTGTGCATCCACATGTGTTAATTTGTGTAAGCAGGAAGTGTTTTTCTAAGGTATATTTTTATTGACAACTGAAGCAGAATAACACTGAGACAAACAGTTTCAGTGAGTGTAGTTTGGCTGTGTTCTTCACCTATGTCTCGTTATATAAAGTGTTTACATGTGTGCATGTGCTGAGATGGTAGGAGACGAATGTGTAGCTGCAGACCTACAGGAAGGAACTGAAGCATTATTACCCTCAAGATCATTAGTAAGAGGCTCAGTGCAGTTCAATAGATCCAAACAGAGTCATTTATAGAAGCATTAAGCACAGCTTGAGAATCCAAACTACATTACCTTCTTATTTTCTAAAACATGACACAGAACAGCAGGAAGGAAACTAAAACAAGTGCAGGAGGTGCTGTTGACTCTAAACAGGAAGTGAATAGATCATTTAAAAGTAAACATTTACAACTAAACTTCAGGTACTTTGTTCTAAAGCATGTTTTTTTAATTCTATCAAATGCATTTCTCATAATTTCAGAAGAGGGTGCATATTATCACTGACTAAACCCCATTTTTCATCATTTTTACGCTTTATAAATTTGCCTTACTGATCATCCTTCATGTCTATTGATGGTTTTATGGATGATTTAGAAAAAATGTGTCAAGAAGGGAGTATGACTTGTGACCACACGGGGTTTCTAATTTCTTATTTTTACTTATGATTTTTAAGGTCTCCTGACAGTGCATTAATCCAAGAAAAAGAAATGGGTCAAAAATCTAATTCTGCACTTACAGCTAATCCAAATCAAACATTTTCTGTTCATTTTACAAAAAAAAAATTCCAAAAATGTCTATGCAATCTTGCTAAAGAGAATATTCACATCAGAAAAACAACACATAACCTACTCTCATTGAATAAATGACTAAAAAAATATTTTATACTATTCTCTGGTATGATGTGACATCAGAGTAGTGCTGAGGAGGGTGGAGCTTTAATTGGATGAACTAGTTTATGAATTTCCTCTTTGAGCCGTGGCTGATGCAGCGCTGAGTCACTGATGTACAGCAACTTTAGGTTTTTTTTGCTTTCATAGAGCCAGAATTTTAAGAAATATATTTTTAAGTGGTATTTATCTGTGAATATTCAATTATTCTGAAGGTCTTTTAAATGACCTGGGTTCATTTTTGACTCATTTCCAGTTATTTTTAAAAAATATTTTTGTTGTCATTATTTAAACCAGTCACCTCTCAGGCATAACACATTCAGACATAAAACAGACTGAAATTCAATGGATGGACCAGAATTATGTCAGCTCATAAACAACTTGGCCAAGAATCAATTTTGGCACGTTGTCACCAGCAGCCTGTCACAAAGATAGAATCTGATTTTATTTCTTTAACAGAATTTATGAAAAAATACCAAAGATCAACATAAAAAAGTATTTTAGCATCAACATGATTCACAAAGGCCTATTTACTAAATCCTTGACATAAAAATGGATGATGCATCATGATGTCTCCATTTGATTCCTTGTCTGAGCTGGCTTTCAAATAGTAGTAATCTCTGTGTGATAGTTTTAAAGCCTGATATATCTTTCTTTATGTTTTTAAGCACACAGAGTTCAATGTGCTGTCAAGGTCTAGTACTGGGAACACAATGGGTGAAAAAGCTGCCAAAGTTTTAAAAAACAGACTGAAAACTAAGGATCAAATCTACTTTATTAGAATTTATAACATTTACAAACGGCTGTCTGTCTGTGCATCCAGGCAAATCTTTTAAAGTTTAAGTAAATAATAAGACTCTCTTCAGCCTTGAAGGCTTGTTAAGGTCTAATTATATTTCTTAAGAACATTAAAGCAGGTTCCTGGACCTACAGGGATTGTTCTCGATTGAGTTATTTACACTAAAATCTACTGGGCTCCCTGATTTGCTGAAAATTATAATTTGATTTGGGCCCAGTTAAAATGTCAACACAGCCCGCATTTAATGAATGTTGTTCATTCAGGCATTTCATTTCACTTTCCTCAGAAGCTGAGCTGACCCTCACAAAGTGTGGCACACAGTCACAACACAGCCACTTTCCTGACATCATAATGATTTAAACAGGATTATTTGCATATTTTTTTTATTATTTTAGACTCAATTTACTCTTACTTTAACAACTGTACACAAACAATGTTATTGTAAAGAAAATGCGTCTTTTTAAGCTTCAAATTTAACTGAAACATTTAAAAAGATGAAACAATAAATTGCTCAGGATTTATACTTAAAAAAGTCCAGCATATTTAAAACATAGGTTAAGGCAGAAATTGGTAGTAAAGCATTAAAAACATGTCTGTGTGCATTAAGATAAAATAATTCAAGAACCAGTTCAAATGTCATAAAAACGACAGCTGAAAGTAAAGTCTCTTTTAACATCTCTAAATGACATAACAGCAGTTAAATATTTAAATACCCGATAATTAGACACATAAACTGTTTATTACAAATGAGATCTAATAAAGAAGAATCTCAACCAGTATAAAAATGTCTGACCTCCTTGTAATGAACAACTTTTATCACTGCCTGTCCACTCTGTTTAGTACCATACTAATGTCTCCACATAAAAAAAATCATAAATTCTCTGACATGATGTCATTACTTGATTTATCACTGAAATAATTTTTGAGTTTTTAAGAGTATATTGTGCATTTTAATGTATTTCTTACACCTTGTGTCAAAAACAAAGTGTCAACAACAAAAAAAGCCTGAACCCTGTGCAGAGGAGGCCTATAGCCAGAAGTTTCACAGAGCAGAAACAGCTGCCCTGAAGGCAAAATAAGTTCCTTGCTGAGACAGAGAAGCTCTGATGAGTCATTGGTGAGCTGACACAATATGAGTTAGCAACCGTCTTCCAACAGACTGCTTTAAGCCTTCCAGCAAAATAAACAAGTGTGTAAAAAAACCTGAAGACTGTTTACTGACACAACTTGCTCAGCATTCCTAATGTCTGGGGAAGTGATTTCAAACAAAAAAATAATGAATTACAGGAAACGTTATTTATGAGTGAGTTAATAGAATATGTTTAACATATTTTATTTACTTTAAGAATTAGATTTATTTTGCTGATAGTCTAACCTGAATATCAGTGAGGAAAAAGAACAGTAGCCCCTGGTGGCCCCGCCTCCAGACTTCTGACCAGGACTGAAAGTGTTCATGGGATTTGTAGGGACATTTGTGTTAGTCTGTAATTTTCGAGAAATCAAACCACCCAAGAGAACATCTACAAGTTACCAAATTTATGAACTTATTCAGACCAGAGGAACAGATCTATAGGTGTAAAAACATCCCATATAGAAATCATATACCTGACGGTAAAAGAGATGCAACAGCAGAATCCTGTGATTGTAGATTCCTGTTTGAAAATATATTTTGATGTGTTGGAACTGAAATGTTGACAGAAGAATCAAAGCTGAAAGTTCTGTCCACCCTCCTCTATGCCTGTGAGACATTAACAGCCTATTAGCATCAAACTGCATCACTTCCTAAACTGCCTCAGAAAGCAGCTGAAGACAAGTTGGCAGGACAAAGTCCCAGACACACAAGTTCTCTCTCAGACCAAAAAGCCATACTTTGCTGAAGAGTGCACGAGTCAGGTAAGCAGGCCACCTTGTGCACATGCTGGACACGTCTTCCAAAGAGAATATTTTATGTTGATCTAGGCAGAAGGGACAGAAACATTCACAAAGGTGGCCAAAAGAAGTGCTACAGGGACACAGTCAAAGTCTCCCTAAAGATCTTTGGAACAAACCCAGATTTCTGGAAAACAACTTTACTAAACCACCCTGTCTGGTGAAGCTGCATCAGCAACGGTGAAGCCTCATACAGACAGAGAAAGACAGCAGAAGCCCAAAGGAGTCCATAGCCGACTCCCTCCCTTTACAACAGATGTGTGGATTTGTGTGTCTGACCTGCAGATCATTCAGAGCCATGTCAGACTGATGACACTGAGCCCTATTTTTCTTTCCTGCATCCACATTTCATTCATGGTCAACGTGGACAACAAAGGATGAAAAAAAAAACAGAAACAGAACTCATGTTTTTGAGTCACAAAATAAACAGTAAAGGCACACCACACAGCGGGTGATGAAAAGAATCTCAGCAAAAAACTGTGATTTTAGATTCTCATTTGAAACAATCTACATTATATTATAATAATTATACAAAATAATTTATTTCTTTTTTATATTATAGCCCTAAAACTATAATGTGAATAGTAAAAGGTAAATTAATGTTATTTATATGGTGTTTTTTAGTAATTTGACCACTCAAAGCCCACATTCACAAACTAACACATTCACACCAGCGATTCGCGGGCTATAGGGGCTACATGGGGCTCAGTGTCTTGCCCAAGGGCATTTTGTCATGTGGGGAAGCAGGGATTAAACCACTGCAGAGGAGCACTCTTCCCACTGAGACACAGCTGTCACAAAGTGAACAAAGGTTAGAGTACTATGCAATTAAAGATATTGAATCCAAGAGATCAACTCACTAGTTGACAGTTTTTTCCTATGTAAACCTTAGAAGTTGCATCTGTAGAAACTATTTATATGCATCACATGCTCTTTTTCCAGACTCTCATGTGAATAAAGGCCTTAGGCAACATATATATTTTTGATATTACACTTTTTTCTTTCTTTTCCAGCGTGTTGAGGGAGGTGTTCCAGTATGCACATACAAGAGGGCAGAGCACAAGCCTAGACAAATGTCGAGGTAATTACAGGGCTAACGCAGATACACCAGCACTCATTAACAGTCTACCTGACCTGCATGTCTTTGGAATATAAAACATGAACACAGAAGAAACGACACGCAACAGATAGAAGGATGAAGCTGCAAAGAAAAGCCCTTTATTTTTTCATTTTTGCACACAAAGTCAATTTCGTAAAACAAAATTACCTTAATGCTTTTAAATCAAGTGCCTGGTGTCAGTTAGAATTGAGCAAAAACTGTCAGAAAAATATAAAGAAAGAAAACAAACCTATCTTCTTGAGAAATCACTAATAATAGACTCATTTATACTCAAGGGGTGATTCTAACAAGGTCATTTGAACCATCAGGCAAAACTTTTGTCATGTAGAATCAAGTTTCTGCTTTTGTTGTAGTTATTTTTGTTTTATAAAAACATGTTTTCAGTCTATTTCTTGTGAAAGAATCTGACAAGTTGGTTTCTATATAGTACAAATGAAAAAAAAAAGAAATGCGAGGGTGTTAGCCTGTTGGCTGTACCCCAAAAGTACCCAGATGTGACTCGTGTTTGTGTGATCCAGTCCTGGCCCGAGGTCGCGTTTGCTTTGAGCGGTAGGAAAGCAAACAGATGCTCTTTGGTAAAATAGCTCCCTTGGTGAGGTGGAAACGCGTCTGAGTTTGACTGACCTGTTGCAGGAGGCCAAAAACAAAGCTGTTTTTGAGTAACGGTGATGTGGCAGCTCTGAAACATGTCCTGTTTGTGATCAAGCACAAAAACTATTGCAAGATTCGCTTAGTTGAGACATTTATTTTGACCTTTGTGAATAAAAGACACTCCTTTGCAGAAAGTTCCATATTGAAGCTCTAAAATACATTTCAATTTACCTTTATTGAAATAAATACAATTATAGTATGACCTTTGGTAGTCCTTGAACATGGACGATGTTTTTAAAATGGTAAAATAGTTTGGAATCAGCATCAAACAGAACTTATTAAACACAATTTATAGGGTTATTTTTGACAGTTTCAGGAAAAAATAGTCTAAAATTAAGACATCAGAAAGTCTTAAAATAGAGATAATATGCCAATTAGTTAGCTATGGGTTTATCAATGCTTCACATTATCATTATTATATACTGACTCACCATATTACAGTTGGAAAGGGCTGCCTCTGTTTGGATTAGTGAAACAAATGTCATAAATTATACTGTTACCATTAGAACAATCGTTTTAAGTACCCTGAATTTGTGCTAGATGTTTTCTACACAAATGTTTAAATGAAGTCAAGTAAGAGTAATCACTGACACTAAAAGCAGAAGAAATTATTCAAAATACAAATAACCCATTAATCGTATTATTTTATGTGTCAAAATCACATTTTTTATGTATCAAAGTTTTATAGATGTTTCAAATGATAGTTCAGTTCTAAATTATGATATATGGGTAGGACTCTACACATTTATTCTTCTTCTTAAGACCATCCTACCTACCATTGACCCCTATGAATTCACAATGACCGCCAAATTTCTTAAGACATTAAAATTTGAGTTTCCGCATTGTCAGCTGTCAATTAAGGTGCATGCGCATCGCGCAAACCTGTAAAGGTGGGGTCACGGACAGGACGCTTTGTGTCGCCAAACCGAGCAGTCATGAATCTGTTAAAAAGTTAGCCATTCCCCAGCTACTGAGAGCTAAATCCACTTCAGAAAGCAAAAAAAAAAAAAAGTCAGGTGACAAAACCTGGCGAAAACACATTAGCACAATTGTAGAGTTGGGGTTTAGAGGGAGTGGGGTGGGGGATGTTTTGGTAGGGGCCTTGGTACATTGGATTCAAAAAGTTCTGTCTTTGTCAAATGCTCTGGACTGCAGATGTAACTCATTTTTGGTTCAATTCAGTTAAAATGAGATGCTATTTCACACCTAAATAACAATCTTACAAGTTAGTCAAGATATATATATATATATATATCTTGACATCATGTCATGAAGTTAACAAATAGCCCGATCAGGAAAATGTAATTTTTCTCTGATCGTTTCTTTTCAGATTGAACCAGGCAGTTTAAAATTTCACCTTTTTTATTTTACATGCACACCATTATAATGAATCACCTCATTTGGGGTATTATGTGCTGTTCTGAAACATTTTGGGCAATAACGCAAAACAATGTGCTGCTATTAGACTGTTCTGGACTTTTAACATATTCTGGCTCCAGCCGTTATTGGTCGTTAATAGCCTCACTTCCTGCATCGAGGAAAATTCATGAGAATCTGATAGAACGTCATATAATGAATCCAACCAATGCTAAAGTGATGATGATGATCCTTGCATGACAATTACTTAACATCCAAAGCCACACACACACACACACACAGACACACACCCTTCTGCACATGCTAATTTGTATTCCTCAGGAAAAAGACAGCAATGATTAGAAGTTTAAAGGAGAAATGTGTGAGACGATGCGTTTCGGGCTGTATGTGTGTAAGCAGAAGGAACGGTTCATATTTGAACAAAATAATTATCTGCTCCATACTGAATGAATCAAATGACTGACACGCACAATAACACTCACATGCGCTGTCAAGTCCGTTTTCTGCAGCCCACCCAAGTCTTTCCTCGCTGTGACCTGGGAGTTGACAGTTCACCGTGCAACATATTTTTCACAATCTCTGGCAGTTAGCAATTATGCTGGCAGGCAGAAAACACACAGTCAACATTCATAAACTCAAACACAGCCTCACATACACAAATAATAACACAGGCAGACACAAAAAACACACGCAGTCGCAACTTTTCTCCAAAAGGCCGACAGACAATAACAAACTATATTGATTGTGCTGCTCTTATTCAAAACTTAACAGGGTGACGCATACTAGCGAGGATTATCTATTGGTCATTTAAACTTCTGAAAGTGAAACTACATAAAGAGAGGGAAAAAAGCAATGCACACAAAAATATAAAAGCCCCCCTTTTTCTGTTATAACATGTTATTGATGATAGAAACCATCTGGAATAATAGTCAGACAGAAGCAGGAATAAAACTGAGCAGCAGACGAGACAAAGAGTGGCAGAGAAATGAAAGAAAAAATGTCTGGAAAGAGGTAGTTGCTACTCTTTTTAATCTATGCTTTAAAAAAATAGGTTAGACCGACTAAAGGGAAATGTGTTGTTGAATAGGGCTGGGTATTGTTAGGAATGTCACAATTCGATTCGATTTCGATTCAATTAGATATTGATCTATTAGCTTCGATATCGATTCAATAATAAGTAATTAAGTACCTAACGGCTCTACGTTAACTTTTTTAGCTCATAGCACCGGTGCTACAGAGGTTGCAGATTTTGTTGCACAGAACAAAAAGTTGTAGCACCAGCATAAAATTTCAGCTACAATATCTAAAAGCCAAAATTAGTACTTGACATTTTTAACACACTGACAAAGTGCTTATAATGAAAACAGAATAACAAGAAATATCTTCAAACATGTTTATGTGTCAGTGTCATTTCAAAAAGAACATTTATTCATTCAAATTTGTGTAGATTTGTTCAAGGTGTGAGTGTGCTGAGAAATGTGTGCAAATAGTGTTTACTGTAGTGTGCATGCTGTTTGAGTTTTAGAAAAAACCATGGACAATATTATAGTTTGTATACATATAGTGATGTGTGGTTGTTGAGTTATCTGATTTGATCTTTGTTTTTTTTATATATCTTGCCACCCTTGTACTGTCTTTGCCCCTGCCTGCCCCCCTCCCCCCTCTAGATACGCCCCTGGGGCTGAGCTGCAGCAGCGTGTCAGGCGGACTTCAGTGTGAAGCCTTCTCTCTCCCTGACTCGGACCGTGGACTCGTTTACAGACATCGATGTGACCCATTAAGATTTTTAGTTCCTCTGGTTTAATGCGTGTCTGTGATTAAACCACAGGGAGACTTTTAGCGTCGCTAAGAGGTTTTTGTCGAACAGCTGACAGGCGGAAGAGATGGAAATCTGTCGCTAGACGAGAAATTTAATCCGTACAAGTGCGCAAATACTATATTTCACACGCCTTACATTGTTTTAACATTTTTAAACTTAATTCTGAAAGTGTGGTGGCTTTTATTTGGCTGTGGCGGTGCGCCACGAACATGTTGAGGAAATAGCACGAGTGCTACGTTTAAAAATAGTTTATAGCACAGATCGTTTTTATCATCGCACTGCGACATATATGTCGCAGTGTACAGCCCTGTCTAAGAATATTTTTCAATAATGTGTGCAGTATTACAAATGTTTAAGAACAAACTGACCCGAGCGTTTCCTGTCACGGTTTATTTAGCAGAATAAGCTGTACAGTACACCAATACGTAAACAGTACGTGTATTGAATACAAACCACAGCTGTAACAAACAGGTGCTTTTTAACACCTCTAAAGTGTCTGTAATAGTAGAAAGCATTTATTTCTTGCTATACATTCAAGTTATAAAAGAAATGTAAACAGAAGCACAGAATGTGCATCCTCCGTGTCTTTTACAACGCTGAATGCTCACTAGAGTGTTGCCCACAGTGCCCCTACTGGCCGGTGGGCTGAATCGATTCATAAAATGTGATGAATCGATATTGAATTGAGACATTAATAATTGCAATGCATTGATGAATCGATATTTTTACCCAGCCCTATTGTTGAATGAGGAAGTGCTGAGTTTATGTCTGTTAACATATTTGCAAAAATGTTAGGGGTTAGTTCCAATGAGCTACTAGTTTTTCTGCTGCCTTAAAACAATTCTGATGTAAGAAAAAAAAAATCTATTATTTAAAACAGCTTTTACTTATATAACCATCTTTTTTTTATGATCAGTTTGTGTTTTTAATATTTATTTATTTGTCTTAATGATCTTTATTCATTTTTACTGGTCTTTTTTTAATGATCTTTATTCTTTTTGGTTCTTTATCTTTATCATGTTTTAAGTTTGATGTTTTTTGTGAAGCACTTTGTGATTTTTTTGTGAAAGGTGCTATAAAAATTAACTTTATTTACTTTACTAAAAAATGGGAAAAAATCATAGCGATTCACTTTTACACCACAATTAATTTCACATTAAAAAGTTGTATAATTTTATAGGTTTTTGAAGCTGAAATTAGCGGTGGTGCTAGCTACTGTAGCCTTGCTGGCTGGAATTTAATTCTGCTGAGAAAAAAACATGAAATGTCAAATTTACGACAATAAAAAATACATTATATTTGAGCAAACTAATAAGAGATGTTTGAAATTGAGATTTGAGATTAACTGGCTCCCTTGTGTTTGAACTAATCTCTGTTTCTCCATACTGAGGTCATTCAGAAAGCTGGTAAGATATTAATGGGTCATGACTTTTCTACATAACCCCACCAAATGCATCTCTTTAGGCAAACATACTGTACTTTGTAGTCAGTCTAACAGTTGCTGTAGTACTTTTTATAGAGTCATTTATTAAGAAACTGTTGTTTTGACCTAAATCTCTGAACTACTTTCAGATCTACTTAAACAAGACAAGTCTTACTTATGTACATTAATCATTTTATGTAGGATTTCATCTTTTGAGATATTATATTTAACTATGGTTTGACTATATATTAATTCATAAATTACACCATAAAGTAATATCACATGTTCTACAATAACAGAATTATATTGATTTTAGCCCAGAAAGCTGCCCATTGCACACCTCTGCATTTAAACAAACAGCAGATGCAATAAAATTCATCTTTTTTAAGTTAAAGCTACAACAATCCTTGTGTTCTGCTGTATTTGCAATAAAACTCTATATTTTCCTCCTGTTATTTAAATCTAAACAAAGTGATACGATATGAAAATTTGTCATAATAAAACTTAACTTGCTGCCACATAATCACTGCGTGTGTACTTGTGATTCCATGTTAGAGGCAGTGAGAACGGTCGTTCACTTTGAAAAACATGTCTTAAGAGGCAACCCACTCTCAGCTGTGAGCTGGTATAAATCAGATTAGAGACTTTATTAGAAGCTCATAGCAACGTGGGTGATATAAATCTGTGCAGTAATACACTAAAACTACGTCACAGCCCGCCACAAGCTCTCAGCCACCTCACAAAGTGCCATTCCTCTCCGCCAAGGTCAGAAAGACACCGAAGGGGGGGGGACAAAAAGTCATTTTCTCTCTCCTCCTCTGTCTGCCTTTTATATTTTCTCTTCTCTCTCCTCAATTATACTTCACAATTTCTCAGTCATCGTGTCCTGGAGCTCAGAGGCGAGCAGACTCCATTTCTATCCATCTTTAGAGAAAACGTCAGTGTCACATGTCAAGCACCTGCTTGGACATTCAGTGCTTTTACCTTTTCTTTCATCCCCTTCCCTAAGTAGCTAGCTGAATATTCAGATGCATTTTACTCCTCTTCCATCCCTCTGTAGTTTTCAGTGAGATCACTGCTGTCTCGCTCTCCCTTTTTGCCTTTCCATTTCTCACCATCTTCGAACTTTGTATTTTAGACAAATCAGAGTTAAAAGGAGGAAGGCAGATGGGGAGAGTGGATTGCAAGACAGCAGTGTTGAGCCAATGAGGGAGAGAGGTGAGACAAGAGGAGGGGGAGGGAAGGAGAGGAGGAGCAGAGAGGTGA
>SSNR01000320.1:208412-223412 GCA_006937965.1 Callopanchax toddi | reverse complement strand
CCAGATATTGTGGTGAAAGAGACCTAATGAGATAAATAAATGTCACACAAAGTGAATGTACAGTTTCCAGCTGGCGCTTCGTTCACGCTGTGTTGTGTCATCCTGAAAATTCCCCTGTTGTATTCCACTAAATATATCTTTCCTAGATGAAAGCATGACACGGCATTTTTCAACACTTTAGAAATATATATTTTCAGAAAAAGCGTTTTTTAATAGCTTCTTTGACAGAAAATTAAATGTGAAATACTCATTTTAACTTCTGCACAATTTATATAGTTACAATTCACTTTAGACACCTTAAAAATAAAAGTTCTTTAATGCATTCAAGTAGAGATAAATTTAAAAATGTAACAATTCCAGGTTTAGTTTGACTCTATTGATAGTTTTTTCTGCAAAGGCTCAGAACAATAGAAAAGAAAAAAAAAACATCTGGGAACTCTTGACAAAACTTTTAAGAGAACGACAAATGTGAACTTCCTCTCTCACTGTTTCATTCTCACATCTTCGATTGTTTTTGACAGGAGTTGCCAGTATCATGATTTTAGGCATGTGAGCTGTGGTCACAGAGAGGCACGCAGTCACAACACAAGCACAAAACACACACACACACGCACACATCTATGCTATAACGCGATGTGACAGGGACCCTACAGTATGTGTCTGAGCACAGGGACTGGCTGTCCGTCAAACACACCAACAGTTCAAGGCCAACACTGCAGCAGATATTAGCTGTGTGACATTATCCTTTGAATACTTGCTGTCAGTGCACATGTATTGTGCACGCACACACATTTGGGTGTGTGTGTTGGCTGTCTGCCTTTTCATTTCAAAGCTATAAACCCAACTGGGTATTGTCGGTAAACATGAGGGTGGGGTGAGCCCCCTGCTTCCCTTCTCTGCCACTTGAATATCTGTTCGTTTAGTCAGGAGGTGAGCCATTATTCCAAAAGATTGATAGAAAATGAAATGTAAATCCCACTGATGTAATCAATCACACAGCGTAGCCATCTACAGCTTTAACAATTTCAGGCAGCATCCTTCTAAATTTGTTGCAGTGCAGCACATATGTGGATCAGGATTAGACTAAATTAACTGCTGACCGACTCAGTGAGGAAACACAAAGCTTTAAGGACGGCAGCTTTGGAAAAACAGCCTGGGAATCGTAGGGAAATGTGTCAAGTCTGCTTTATTATTTAATCAATTTACTATCATAAGCAACACACCAAAGCAACATGATTACTAATGTTATCTTTCAAACATGTACTGTTTATGTGGCTACATCCCAATAAAGACCACACCGTAATTGCACTACCCAGGAAATATTGAGGGGAAAAAAACTAAAAAACAAATTAAAATTTCATTATGAGGCATTTGGATTACAAAGTCTTGCTTTATGATGAGCATGCAGGTCTGGTTTTATTGCTCCATTACCTACAGCAGAGCGGAAAAGGCAGGCCTAAATCTCCACCTACAGGGTAATAATACTTGTGATAAAAACTTTGCCTTGCCAGGCTAAAATTAGACATATTGACCATAACACAGAAGTACAGATATACTCAGGTGGGCGTCTGACAGCTACATTACAATCACTTTAAGTAATTGAGATGTGCTGTAAAGCTTACATGGGATATATCATCATGAATTTGAAAAAATTATATGATTCTGGATAATAAAACCAGTAGTGGAGCTCCTCCAACTCTAAACCTGATTGGAAAACACAAATCCTGACTTTCACTGCAATTTAGGATTTCAATTTCACGTCTCATTGACAAATATTATATATACAAGGTCAAATCTTGTTGTCTAACCACCACCAATGGTCTCAGTGCTTTTGGTGACAAATCTGCATAAAATAGCTATGGTGCTTAAAAACCTGAGGACATTAAAGGTAATTTAGTAAGAAATGACAAACTTAAAACTTACTTCTGCAGATGGGTCTGTGGTCACTCCAGGCAGCCAGTGTGTCAGTGACTCGTTGGCAGGTGATACTTTTAGATCCGTGCAGAACGTAGCTGTCGTCACAGCTGAACTGGACGCTGGAGCCAATTCTAAGTAGGAAGAAACAAAAGTGGTAGCAGGTGTCAGGAAAAAAAGAACATGTTTTAATTATGGTTCATGAATTAAACAAATATTAGAAAGTTATTTTGCAAATGTTTCTTTCTGCACTTTTTTTTTTGCTTCAATCTTTTAGAGAAAATGTTGAAACAATGTATGACTACTGTAGAGAACATGGTTTAAAACTTGTGCATGGATAAAACAATCCACTCATCTTAATGAGAGCCCGTGTCTCGTTTTTTAATCTAAATCTAAAGTTTAATGACTCGTTCTTTAAGGCAAACATAAGATCCAGGTCCAGTTGTTAACTTTTCACACTGCCTTTTTTTTTTCACTGGGAATTGACAACGCTGGGTAATGAAACAGAAAAGGTGGCAGCTGTGGGATATTTGAGTTACTAAAATAGCCCAATAAGAAAAAAAAAACTGAGACTAGTGAACTTCAGGGTTCTGGTTCTAAACAAAAACAACCTTTACTTCCACTTCCTGAAAAGACACAGATACTATGTAAATGAATACAGGACATATCAGTAGAAGGAAAAGCCAACACTTTATCATCGTAGAAAATATGACATCACCTTGAATCAAGGTTGTTAGTCTGAAAAAAAAAAGATTCTTTAACAACAAATAGGGAAGAACACATGAAAAGATTTAGACGTGACTTCAGGTTTATTCTTCCCCAAATTAAAGAGGAGCTTCTCATAATTCAAATGCTTCGTGCTAAAATACAAAGTTTAAAGGGGAAGCACTAAATCCAGATCATTTGAATTCCCTCTAAACTAACTTTTTGGACTGATGAGTGAACAACTTGACTGAGTAGATCACAAAGTTGATCACATCCATCTTTAAATAACTAATAGCAGGCTGCTCTGGGACAATTGCTGCTGCTGCTGCTTTATGTTTGTGCAAATAACTAAAGAATTAGGTTAAAATGAGTCAAGTCTTTCATTAAAAAAGCAGACCTTATCCATTTTTAATGTTTGCTATTTCTGTAAGTTTCTGTTATAGTAAAAACTAGTTGTGGCTGCTACATTTTTCCAGTTTCTATTAAAAAGTGTAATTTTTTACAAACTCCATCCTGTTGGTGAACTCTGTTATGTAACCAGGTCAAACACATAGTCCTAAAACTCTGCTTTGGCTTCTTCTTAATTTTAATCAGCTTATTACAAATGCAGGAAATAATTCTGCACAACTCTGTTCTGGCTCATGCATCCCCTGTATGCTTAAGAGACGCGTTGCAACAACACAGCTGCTCCCGAAGTGGCCAAGTTTAGAGGACAAATAATCACATTATCACCACTCATGTTTGCATGAAATGTCTCAGTTTCTGCTGATTAGAAAACAGACACCATGGGCTGATTCTTTGTGTCCACCACATTTACATTGGAGGCCAGCGTGTCACCAGAGAAATGCTGGTTGCACTGCTTTGTGTGTAACCCCTGTATGGCTGGACCCTGGAGAGAGGAACTGGGACATGAAAGCAGCCCTGGAGTTTAACCTGAGGCTACAACACAACACAATCAGCATGAGAACACAGTGAGGAAAAGCTGTCTGGATACCCCAGTGTTACCAGACAGTACTCTACTACTGAATAAATATGCAATTATACTGTAAGTGTAGCAGAATCAGAGTTTTACTATCATTTAGGTCTGCTGTTTAAAATGCTCAGATGAATCTTACATGATGCAAACTGAACACAAAGTGTAAAAGTGTTCTAAAATGTTATTGTGCTTCTCTTTTATTCCTCTATTTCCATAGCTGTTAGTTTTTTTTCTTACAGTTTTCAGATCCTTCATTTTATTCATTCTTAAAGTCACTTTAGGAGCTGTTTCAGCCTCCTGCTGTTTGGGGAAGACTTTACAGGGTTTACAGAACTGAATTTGAGCCTGAAATTCCCTCAAATGTCATAAAGCTGGTAAAGAAGCTCAGGTCTCTCTACAGACACGCTTGTCCTGAAGTCACTTCTTTTTTGTTGCCGTTTCATGCTTCCAGCAACTGTTGAAAAAAGATATACGTAAATGGTTATTTTGGAGGAAGAGGTTTGCTCAGAGGTCTCTCTGTGTTGGTCTGTCTTGTCCCTGGAGATGGACACCACCCTTTGCAGCTTGATACAGGCATCATCATGATTCATTAGGCTAAACCAGACCAGAGAATGTTGTTCTTCAAAGTACTTTAAGGAAAATGTGGCTAACTCCAACCTGACTTTGATCCAGGACTGACTAATCAGCTGATTCTGAGGTAGACCCACCAACCTGCAGACATCTTTCTTTATACATTCACTTCTTTATTTACTACCTGTAAATACTATGTCTTGGTGGCTATCAACTTTTGTTGTCACTGTCAGGCAGAAAACTTTTGAAATGTAACATTTTTGGAAAAAAATGATTCTATCAGCATTTTTTGTCTTATGAATGAATATCCAATAAACACAACAGATCATTTTTTAGGCCTGGGTCCCACGGGAGAAGTTAGCACCGCTCCACGGTAGCGCTGCATCTTTGACGAATCTTCTGATCTCTCCTGAAGCTGAGCTAGCAAAATCATGCGATAGTCACAATATCTTGCGGGAACTGAGAACAGGAAGTATGAAGCGTCTCAGCTGCGGCTTGACGCAGAAATAGAACTGTTGCATATCTTTGGCGCCGTAGCTTGGACCAACGCACCTAGGATGTGGCGTGGCGGTCCTTGTAGGACAACTTTAATTGACTACAATGGTTTCTATTCAAAATCACGGCTCGGGCGCTACGTGGCACACCGCTGATGTTTTCCGTGGGACCAAGGCTTAAGGATGTCCAATGGAGCCGATTTAAAACAAAAACATGTCTACGAAACCCTCAATGAGGTTTTTAGTCCAGCGAAACCTGAAGTGCATTGTGGAGGTCAGTTGAGTGATTCTGAACTTCACTGCTTGGTCTTCATGCTCTCAGGAAGTGAAACAAAGCAACCTTACATAAGTAAGTGTGAATGCCTCTAAAAATATGAAATCCATTCAGATGGTTTCTCATCTCCAACGTCAACAGGGGACTGAACATTTTTCTTCTTAGAGAAATATTTTATCTTTTAGAAATCAGGTATGGTTGGATGGAAAAATCCAATGAAAATGCACCACATGAAGAAACCTACAACTCCCTTTCAGTCAGACTTTTTTATTTTTTTTACAAAGCATCCTGAATAAGTAAAGTATTTAGAATCTAATAATTTTGTTCTTGCTGGCCACACTACCACAGCATAATCTGCTAACTACAAACATTACATACACTTAACTTCAAAGCACGATAATCCCCTCCAAGTTTGTTTTATATGAAGCATTATGACACACTTTTCCTACTTACCACTTGCTCTAAAAGACTGGATATCTTCAGATCTCTATCATCTCCTGAAGCCAGGCTGATAAATATATATATATATATATATATATATATATATATATATATATATATATATATATATATATATATATATATATATATATATATATATATATATATACATTTTTGCATTTAGGGGCATCACTTTTAAGTGCTTTCATGTTTTCTCCTGGACATCACCTCTTTATATTCTCTCTCTATTTTTCAAAGTGTAACTTGCTCCTAATTATCCCTCATGCCCTTAAAAGTGCTAAAAGAAACGTTGTGATCATTTTCAGAGAGATTCACCACAGGCTTTAAAAGTAGTCTGTTGAAACTTCCCCAATGCAAAAGTTCTACTTTAGTTAATCAATACACAATCAAAAGTTTAAGTCTTCATTAAAGCAACTACTGGTGTCAACTTACATTGTCAATAAATATATGGATTTAAATCCAATGAGGAGCAAGTCAAATATCCAATATGGTGTCAAATGTTTAGATTTTCTTTTGTTCATGTAGCCTGACTCGTGTCACCATTTCCCACAAGGGCAGAAAACACCCAGTCATTTATTTGTTATTCTCAGGAAAAGGGCGAACTAAATCTGCTCATGACAATTTACCTATTAACGACTCAAAAGAGGCACGTTTCCTCCCCACTAAAAATAGCTGCCAGTTAAAATGACATGTTTATGATTATGGTAGAGGGAGGGGGGGTGATACCAGCAAGAATCTTAAATCAGACAATTCTCTTTAAGGCGTAAACAGGGATAAGAATAGTCTAATGTTCATGCAACTCATAGTATCACCATAATTGGTTTATTCAGTTGTTGTGCATGAAAAAGTGGCCAGAAATAAAATATTACAGATTACTGCGGTGTCTCCTTTCAATGTTCGACTTTGTTGGAAACACTGAAAATACAATCAAAGACGCCCACAATGTTTAACTGCGTAAAGAACGGCACATCATAAAACAATGCGACACACGTTTATACCCTGCAGGGGGCGAAGCTGTGGGGGGTATGTGTAATATATTCCTTAAGCAGATCGTATAATAGTAGGCATTGTAGAGAACAGCTGACACTAAATGACTCCTTTAGTCTAATTAAGAGCTAATGACGTGGTGTTTTGTTATGCTTTTAAACATAGATGTGGTTTTTTCCTTACTTAGTCTGATCTAATAGCTAAAAAGATAGTCATGGCCATGTAAAATAACAGACTTTTTAGTGGGTGTAGTTTGATCTCCTTTTGAAAGCCTGATATAGCTACAGAAGTCATTAGCTTTAACAAACATAAATCTGTAAATCTCTCTAAGCTCAGAGTCAGCAGGGTTCTCTGATGTTCTGACTTCAGACCAGATCACCGGGCTGCTGGCACACTGTGGTGTGGTCTGTTTATATTAGCTGCTAACTCTATTAAAATCTAAATCTAAAGCAGGTGCAAACATCATCTGATGTAATTTGGACTTGCTGTCTGTTATGAACAAAGATGTGTTGTTATCGTTAACGTCAACATTTTGAAATGCTGCTAAGGATTAGTTTTCCTAAAGGTGACAAAGGCTGATCACTGGAGTAAATTAATGTAGCACCAGATCTAGATCAGACCAGCACATTGGGGTTTAAATAATTTATAGAGTTACCTGTTAATAAAAAATGCCATACTCTCCAGGAAACCTTTCACTGTGATCTCCAATATGTCCCTCAGGATGTCGTAGAATAACACAAGTTTAGGGTCTGACCTACTTTAATTTAAGCATAACAAGTTTTACCCAAACATCCTGATAATCATTTATCCAGGATGAACGTAAAGCCAAAGCAGGGCTTACATTACATTAAATCTACCATAACAATATGACCGATGCCAGTATCCAGGGAGCATGATGACATCATCTAAAGTCTGTGTGGAAAAGACTTCTCCAACATTTCCTCATGCTCCTGAAAGTGGAGTTAGGTTCCACTTATTCTGGAGATGTTTTCATTTAGCAACACAACAGTGCTGTCACAAGAACATTGCATTGATACAAGATAAGCAATGACTTCCTCACTTTACACATCAGTGGTCATAAAGTTATGGCTGATCAGTGAAATGTGTGATATGTGATAATGTGTGCAGGGTTACCAAATGCAATATGTTACAGCAAAATACTAGAGAGCTGCACTGTGCCCAAACATGTCATGGATTATTTGGACCAGCGTTGTACTGAATGAAAATTTAAAAAGACAGCAGCTGAGTCTGAAGACAGAAGAATTAAATCTAATTTTAAAAAACTTACTGGAAGACAGAGCCCATCCTTTTGCCATTTTCAGGAATTCCGGGATCTGGACAGGCATCACCAGCAAGACCACTCTGACTCACTGGAATAAGGAAGGAAACACATACGTTTGATTTTGTTTTAGGTTATGAATTTGCATAATTTCAGAAGAATTTACAAGATTCAGCCACATTTTCAACAATGATTTGTTGCACTGAACATTAAAAAGCAGATTCATGTTTTCAGGATGTGCGTGCATGAACTGGTCTGGTCCATTGTAGGAATGCATGCAGCTTAATTTGATGCTAAAATTCAATTAAGAGAACTGTTTCCGCTTCTCAGTTTCCAGCAATACTTGTTCACCTCAAAGCAATCTATCTGGTTAGTATCTTTTTTTTAAAGGAGCACAAATGGAAAAACAAGACAAACTTTGTCCATCTCATAGTTTGGATATTGCATTAGTTTTTAGATCAGCTGGAAACACCTGCGGCATGCCTAACATGCAATGTAAATGGAAATTAGACCTGGGAGAAACCAGTTTAGACCAGTTCTGTGCTAATGGAACTTTGAGGATGGAAAATGTTGGTTAGAAATACACAAAAATATGAAATAATGAGATAGCTGACGAGACACCAGAAGTGCATTTTCAAAAAAAAAAAAATGCCATGTAGGAGTTAATATATGACCTGGAGATAGAAATATCCAACATTTCTGTCTATCGCTTCCTGTTTCCATCTCTCCTGTTTCCTTCTACTCTCTCCTTCTTTCTAATTTTTTTTTCATTTTCAGTGCACCCTGTCTGCCTTTTCCTCTCGCACACATTAGCTGCAATTTACAAAGAGATGCCGAAGTTTTGAGCGTTCTAGCATAAAAGATGGATGAATGATTTGCTGCATTTGTGTGACTGCATTTCGTGTGTGCTCTGGGGTTTGTGAGTGTACAGACACTGTGTGAGCATGTTTGTGTGAGATATGATGCAAACAGAACAAGCTGTCTTCTTGCTCGACTGTGTTTTTGATGTTCTGTCCAAAAATTCTCTCTCTCTCTCTCTCTCTCTCTCTCTCTCTCTCTCTCTCTCTCTCTCTCTCTCTCTCTTTCAAATGGCACTCATTGGCATCAAACAAGGTTTATGTTGCAGAAACAAATTCAGCTCAGCTCAAACAACATGAGACTGTTATTTTAAAAAAAAAGGCAAATGTGACTTTTGGGCTAATGTCAAAAAATTCTCAGTGACTTAATTCCATATTTGCACTTAAAAGCTGATTCATCATTTAAACACAAGCTTATGACGCACAACATCATTTCCATATCATCAAAGTGCATTCTGCAAATGTTTCATCTCTGAAAGTCTAACTTTTTAGGATTTTGTAAAATATTTCATTCTCAGGCTGGTGGTTGTTTAATAATCTGGCCCCGCTTTAGAGCATTTCACATTATTAAATCACTTTCTTCTTCTTGACATTTGTGTCCATTCTGCATTTTGGAACACAAGTTACCGGGCAACATGGATAATTTAATCATCCAATGAATTCCATTTTTAGTATCTCAAAAAGTTACATGACTATCTATTTTCAATATTCAATTTGTTTACTGTAAAATATCCTTGGGGGGAAAAACTACAGGACTTTGAATGTTCAGTTACTGCAAATTGCAGGTTTTATAAGAATCCAAAGTTCTCAATTAAGTCATGTGTAAAAGGATATCCAGGTCATTCATTTGTCATCTTTGAAGGCTTGGCTAATCCATCAAGCAGCAGTGTGTTGGATTTAGATGATTGATCATTGTCCTACTTATTGACTATGTTGTGTACTTCTATCTGTCCTACAGCTTTAGCAAAATATCTAAAAAGAAACTTGCAGAAAGTTTAGGTTTATGATCAGCATGCATCCTCCATCTTACTGGTTGAAGCTGTTGCTTCCTTTTCAAACATTATACATTTTATATGGATATTGATGCACAATTTTTATGCATATGTTTGAAATAAATAATTATTAAAATTATAATCAGTATCTATTGTGTGTATTAGTGATCAAGCTGCTCATTTCAACTAATAAAAAAATGGGTTTAAAAAAAGCTGTCAGATATTTATAGACTAAATTTGAAAACATGAACTTTTGAATCTTGTTCGCTATAATCTTATATCTCAGCCTTCTCTCTCTTTAGCCCTGTCCCTGTGAACGCTCAACACCTTGTCCTTCTGGACCCTACAGGTCTGAGGCAGTGAAGCATAATTGGTTCCTAGCTTCATTTTTCAATTATTTTAAATAATTTTTTTGGGTTTTCTACTAAGTACTGTTGATTATTTGCACTTACATTTTTAATTTTCAGATTCAATTTTTGTTGCTTGATAATTGCGTGTGCTGAATACACTCGTCCCTACATGCAGATTTTTTTTTTGTGAACATCACCCTGTTGCTCACAGGAGCCACGTGGAAGTCAAGTCACCAATATGTGAAACTTACAGGGATAATAAATACATGTTACATTAGTGTATCTTAATATATGTACTGTACTCAATTTAATTGAAGACATTTATTCTGTTTGAGTTTCAGATTGTTTATTCTCCTTTCCCTCTAAATTCTTAATGAAGGTTATTTGCATTTTAGTATAGATGTCTATAGCAAGTAAAGGAGGATTAATGGATAAAACTATCACACATCACCCTAAGGCCCAAAGGTTTGGAGATATATCATCTGAGCTTCTATCTAAGCCGTTTGCAAAGATTTGTTCTTGGAAAGTCAAACCTTTAAACAGAAACCCCAAGTGCCTTGATTTGGGATCTTTTTACAGACATTTAAAGAGGATGAACAGACAAAAGTCTAAAAACATTTTTCATTCTGGAAAAGTTACATGCTATGATCTATGGGTAAGGTGTGTAGATATGCTGGCATCTATCTTTCTGAGTCACTGTTCCACCAGAACTCTAATAGGAGGAAACACGTTTTATCAATATTTCATGGACATCACTTAAAGGCAATGAATCTTTAACCTTGCGAGGGTAAAAGATGTGTTTGCCTCGCAGTACGGTCTCCCAAAGCATGATCTGACAGAATGGTGTGTAGCTTCACAGGTTACATTAATATCACATGTTTTCCTTGGAAGAGATGGATGCATTAAATGTGAATCTGATCTTCCAAGAATTTAACAATGACATCATCTAGCAGGCAATTTCAAGAAGATGCTAAAATACTCGAGTTCTACTTTTGGATAACAAAGGTTGACTCATGCTTGTGTAATGGACATCGACATTATTTCTAAGTATATGGTCCAGATCAAGAAATGGATTATGTTTGTGTGACAATTGACCTTTTTCCTACCAGCTCACACCCTCTTTCAAACAGATTCCCCCTCAGGAGGTCATAAATTCCTGCCTTGGTGTCGAAGAACCCCTTTCATCTTTCTGTGACAGTAAAGATAATGCGGATGCTAATTTACAGCTGGTGATAACTGTTCAAATAACAAACTTTCAGGATGGTGATCAAAGAAGTTTCGATAACTCACAGACGAGATGGAGCCAGAAGACCCTCACCCCACCTTTTCTCACCCAGTGAAGAAAAACAAAGGAATTCCTTTTGTCTCTCCTGTTCTTAAGAATTTAAATGTCTTTTCAAGGAATCAAATCTAACTTCTCTCCATCCTCACAGGCTTCAGATGAAATAATACTTCAATGTGACCCAAATTGATATAAAGAAATGTTAATATCCACAGGTTTACTTTTAAAATGTGTTTACAAGATAAAGTTTGATTTTTCCCTGTTTGATTTACTTAGGTAAAAGTTCTTTGGTTAATTTTCCTTGAAGACTTTTCACATTGTTTATCAATATGATACCAAATTATCTCTTTTAAATCTAATCTAGTCAAGAAACTAGAAATGTTATTCGTATGTACTCTTAAGCTAAGAGTAACTGATTTCTCTGATTAATCTGATGTGGGATTTAATGTGTTGCTATGCTTAGAATAAACATGATGCACGCAGTCTAAAAGGTGATTCTGAATAACTCTTCACGTTTCAGAGAGAAAAGTGGTAAGGTTTATTTTATTGATTAGAAACTTTATTCCTCTCATCAAAATTTAATCCCCTCTAAGCCATTCTTAAGTACTTCCCCTTGATGCAGATGAAGGTGGAGTCAACCACACCATTGGCTGAACCCGACTCCACCCCTGCCCTTTAAAACCAGAAGGCGCTAACTGCTAATGCCTTCTCTTCAGCCGCTCCTCTTCTCTTGCACCCCTCTTCCCTTTGGTTCTCTTCGCTTCCGCTCTTCGCCTCCTCTTCGTCTCCGCCTCTCCGGCTCTCTGCTTAGATGACCTGATGACCTCACCGGCTCGCCTGCATGTTGGCCCTGCTCCCCCCCACCAGGGAGCTAGGATGCAGAGCTGCGACATGAGGCCTCCCCGGAAGGACAGACTCCAGACTTTAAGTCTTAGGAACTTTCGGCGTTAAGCTTTTCTTTTATTTTCACGTTACATTCTTCTTAACCAAGTTTAGACGTTTTAAAGTTTATTTTTCTTTTATCCGTCGTTAGAAACCAAAAGTTAGACGGCGTTATTATGAAACTAAAATACCTTAGACTTAATGGAAAACAACGACATCTCCATGCCGAGAGAACTTCACTGCTTGTTGCCCAAATCCTGGAGATCTGCTCATCAGCTTCTGATACCCTTCCACACTTGAGTCACCCATCGAGCGTTTTCATGCTTTGACTGCCTTCTCTCCAAGCTGGAACAGGAACCACTGTGACTGCTGGAGGAGACAAAGCCATCGGTCCAAGCCTCAACGTATCTCGGGGATTCAAGTTCAGTGGTTCGGTGAGACAATCAACCTATGTGGTTATTGCAATATGATGCAATTTGGGTAAAGCAAGCTAAACCTAACTCTCTTCATCCACCCATCCTCCTGAAAATCCTTTAATCTTCAACTTCCCTTCATAGGCCAATAAATTAGCTTAATTTCATTAGTAAACCATTTCTCACTCTGAAACATTAGTCATTAATATTTATTTAACCTCAATAATTCATCTTGTTAATAACTTGAACTGGTTACAAAGTCAAATTCCTAACTTTGCTGTGTTGCTGTTAACATGTTCATTTTGAGGTTTCTGTAAATAAATTTATCCGTATATAATCATAAATGGGCTTCCAGTAATTTTTGTGTTTTTCATATCGAAAATGGGTAACGAGCTTACTACTTTCAGATTCAGACTGATAAATGATAAATAACAATAAAATACAGATAGGATAATATTCAAGGTTGTCTCAGCTTACCTTCCAAAGAAAACGCTGGGTGGTGCCCTAATTACGAGGTTTTGACTATTATTATTAATTATTAAGAATAATTATAATAATAATATTCAATATATACAACTTTACCCTATATAACCCTACACTTGGTTAAGGAAACAAAACAAAGACTCTCTGCTAACAGAAAATTAAACATATTGTTGTTTTTTTGTACCTGAAACAAGTTAAAGCAGCTACCTGGAGCATTTTTCTATGTATCAAAGTTTTCTAAGTGTTTAAATGATATTTCAGGTCTAAACTATGATATATGGGTTGAGTTCCACAACATATGTCATTCTGATGAAGACCCCCTTCTTCATCCTATAGACCCCTTTGAATTATTTCTGGCCGGCAAACTTTTTCAGCCAATAAAATTCTAATTTCTGCATTGTCGGCTTTCTGACAACGTGCACGCGCTTCGAGCAAACCTGTAGCAGTAGGGGGCGCTCTCGTACAGGACGCTCCGTATCTTTCTCTGTACAGTCTCAGCCGTGATGAGGATCCATTCAGAGCTCATTTCTACTAAAAGTCCTCCCTTCCCCTGCTGTTGAGGGATTTATTTTTATTTTTAAACATTTCTCCTCACAAAATGGCAAGGCTTTCCAAGGATACACGTTTATTTTGACTGAGGACTCATTCTGGACCGAACGTTTTCTTATTTCCGGTTCCTGTAGCTTCAGAACATCAGCTGAACATCAGCCACAAATCAAACACAGCAGGGACAGAGAGGGCAGCCTCTTACAGTGTGAGGACAATGATTTGTGAACTGTGAGTGATTAAACTTTACAATGTAATCATAGTTTGAGTTGCACAGTTTATGCCCAGCTTAAAGTCTGAAGTAATGCGTCATGTGCATGCATGCGCGTGTCGAGGTGTTTTGGGAGGAGAAGCGTTGGATTCAAAAACTGCAGGGGCGTCAGAAGCATAAAAAATGTGGGGGGGACACTTTTCCAAAGAAAAAAATATTTGGCATAGATGCCATTTCCTGCATTCTGGCGCATTTAACAGGTTGTTAAACACCTATTTTACCTACAGTAGTAAAAACTGAACTCGGTAACTATTTCAGAGTCAGATTCAACAGGAAGTCTTCATTTTTAGCAGCTGTGTTCCCTAGAACACCATCAGCTGGTCTATTCAGATCTTAGAGAAAAGACTGAAAAAAAAACTTATGGAAGTAACATGACCAGCAGTGGTTTCATGTCAGAACTAAAGATGTGAATACAGTGACAAACTCCACAGTAGTTCAAAGACATGATAATGGTCTGACATGTCTCCAGTTCTGGAAGGAACTCATTAGACAATCAGCTCTTCAACCCTTAACTAATCAGAGCTCTACCAGTTCTCTACTGGTAACCAGGTAAAGTTCAGTCCTGTTAGTACTGGTTGGTTTACAATGATGTGACTGACTGACTGCAGCATCTTCCACTAAAATGACAGGACATTTTTTATTTCTATCAAAGTGATTCAGTCTGGTTGCTCCTGAACTACTGAAGTAAAAAACTGGTACAACTACTACAAAAAGTACCCACTACTGAAGAACTGATTCTACAGTATTTCTAACTTCTAATCAGATGCTGAATGTGTATTTCTTTTATTCTTATTGTAGCGCAGCCATGAGATGAGAATACCAGCAGGACTGAACTTAAATTTAATGGATCTTTTTTTTTTTAAACATTTAATTAAAAATCTCACCTCTTTGTTATTTCTATTTTACATAACAATAATGTAATTTATCCTAGTCCAAATAGTATTACTAGTAAAATAGAAAATACAAATTTCCACAGGTATTTTGTTACTAGTAGAGATTCTATCCAACAACTGAATTGAAACCAAATCCTTAAAAAATTTAAGGTGGTGACTTTAAGAAGACTGAATATGTATTCAGATAGCTAAAAATCAGCTGTTCCAAGTAAAATGTAACATTACAGATACACATAATACTATTCTACTATCCACAATGAATACTTCAGATAACTTCAGTGTTATTCTTAGGACACATTTAGTCACATTTCCCATTCATGTGTATTGGGTTTGCAGCACAACCTCTACTAATCTATTCTTCCTGTCTGGA
>SSNR01000320.1:173736-201082 GCA_006937965.1 Callopanchax toddi | reverse complement strand
AGGGGGGGGGGGGGGGGGGGGGGTTATGTCCAACACCACATTGGAGCAGGCGGGGGGAGACTTGGGGTCTTCACACACCCCTGTTCTCTGCTCGCTGCCTGGGGCCTGGAGTGGAGCGGGCCGTCTGGTCGGGGTCTGCAGTGGGGGGCTGCTCGGCTGCGCGGTGGTCTGCTTATCCCCACTTCAGTAAGGGAGGGACCATCTTCAGGATCTCAGGGCCGGCTTCACCCCTAGGGCGCTGGTCCCTGGTCCTGAACATAGAGTGTGCATGGGGAGCGAGAGTGGGTGTATAGCGTCTATTGTGTGTCTTGGTATGTTTGCAGGAATGTGTGTGTGCACGCATGAGGGAGGGAGAGTGATTGTGTCTGTGTCTGACTGTTTTTCTGTCAGGTTTCGTCCCCCCCCCCTTTCTGTGACATGCTAGGCCCTCCTCGGCAGAGACTATCCTCCCTGGCTGCGCCTCGGCATTGGTGGTGCCTTTCTCCAGTGGCGTGCTGGGGTGTCTCGGGGTCTGGGTCTGGGTGCTGGGGGCGTCTGCCTGCTCTTCTTCCTGTGGCTGCCTGGTGGGATCTGGGCCCCCGGGGGTGGTCGGACCTCTGCTGGGGCCGGTTCACTCCTGGGTCTCGAGTCTCTGGTTCCGGCTAGATCTACCCTGGATGGCCGGCTGCAGGCGGTGCCTGTGAGCTCCTAGCCGCGGCCCCCCAGGGGCTCTAGCGCGGCGACTGCCGGGGGGCCCACGTGGGGTGAGCCTCTGCGCCCTCTGGGGGAGAGTTTAGCGACTGCCCTGATGGCGGTCTCCCTGGGGTGTCCGTGCCCTGGGTGGCCTCTGGATGTCTGGGGCCTGGACCTCCTCCGCGTCCTCCATGGGCCTTGGGGGCGGGTCCGTGGCTCCTCGAACTTATTATTGAATGTTTTAATAGAGAAACCTTACATAAAAAAGCGGCCATATATACACACACACACAGGTGATCACAAGGTGTTCACATAAAGACGGACTCAGGTGTTTTCAGATACATTGACTGGGGCTGTGGTTGACACTGATCTCTCTTGAACTGGTGTATACGTATACATTTGAAGAATATCACAACTGTTGTATATTCATATGCTGTTTGTTGCTGTTGTATCTTTTCTTCCTGTTTTGTTTGCTTGTTTGTTTGTGCTTTATTTACAGGTCTAGAAGTGGACTCTTCACGTCTCTTGTTCTCTTCTTTTTCTGTTTACTTTCTCCCCCATCCCTCTTTCTGTACCCTTCCCTTCACTTTCAGACTCCGTGTCCAATCAACCATAAAAATATTCTAATAAAGATTTTGGGGGTTATATTTAAACAAAAATCAGGAGGAGTTTTATAGCAGTGGCTGTAACCTCTCACCTGAAACAGCAACACTGTTGGGCTTGTTTTTGGCACTCAGACATTATTCTGTTTGCTCCACAGCCGGACAGAGAGTTTTCATGATTGGCCTACATGACAGGCTCAGGGGGACCTATTAGAAACTATGAAAACCTGAAAAAAAATGGATTCTGACAAAACCACCCCTTTAAACAAATGAGTCAAACAGCGCTGATGTCTTTACTGAGTGTATCTCTGAGTGCATGTGTGTGTGCTCTGAAGCTTTAGAAACATTAACGTTTTGAATTATCAAAAGTCCCTGTTACTTTTACATAATAACATCTTAAACATGTTGCATGCTGGTACACAAATGTAGAAAGTGTTAAAAAGTATTAAAACTGCCATTATTATTGTAGTGTGAAGGTTAAAGGAAGATACATATTGTCTAAATTTCTATTCCAGATTTTAATTGCCGGTATAATATAGATAATATGTAATGATAATTATTTTTAGCTACATTTGCTGCAAACTGATGAACAGTTGGAGTTTTGATATCTTTTCCCTTGAAGGATGAGGACTTCTCTTATTCTCTTATATTTCTGAACATTTTCTGCATTTGGTTTATAATAAGTTTAGTATCACTGACACTTGAGATAAGGGACAATAACATGTCTTACATTAAAATAATTAAAAAAGCTATTCAAAGTAAATCTGAAAGATCTGTGTCTGCTCATCAACATTTTATATTTGATTAAAATCTTTTAAATACAGGCCGTGCAGTCTTAACGTACAACCTGTCCTTAGCACAGGGTCTTAAAGTCATCCTGCTAAAAAATAATTTAAAAAAAGACAGAAAAACGCTACAAAAGCCTAAATAGGAATAAAAACTGGATAGACTGATTAACATGAATTATTTGAATGATCATTTCAATGCTGTTTCTTTATTGCCAAATATATATATTTTCAATTACCTTGTGAAGTTCAGTGAAACTCTTCAGCTGTGGATTAATACCAACCCTTTAATCTCTTTTGTCACTTTATTTCTTTGGGTGGAATTCTGCAATTGACCAATTTAATGTTCTTTTTTCTATCTTTTATCTGATGATTTAATTACTAAATTTTGAATATTGTATGATTGCCTTGATGAAGGTCACAAACCGACCCACACTGATTAATAAAGTTTGTGCTGACTAATTAAATGAAAGGTTTAGTTGTACAAGTGCTGCTGGACACTTTACCTTTTGGAAATTTTGTCATGTTTATTTTATTTTGCAGATTCTTTAATAAAAACAGAGCTCCAGAGAATGTATTGCCTATTTTTTTCTGCGGTTAAAGTTATGCACTAACACTTTTTAGCCTGGATTTTAACTTTAAGATCAGTCCACTCCCTGACTGATGACTTTGACTTTATTGGAGACAACAATATCGACATGAGGCAGAGATGCACAGTGTGCAACATTTAGGAGGGTTAAAGTTGCTTCAAAGCTCAAATCCAATAGTTCAAACTGAAAACAAGAAAATAAATATAGTGTAAGGTTATGCTTTGATATTTATCCAGGAGAAGACTCTATAGTACAAACAGTAAACAGAAAAATAAACTATTATTTCAAAATGATTACACATTTAAAGCTCATCTATTAATTACCAAACTATATGAAGAAGTTCAAAGGAGCTGCAGTGACTTATGCAGTGAACCATTACAACCATTTACAGAAGGACTATGCATTTATGTATAATATTAGCTGACTTATTTTTGTACTTTCAGTACATTTTAACATTATGTTTCAGTTTTAAACAGTAAATATGCTAAATGTTGTGGATAGAGCTTTGAATAACCTCGATTTGAAGAAACAAAGATTAGTTCTAAGTCAACGGATAAGCTAGTCTGAATGGGGTTCATTACAAATCCTTTCTGCTGCATGTCTAAAACAAATTTATTACAAAAAACAGTTTGTGTGAATGTTTTATAAACTGTTACAATATCATAAACTTCACATTACAGTTATTTAATAAAGTCTGTGATAAAAGTAGCTGTTAAGCTAGCTTTACAATTATGAGAACGTATTTGCAATGCATGCAATAATTTTTGAGAATAAATAATTTTTAAAACTATTTTCACATGGCCCTGTTTAGACTAGTCATTGTTTGATCAGAACTAATCTCTGTTTATCCAAGCTGAGGCTGTTTGAAGCTCTTTCCACAGATAATTTATTAATTATGACAGTTATTGTCTCGAATGTGATAAATAAAAAAGAAACCTTAAATACTGTATTAAATTCTTTACATTTAAGCAGGTGGTACTTTGCAATATCTTTCAATTTGCAGTTGGTTATTTGTTGCAGAACAATCAACAGACCATATGAAAGTGTCTGCAAGGGTTTGGGTGTTTAAATGATTTCCACTGTTTATTTGTGTTTTAGATGAGGACATCTAATTTCTGAAGGTGTCCCCCCCAAAAAAAAAACAAAAAACAAAACAAAATGAAGAAGTGGCTCTAATTTTTGTCTCAAAGAAGGCCAGCCTCACTGAAAAATGGATGAAATCTCAGCTCCTGCCACATCAAAGATGAATGCACCTTGTGTGTCCTTGTGTACACACCCTGCCTTCCCGTCGGTGGCCAGATATGTTAAAACCTTGGTTTGAAATGTTTAAATGACATATGGCCTGTCTGTTTCCCACCATACACAAAATACAAACAGAGTCGACTTACAGACGGCGTTTTTGTGGCTGGAGTCCTTACTGGGCATCATCTTCACCCCTCTGGACTTCAACTCTATAGCTTTCTTCACTGCAGAGATGAAAAGAGGGGAAGGTTGTTCATTTAATTATAAATTATACTATATTAAACTTTAATTACTGTACATCTTCTCTTAAAGCACTTTTCTTCAGGAGGGATCACATTTGCTGCGTGTCACCTATGAATGTTGCAGGCCCTCCTCATCGTCAAAACACAACAGTAGAAAGATTTTAAAAGGAAAACACGGGAAGCAATTAAAAGACATAGAAAAGTGGGTGCTAGAAAGTAAAAAAACAGCAATGGAGAAGAGCAAAATTAAAATTTATTCCATCTATTTTATCCTAAGTGGCAGCACGAAAAAAGGATAAGGGAAAAAAATCGGTGTGACAACAGCACTACATTCCACTGAGAGATAGACTTGGCATGAAAAACACATCTCTCTCTCTCTCTTTTACACACACACACACACACACACACACAAAGAGAGAGAGAAAATAAGAGAAGCACCGATGGCAGGAGCAACAGACCAATACCTGGGGAAGTGGGAGACAGCTAGATAGCATAAAAAGACCAGGGAGGAGGCGAGTTATGCAGACAGACAGGCAGGATTTGGCTCACCTTGTTTTGTTTTCAAGGCATCCAATTAAATCTGACCTAACACACGGAAACTAACATGCACCTTTATGTTAAGCTAGCTAGTCCATTAAAATGACTCAAAAACCCCAGCGATCCCAGTCAAGTGATTTAATTTCCTCAATAAATATTTCTGTCATTGCTTTATATAAATTTGCACAGTCATCCAAGGAAATCAGCTTATTTATGTTTTAGTAAAATTGCTGTCCAATTGTGTGGAAAAAACACCTTAAATACATATATTAACTGTGGTGTTGCATTTCTTATAGTGACTCTATGATGTCAATACAATAAATAAAGTCATACCATTCTAAACACAACATGCATAATAATGTAGAGCAATACATCCCTCATACAAAATCATTCCTGGAAACGTTTCCAGGAAAATCAATTGTATGGATGAATTCAGGCCTTTATGGCCAATTCAAAACGCAGCAGACTCAGGAAACAGTTTATTGTTGTATTCTTGTAACCAAACGCCTAACCTCATGGAGCTTATCCTCTCTCTAAAAGGTATTTCACAAAATAAGTAGGAAAAGTGCTATGAAATGATATATTTAGAGCACATGTATATCATATGTATAAATATGAATACAATTTGCTAAATGAAAGGAAGAAAATTTGTATATTCCAAATATATTTTGAGACTTTGAAATTAACAATAGATTTAAATTATTAGAGATGACTTTAATTTTGTTGATATAGATTATTTTTTATCTTTTGCAAAATATGTATTATTTTATTATTACTTTTTGTGATGAAAGCAATAAGGGAGGGGGGGGAAATCCAGTTTTTGATAGTAAAATGAAGTATCCCTACAAAATCATCAGTTCATCAGGACATACTGTAAGGACACCATCAGAGCTGAAGATCTGTAGGTAGAGATCAGACTGTATCTAATAAAAGTACTAACTTTTATTTATCCATCACAGTATTTTGATGCAGTGTGTTTTTAAGACAAAGTTGGTCAAGGTGAGAAAAATTAGCAGAGAAAACATATTGCACTTAATTATTGAGTGCCTGAAATTTAGTGACAGGACTGAGTGTGTTAAAAGGAAGCATTGAGAGAATCTGTTTTGGCAAATAGCTCTAGAATTCAAACCCGATAACGTATGCAGTTCAAATGCAAAGGGCATGATTTTATCATGATACTATGAATCATCAAAAGAATTAGAAAATATGTTGAACTCTTTATGCATGAAAAAGCAACAAGGTTGATATTTAATATTAAACGGTTGGAATCTTCAGGCCCTCAGGCCGTTCCCAGACAGCTGTGTTGTGAAAATCAGAGCCTGGGCTTAAAGAAATGTAGGGAAACTGTCATTTCCAGTGAACACAACCCAGGTAAAACTTCACCATGCCAAAAAATACCACCAACTTAAAAACATATTTAAATAGAATTAGGAAATGATCTTCTTCTAGTTCATTCCTGATGGAAATTAAGTACAGAGAAACATGTTCTGGTATCTTTATGAAATATTGAACCTTTATAGGAGATGTGTCTGTTTGCTTGTGAGCTTATAGGATCATTAGTAAAAATCAGCATAAATGATGCCATTTCCTGCAATTTTGTACAAGTGATAGGTTGCATTTAAACCTAAGAAGAAAAATAAAGATGGCTAAAGGATATGAAGGTCTTTAAAGAATCATCTTTTTGAGAGAAGGTCTTACTTTTATCTAAATTCTGCACAATTTACAGCTGCATGGTTCCATAGTCTGTTCAAAGTCAAGTCAAGTACAATATTTGTTAAATTTTGTATTTAAGTGACCTGAGAACAAATGCATTTTAATTAGAATCTTATAGATTTTTTGTGAAAAACAGCTCCATTTGTCTCTGTCAATGTGTAAAAGAGAGGGTCAAGAATAGTCAACATACCTTGATATTGAGCACTGAATCCTTTCCTTCTATGATTGCTGTCTGAGGTGAAGTGTATCCGTAACCAGTTCTTATTTGATATCACCGGTGAGGGTAGAGTTGTACCAGTCAGCCTGGAGGTAAACAAAGAAAAAAAATTCCTTAATAAAAGCAAATAAAACCCAGCAGAACTTAGTGAAATATGATCTCGTCACATTTCATAACTGTATGGAAAGGGAAAGTATTTCTGGCACAGTGTCACATTTTTGAGAACGCACCAGGAGACAACTGGGAAAGACAAGATTTTATATAACAAGATTGTAGCTGTTGAATATCCACAGTTGGACACAAGAGACCTTTCTGTAGGGAGCGAAATGCATTTTTTTATATTTATGTGCCACGCATTTCTGCAGTTCTATACGAAGGTGACTATCATGCACAAACAAAGAGAACAAGCTCTACAGAAATAGATCATGAAAATTCTGTTGCAGCAAGTGCACTCGGCTCATGAATGGGGGGGGGGGGAATGTGTCTCGTCAGTCTGAGGTAGAAAAGAAATGCACCTGAATGCAGGAGGAAGGCTGATGGAAAGTGCTGCCATGTAATTACACATTGCAGCATTATGGATCGCAGTAAGATCGACCACCGCTGTGAAAATTGTTGAGTATACACGCTTCACAAATAGCTGTAAATACAGTGGATTATATGATGCAGAACAGAAGAGGGAATTACTTCATTTTATTTATTTATCTAGACAGTTAGTTAGTTATTAATTTATAAATCTGTAGCTGAAAACTTACACTCGTGTAAAGTCTGTTATTTAAGAAAACGCAACACAGGTCATTTTTGTTGCTACAGAGAAGTCTTTGTATTTTGTATCCATCACATCAAGACTTTAGCAGTGGTTTACGTTTGTTCTATAAAAACCTCAGATGCAGGTAATTTATGTGAAAGTCAAACAAAATGAAGACAAAAAAACTTTATTGAAACTATGGAAGATACTGCTCTATGTCGCAGAGTTTTTGCACCTCCTTACCAAAGATCAGTAAACATAGTGTATTAATTCAAAGTCAGAGGTTTTTGTCTCAAATATATTGACAAAAAATATCTATATGCATACACATATATAGATATACAGTACTCATAAAAAGTGAGGGATATTTGGCTTCCTTGTGGAAATTGCAGGATGAGCCTAAAATGGACTTGAACATCCTTTTTAAAGTCTTGCAATGGCGAGGTGCTGTTGAGCAATTGTTGGTTATCGTCTTGATTTCACAATGTTTGATTGTGAACAGCACGATGAGGAGGATTGTTTAAAAACCAGTTCTAATAGCGCTTTCTACAGATGATGTCACAATTTACAGCACAATGGCTTACGAGAAATAAGAGCGGACAAAGAACAACCTTTCCTACATTTGATACAACACGTGAGTCAACTTTATTTTTTTAAAAGCATTCAATTTGTTCAAATTAAGTTCGAGCTTGGACAAATGGTAGGGAGGAGGTGGTTTTGACAAAGAAGGACGTACCTGGAGCCTTCCTCACCGGTGACTTATCTGAATACCGCCTGCCTGAACTGAAGAGGTGGCTCAAATGTCACGGACAGAGTAAAAGAATGTGAATTTAGGAGAGGCAATTAAAAAGTCCGTGCATGCATTGCTTTGAAGATAAAAGTTAATCAAGAAGTGAACAGTGCTAATTGGTACGAACTAAAAAAGCATGGAATTAGTACCCAAACAACAGCTATCAAGGCTAGCAGAGCTACCGCTGTACCAGACAACGGCCAGGCAACATTCCCGTCTGTGGACATCCCAAAGATGTTTAATTGCGGCTCCGTTTACCAATATTTGATTGAGTACATTGCTCACTTTTTGACACGAATCTAACAGTGGAAGTGGTGACAGAGATTCTGACAATGAAAGCGGATTTACAACCACCATGAAGCTGCTCAGAGAAGAGCAAAAGCTGATGATGAGTAAGTTTGTTGATGACAAACAGAACAATAGAAACAAAGCCAATTATTTTTTGTGAGCACACGTCCAGCACAAACCCCAACAACAGTGCTTTGTTGCTCCTCTTTTCATCATTTTTTCAGAGAGTAATAGCTAATATGCCCCTTGTAGTCGATCGCCACGTAATATAGTAAACAGAAGAAGGTGCAGTACTTGTCCACCAAGAAATCCCATGATGCTCTGCGACGTGACGTCTAAATCTATTTTTAGCAACTGGGGAAAGCGCTATTGAACCAGGAAATGTGCATTCAGAAGTTTAGAGGTCACAATAAGTTCACCAGCAAAGCTTAGAGGAATTTTAGGTTAATCCTGAAACTTAACCTGAAAGCCAAATGTCTCTAACTAGAGGGACGGAGGTAGTAAAACAACATCAACGCAGTCTGATTAGTCAGAGGGTAGTGAGGGCATTTACATTTTATCTGCTACGGTCTACTAAATACTCCTTTTCTCATGCTCTCATCAATCAGTCTGCCACACACTGCAGAATAAATCATAAAGACATGGAGCATTAATGATTGGATAAATCACCATGATCCAGAAATAAGGGCAATGCCAAAAAGATGAACACAATGTAAAATCATGCATTAAAGGTTTAGGGATTGCAAACTTTCTGGTGCTGCTGCTACTTCTGCCTTAAGGTGAGACAGAAAGCACAGTAAAGTCAATGTTATGATCACTGAAATGTTCTATAATAAACAGGATCAGTCATTCAGTCAAATAAAAAGTGTATTCTGTTTATTTGTCACAGATTTTCATTCCTATTTAGGGGTCGTACACATAAAGTCAGGTGTAGGGTTTTATTTCTGGCAACAATGCTTTAGAGAGTAGACCTCTAATCTGCATTTTCAAAAAATATAAACCCTGAGCTGAGTAACTGTTCATAACTTCTAAAGACATCCTTTCCTTTAAGTAAATCGTGCACAGTTACTCACAGGCTTCATTCTGTTAGAAGACAGGCAATAAAGCAAAGTTTGAGTTCAGTAAAGTTGGACAATTCTCAGTCCCAGGATCAATAACTTCTAAAGTAACTTCTAAAACACAAACTTCACCTCCCTTCAAACACACAAGTCAACAAGTCATAATCCAATGTGGCGCTGACTGTGAAAGAAAGGTTCAGGAACATTCTACAATGTGCAACAAACTGAGATTAAAAAACTGATGAATATAGTTAGATGCTGTAATTTATAGACAGTCCCTAAACCCTCGCATCACAGCTGAGTTGTGTTGACTTCCAAATTCATTTTGAGTTCCGTCCAACTCACATCAACATCAAACACACAACTCAACAGCTGTTCTGCATAGAAACGTGTGTGATTTCAAGTTTGTGCATAATGTTTACTGAACTCATAAAACAGATTGCAAATCTGTGTTTACTAATCTGAAAGAAGCTTTATTCCTGATCTCTGATTTTATTTCCACTCCTGACGCCAGCCAGACTCCATATGTTTTCTTTAACTCCAGTTTTACATTTTGATATCTAATGCAAAGAGCTGTGCTGAAAAAGCTTCACATGCTTCGTAGATCTTGAGAAACATTCAGTGTGTATATATATATATATATATATATATATATATATATATATATATATATCCCAATAATACATTTCCCATAACATCACTAAATGGTAATACATTTGCCTAATTATGAATTATTGAGTTTTGTGATTTCTGGACTAAATATGCAACAGAAATATCTCCTTATTGACTTACACTTGTAAACAGATAAGGAAAGAAAATAGAAGCAGAAGGATGAGAGAAGCGTGCACTTTAACAGTTTCTTATTTTTAACTCAAATGATAAGTTGGTAGCCTTTAGTAATTATTACATCAGCCTAGGCTTCTCATGCAGTTTGTTACCAACAGCAACCAAAGCGATGATAATAAACAAGGAAGGAGCAAAGAAAACTCTTTACCAAGGAAAAAAAAAGGAAATGATGTAAGAAACTGCCTGAAAGCAGATGTTCAACCAACCTCCCCAAAGTAACATGAGCTACTGTAGTTAACCTTTGATAATGTTATCGGTGTACTGCGCAGATAGAAATAATACAGTGAGGAAGGAAAAATAGAGAAAATATAAAACAGCGTAAGAGAACATGTTAACACGTGAAGGAATAATGGTGCAGGTAACCTACTGGGGATTTATTACAAAAACATGATCTGTTACTGTGAAAGCAGCTGCATTAGAAATTCAAAATGAAGATAAAAGAATGAGGAAAAAGTGAAAAATGTGGCTGATGCATCTGCAAAAGACATTATAAATGTATATTAGCGCATGCAAACAATCAACTAAATTATAGAGATTGATCATGTTTTTCTCAAGTGACTAAATGGAAAATCTAATAAATGTATTTCTTTTGTTTCCTTAATTAAAAAATGATTCTGCATGAAATCATAAAGAGATGTTCTCTTGAATTCCTCCATCATGTTGGCATAAGGCATTTTCTGCTCTCCTGATGTATGACACACATCCACTCACCAACTGTGAACTGGTCGAGAAGCTGTATGTAGATCAGCGCCTGTGGGTTTTTGCACCATATGTCTCTCTAAAGTGTATTCATCTTTGTAATGAGGTTGCGAATTTATTTATTTTTTGCACAGTAACCCTTCTATAAAATGACTTTGCAACCATCCTTGCTGACATAATCTGACCTTGCCCTGCTCTGACATTCTCCGTCACCTGAGGTGGTATGAGTATGTTTGTCTTTACATAGGGTGACCAAACGTCCTCTTTTCCCCGGACATGTCCACTTTTCACGTGCTGTCCGGAGCATCCGGGGGGTTTTCTGAGATCAATGAAAATGTCCAGGTTTTATCGCTTTTCACTGGAAATATGCCGTTTTCAAAGAAATCCATTCCACCTGGTTCATTAGAAATTGCACAGATCGCTGAAATCCACTCCATGTTTTCCTGGTTACACTGCTCCGGTAAAAAAAAAACGATCAAAGTGATTGACAGGCGGGTTGTCAATAAAGACGACGGACTCGCGTGAAAAAAGAAAAGTGGTTTTGTTTTGTTTTTAAAGCGCGTGAGCTTCGGTCCAGTGCAGAGCAGCTCAGGAGTTCACGCTGTAACCAGTCAGCGCTGCACCTGATCCTCTGAAGCTCTCCTCCTCCTCCCTGGACCAGAGAACCGAACCCCAGTAGACTCAAACCAGAACCAGAGAGTTACTCGAGGGCCAGACTGGGGATGCACAGCAGGAATAATAAGAACTGAATGACCAGATGAGGTAAATCCCCCACAAATAATCGCATCTATGATCTCTAATAAAAAAGTAAATGCACCAAAATAAAATAAGTACATAAATTTGGGGGTCGTCATGTAACATTTACCATTGTTTATTTTACAGTAACCAGCATTAAAGATCATCAGTAAAACAGAGATCCATAACCTGTTATTTATTCTGATCAAATCTGTTGTTCTTAATAAAAATTAACTAGATAAACACAATAGGTAACTGAATTCTTACTAGAAGAAACTCTCACTTTAAATACATATAATTCAACTGTTACAGTAAAGTGTTTTACTTTAAATGGATCAAATGAAAACATCAGCTGTCATTAATTTTATAATAAATATCTGAACGTACATTAAACTAGTACTATTTTCATTTCAGAGAGGTAGAACTTCAGTCTTCTGAAGAACAATCAGGTTCTTGATTTTTTTTTCCCAAATAGTTGATGTCACTTATTTAATTCCTCCTATCCATAAAGCTGTTTAGCCTGAAATAGTCCATTTAAAATGACATCATGACTAGTAACAGTTGAATTACAACTACTTAACTAAACAGTATCAAAATGTTTCACAACTGAACCAAGTGTCCTCTTTTTCAGAAATCAACATATGGTCACCCTATGACTCACATGAGAGAGTATGTGCACAGTCAGCCATCATTTAAGGTCATGTTTGGGATTCTGTTCATGGTTGCCTGCTCTTTCACCATATCTGTGGAACATCAAGGCTCACAGGATCTCTATAGCGTTGGCGCTCAGTAAACCACATTTGGTGTCGTTTTCCTTTATGACTTTGAATCATCCAACTCCCAACAGGAAGCACTGGCACAGATATTCTGTACATTATCATTTCCATCCTTTTTTTTTTTAAATTCATACTTGTGTACTACATTCTCGTTTCCTTTCCTCATCCTGCTACTGTGTGCTAAAATCTCAGCATTATCTTAACACAGTGTTTGATTTTCTTTGCCACAACTCTTCAAAAGGTGACTTTCTCAAAGCAGGTTCATCCTGTTCAGAGTGGTGAGGGAGCTGCTGTCTAACCCACCAGTGGGGGGGGGGGGGGTGATGTGGGATTCACCCTGGAGAGTAAAGATAAACAACATGCGTGCTGCTTCCATCAATGCTCACATTAGGATTGCAATTTATTCTAATGTGCATGGTTTTAGATACTAGGCAGATGATAAAATCCACAATGCATGATGATTTATATCTGTAATTATTATAAATCAAAAGTTCAAAAGCCTTTTAATAATCTACCATAAACACACAAACTGACAAATTAACCAATATTTAGTGTTGATACTTTACTGACTTTTAGTCAAATAAGTCTTGCAGACTTGAGTGAACTTAAATTATACGTATATTGTAATAACACAGCCCACACAATAAGTCTGAGCTCAAAAACTAGGCAATATTCAATTTCAATAGTCAGTGGTGGCCCATCAATAGGGGGCGCTGTCCCACCAGTCTCACAGGAAAAGGAGGAAGAAGATTGGAATCACAAAAGAACCATGAAAATTGAACTAAACGATCCAAGTGCTGTGTATAATCTGCCTTTTGGTGCAGTTTTAAAATGTTCTCACTTTTTTTACTACAACTGAAAGGTTGTGTGGTGTACTTCCTGGGTTTTTTGGGGGTGGTCTGTGCATGCTTCAGGTGCAAAAATCTTTACCAGACCTACGCTATAACTGGTGCATGCACACTGGAACCCCCTTCAATACAAAGTATAAGAGAGTGCCCGAAGCATGCGCAGAAGACTGGAGTCTCAGCTCAGATCAGGATGTTGACCTGGAAGCTGTAAGTAGCTTGTAGAGTTTTTAATCATGGAGGAAACTAAATGGATATTTATTCAAAGAATTCTTCTTGACAGCTTGTGACAACCCAGCCGATTGATTTCACATTGTGTCCTGATTTAATCAACTCTACGGTGAGTTATTTGGTTTCTTTGTTTCTTGTTGTTTGTTTTGTTCTCTAACTCATCTATCATTACGGTTTCCTGACAGCGAGGATCTTCAGGTGTGGATTTTCTGTGTGAACTTGGTGGGTTTTCTATGGATACTTCGAACAGATGGACTGGGTAGAAGTAAATCAAAATGTCAACACTTATTCAATTTATTTTCTTTATTGAGATGACAGTTTCAAAATAAAAAAATAATTTCCAGGATCTGCCTTAACATACGTCTAAAATGATAATGTATTGATTTTTTTTGTCTAGAGCTGTTTTGTTTAATTCTGAAAAATAAAAAAAATTCCAATAACTTTCACCAGCTTGGCATGAGACTTATAATTTCCTTATGGCCTCTCTTCCTGGTTCTGATGATGTGATAACATTCTCATAATTACTATGCCATTCATCCTAACTAATGAGGGGATTTTTAAATGCTGTAACGCTGAATAGATACTGAAAGGCCAAGGAAATAATTACAAAAACCAAATGTGGCATATTGATGGATGAGGACGTTCGGCTAAATGAGGTAAAGTTATTGTTTGAGCAGCTCAGATGACAATAAAGGAGATTTTATTTTTCCTTATAAAGACTACATGTAGCACATTATCTTCTATTATTCATGAGTAGAGGTCACACACTTGACATAGCAGAGATTTGGAAGTTGGGAAAGAGGAAAAACGAGAAATAAAACTGACACGAAAAGAAGAAAACCAAGAAAAACTCAGCAAATGACATAAGAAGAGAAAAAAAAAGAAAAAATAAAGGCTGTAGAACTGAACTCAGGTGGTGGTGACAGCAGAAACATGAAGGACTGGTTGAAATGGAAGACAGTACAGCTTTACTTTTATGTGACATAAATTGTAAAGGGAGCTTAAAGAAAACAGGCTGATTGATGAAAAACACATGAGGAGGTGAAAAGGGGACGCTTACTTACATGGTTTAGAGTAGGGAGGTTAAACTAGCTGTGAGGGGAGGTCAATGTGATAAAAAATAGACCAAAAGGCAAACCTAAATGAGGAAAGGCCTTCCTAATGTCAGATCACCCAGAACAGAGATAAATGAGAGCGAGTGTGAAGCTGGGAGGAGACCAGTGAGAGGGGAAAAAAAATACATGAAAGAACTAAAGCTGTGGATGTTTTTATCCAGAGTTTGATCATTTGGAGTTAATAATTGCAAAGTATTTGTGTTTTTTGACTTGCAATCTCCTGAAATTTTAGACAAAGATGTTTTGACAGACAAAACAAGGAGTCAAAAACACAAATAAACTGAGATGGGTATTTCTGTGCCAAGAACAAAATGCTGTTATTATTAGACTTCTAGGTTTTTGGTGATACATGAGCAGAAATAAAAAAGGCATAAATTTCATCCATCGGCATGCTGTTGTTTCTGCCCCACTCGCCTCCCTACTGGCTACTTCAATTTCTGGCAATATATTATTTCAGCCTTGCTTCAGTGTTGCATTTATTGCTGGTCCCTGTAGATGTGGGCATCTATAAAATGACACAAAAAGCCAGATAAAAATAAATACTGGATGCAAGTCAGGAAAGTTAAAGCATGTTATCCACAACAGATTGCTGTTTATTCTAAGTGTTCAGTGCAAAACTAGGGTGCATGGCTACTTTTAATCTTATCACACACCCACGCATTCACACAGAAACACACACACACACACACACACAGCGCAAGAGAGACAGAGAGAGAGAGAGAAACAGGCAGTAAACATAATTTAAAATGTAAATGTAATAACAGGACAAGTGTTGCAAAAGAGAAAAAATATTCAAGAGAGAGCTGATGGTAACAAAAGAAGAGAAGGGGAAAGAAAAGAGAACTAAAAGAGGAAACAGCAGGAGAGGATGAGAAAACTGTGGATCTAAAGAGAGCAGTGAAATGAGATGTAACGGGGGAACAAGAGGGGCGAGCAAATGGGAGGAAGAGACAAGATGCAGAATAGATAGAGAGTGAAAATATCTAAGCCAGATGTCACTAGATCTGCCAAGAAAAAAGCTGATGGACAAAGCTGTGGGACCACAGTGGAGCTTTGTCAAACTTTAAATTTTAAATAAAGAAATGGCAGCTCTAAACTTTCCTGGGGAAAAATTAATTAATTCATAGTTTAACTGGACTCATGTGCTCAATACTGGTCATTATAAATAAATATGTTGTATACATGCTATGCAACAATAACATTTATGTATTCAAGAAAAACCCAAAAGTTATTGAACTGATATGAAAACTGACATTCCCCTAACCTGATTAAATCATAAAGGCATGTTTTAACAACCAACTGTAGCCATTTTATGATGTTTCAGCTCCACTGAGCTGAAACGGATCTGGTTATTGTTGTTGCCATTACTTATCAACAAAAATAAAATAGAATTAACTGTTGACCGCAATGCTAAGTGAACATTCAGTAAAGTAACAATTCTACTGCTTTGAATGATGAAAGAGAAGAACCAAGAAGAGAAACAAACCAAAAGATGTAGCCTGAGGGGGTACTGCAAGTGAAGACAATACAAGAAAATAAAGGAAAGGTTAATGAGAAATAAAGAAAAGAGGTGAGGTGAAATATAGAGGTTAACATGTAGGAGAGACACATTCAATTCACAGTTGGAAAAACCTGATGTAAATATTGATCAAAATAAAAAAACTAATCAAATATTCTAAGACGAATTCTGTTCATATTAAAAAGAACAAAGTTGTATAGTTATGCATATAAATTATACTGTATGTATATCATGCAGGGTCCACTAGTTTGTGGTGCATGGTCCTTGCAATGGAGCCTTTCTGTGTACTCCAGTTTCCTTTCACCGTTATGAAATTGGAAATTCCAATTAGACCTCAAGAGTGAGTTTGAGCATGTGTTCTGAAGCTGGCTAAAGTACAGACTAACCTGTAGGATGGGGATATTGTGCTGCTGAGGAAAATTCACACAAATGAGTGGCCTCTTGGACGAATAGTGAAAGCCATTCCAAGCGTTGAAGGGAATGTGTGAAAGGTCACAGAGATTACTAGAAACCTAATAGTAGTAGTAGTAGTAGTGAATGATCTCAGTTGTGGTGTAACATCATTAGCAGTGTGTGTTTAGACCTCAGTCAGTATTTGTACATAAGTGCCATCTACTGGTGGGTTGGGTATTAACTGTAAATAGCTCCCACCATCATGTGATCAGTCTATAAATCCTTACATCTAAAGTAGAGATAAGTTAAACATTAGTTTATTTTTTTAGTTTATGCTTGTTTAGCAAGTAATTCTGAGCTAATCAGTATCTGTTTTGACAATCTGATCTGCCAGACATGGTAGAAAAATCATTTACTGAGGCGACAGTGGCTCAGTGGCAAGAGAGATTGCCTCCCATGTGGGAGAGTGTGGGTTCAAACCCCGGCCCAGCCATGTGTTGAAGTATCCTTGGGCAAGATACTGAACCTCCAACTGCCTCTTGGGCACCAATGGCTGCCCTCTGCTCCCTCAGAGATGAGTCAAATGCAGAGGACAAATTATGTTGTACTGAGGTATATACGAAAGTGACCAAAATGACCCCTTTCCCCTTATTGTGAAGAGTTGTGTTATCACAAGCTGTTTGTAATGTTTTGTGAGCTGATGAGAGGTAAAACTTGTGTTGTTTTAAGCAGTTCCGACTTGTTGGAGCATCCCTCATACTGGGAGAGTAGCTCCAGTAAATCCCAGGGAAAACCTCAGAAATCTGTCCATAAAAACGCAGCCCTAGAAACACCTGAGAAGCTGCTATCAACCTTTCCAACCTCTGGTAAATGAGCCAAGTTTTAAATAAAACAACCCATGTTGGCTGGGGAGAAGAAAAGTTTTTTATTTATATAATGAGTTTACACACACACACACACACACACACACGCACACACACACACACACACACACTGTGTGTGCAAACAAGTGTGTGCCCATGCATGTGTTTGTGGGTATGTGTGTGTATGTGATAGCTACAACTTCTCATTCAACCTGCCAACTAGCAGACAGAAACATGAAACAGGAAATTGCTTTTGGGACAGCCAATCAGAAAAAGCTCTCAGTAAACAGGAAGCAGCCGTCACAGTGGTCCTGTCAGGTGCCAGTCATTTTCAGAATGACCTGCCCACAAGCCTCACGGAAAATGTCACTCAACACTTAACACCTTCTCTGGAGGAACATACTTAGCATTGTATCAGGGTGGGTGAAGCTAAAGCCCATTTAAATATATTTTGATTAGATTTAGGTATTCAAAACTCTCTATTATCGGATTTTAATCAGCTATAAAACATTGTGTTTATGTTGTAAATCAAAATATTTTGTTAAGCTTTTTTATCCTAGAAAGGAAATTTAGGTTTGTTTCTCCTATTTTTTATTAATTTTGCACTTTGATAATAATTCATATAATAACAATAAACATGCATTTATTACCTTCCCTTGTCCTGTAATAAAAAAAATTACTGTGAAGTTTAAAACTCTTATGTTTGTTTTTACAGACTTTTTTGTGTAGTTTGTCAAACAGTTAACCTGATTTTTGGGTTTTAAACTATTAGACCAATTAACAAGCCTGATAAGACCAGTGCGTTGATGTTGGGTGTAATCTCTTGGCAACTCTTTGTATTTTTCCCTGCATTGCAGAGGGTGCTTCCACCGTGGTCTCTGAATGCTATACTGTCAGAGCAAGGCTTTGTGTTTGAGTAGTTGAGTGTGTGTAATCTGTCAGAGCCTGGTGAAACAATCAACAGCTCACCCTGTCAGTGGGCCACTTAAGGCGTGACACAGACACATGCACACAGACACACAAAAAACACACAAATGGTATCATGAGAACGCTGTGGTTGATGTGCACCGCTCTGTTGGCGACAGCACTTAACGCACAATTATTCTCCATTTCTTTTGTTTCCATTCACTGCTATTCTTCTTGCATCCTTTGCTTTACGTATCTCTCTGCATTTGTTCTGTCATCTTTAAGGTTCCAGAGTCATAAACTATGTCTAAATTTGGAAGACAAGACAAAGATGGTCCAAAAATATGATACAGAAACACTTTTCCCAAATTAGAGACTTGAATTTAAATAGCTGAAAGTTCTGTTCTGTTGGATAAAGTGTTTTTAAGAAATTGAAAAATGGGAGTTTTGCAGAACAATAAAGTCACATTTGCATTGTCTAACTTACTGTAATTCATCATGTGATGATTTAAAGCTATTTCACTTTTTCCTAGTCATATGACACATCTGTGATGAAACCATGGATAAGCAGGAAATAGATGGATGGTGGATGTATGCTTCACAGGTATACCCTGCACACTTAAACCCTAAAGCTGCACACAATTCACTCCACCACTGTCAATTTCTGAGCAGATCTGGCTCGAGACAACTGTTATTACATAGAAAGGCCAAATGACCTTTTCCGCTTTTTACTCTCAAGATTTCCTCAGCGGCTTGAAATGGTGAAAACCCTCCATGTTTAAACATGAGTCTTCCTCCTCCCCACCACGGTCACATCTGAGCCTTCGATGGATATGTGTGATACTCAGAGAAAAGCAAAGTGAACCACAACTGCGCTCTAAATTTAAAAAGCAGAATGTGTTCTGGAGCAACCGAGTGCCAATTTTCTAACTCAGCCATGAAAAATAACTGTGAAAATGCAACAACTTATCACCTGCCCTATAGGACATAAACAAATCAGGAAAATCAACAGGGCTTCTGTGCAGCTAATCAACTTGCATTTGTATCCGTCCTCACCAACATTATTCATGTGCTCCTAACATTAAAAGTCCCTCAAAAAAATCAAGAATTTGGGAAAAACCTGCAATTAAAAAGGACAACTATTGTTTACATTTGGAGCAAAGTCTCTTAAATTTAGGCGTTATAACACATCACTTCACAAAACCTTAACAACACTTGTTTTTCTTTTCTTTTAAAACATCATTTTCCATATGAGATGTGTCTTACCATATGCTTGGTGCTTCTGTCCCGCTGATTTCTAGGAAATCATACTTGTCTTCTAATAGAAAATCGTTGAAAACAAGAGCTATGGTGTCCCCAGGTTCAGCGAGGATTGACCATGTGCAGTCCAGGTTGTTGTCATACTCTGCTGGATACCCAGGACTGGTTATTGAACCAGCGGTGCCTCGTAACGTACCGCCACAGGCCCCCTCCGCTGGTTACAAATAAAGACATAAAACAAAGGACATCAGTAATGAGAACGCTACAGTTCATGACTGACTGTTTTGGTTTTCAAATTTAAATTGTTAACTTTTATCGTCTTTTTTGATATGAAAACATTTTTCTTCATTTGGAACACAAGAAATTTATTTCTATTTATTTTTGTCCAGTAAACAGTTTTAAAATGACCTCAAATTATTCATATTGGTGTCCTTGTATTGTTTTCAGTTTGTTTTGAAGTGAAGGAGGCTACAGATGGAGGGGTAGAGGACTAATGAGTACAGCTGTGATAATTAAAAATAACTAACCAAACTAATCATTTAACTACCTAAACCTAAGACACAATGAAAGCCAAACATGAGCACAGAAAACCAAACCGGACCAGTGTTAATTTCATTGACGAAAATTTTTCGTTATTTATTTCGTCACGAATATATTTTACCGAACGAAAACTAAACGAAATTCAAAAATATAAAACGGAAAAAGACTGAGACGAAGACTAAATTAGCCGATGTTGTCGTCAGGAACGAAAGGCGAGATGAGAACTGACAGTGACGAAATCCAATCAGAAAAACGGGAAGAATTTGACGAACATACCAAAGAACCAATCAGCAATCGGAGCAGGCGGAAGTACTGTAGATGAGAAAGGAACCAATCAGAGTCCGCCTTGTCGAGACGCGCCAGTTTGTAAACAGCAAAGCTGACGCCGACAGGAACAGACTTTATTAAAAGTAGGTCAAATTAACAGAACGGAGGCAGAGTTACGACGCTAATTTTAAGGTAATGGTGGTGAATGCAGCAGAGGCATCAAACAGCTGTCAGGGAGACAGGAAATATGGAGTAAAATGACTGAAGACGGAGCATTGTGGTGATCACGTTCTGTGTGAGGAGACGGACCGCAGCGTGAGAACAGCTGACCAGACTGTGAGTAAAAGCCTCATGCATACTTTTGATCCGGTATGTCATGAGCAAAGTTCTGACAGTTTCATTACTGTGATATTTTTTTGTTCAGGATCACTAGTGTCTTTCCTGACAGAACTCAACACACATTAGAATATTCATTACAGACCTTTGTGATTGAATTAATAAGAAAATAGTAAAGGTCTCTAAATAAGATAATATTTAAACTACTTCCTCAAATTTTCAACAAAAATATTTTATTTTAAAAGTGAATTGTTTTTTTTGTTTTTTTTTGAAGATTAGTCTTGGAAAGGGGGGGTCTCTTATAATTGGGGTCATCCTATATTCAAGTCAATACGGTAGTTAACAATATTGGGAACATTATTAAATGGCCCATTTGTTTCTTAATACTTAATAATGCACTAACGTTAATAAAGGTAAATGTTACCCCAATTCATTAAAAGAAACGTAAAATAATTGCACCAGAGGAAAATATATTAATATTAGTCAAATATGCCTATTTTATATTTAGTCGACTAAAATTCTGAACTATTTTAGTCGACTAAAATTAGACTAAAACTAAAACGAATTGGATGACTAAAACTAGACTAAAATGAAAAAGAATTTTAGTCAAAAGACTAAGACTAAAACTAAATTAAAATTTCACGCCTTAACACTGAACCAAACTCTTCAATGATGAATTAAAAAAATAAGTTAATAGACTAATAACATTAAAGTATATCTAATTTAAACATAATTCTATAATTTATATACTACAGACATGTTTATAAGGAGGCATATTGGAGCAGTCTGTTAGTTTGTTGTTTCACAGTAATAAGGTCCTGAGTTCACTCAATCCCAGCTGGTTTTTTCACATGGAGATTGTATTTTGTCCCTGTACATGCATATGTTTTCTTTAAGTGCTCTGATTTATTCCCACAGCCCAAAAGAATGCATGTAGGTTAATTATGAACTTGACATAGTTGTGACTGTGTGTAGATGTCTCTGACTCTGTGAAGGACTGGTGTCCTGTGTACTACACCTGCTGACTATTGATTGATTGAGATTGAGCACAGAATCAAGCAGGTACAGAAAACTGATTTTCCATTCAGACAAAAAAACACATCCGTACGGTCTTCTCATGTTGGGGTTCATTAGCTATTGTTAAGGTTCTTTAGTTCCTACATCCTTAACTATTCATCCTTCTAATGTTTTATTTAATGTCATAATAAAGGTGCCACTAAAATCTCTAGAAAAGCAAAAAGGCTTTTCAGCTTCAGCAAAAAAACTTCCCCCATGAAAAGCTCCATGCTTTACTAATGAGTTTATCTCAGAGTCAACAGTCAGTAAGAGTAAGGAACATAAAATCTCCCAGATTTACTTGGGATAATGACTTTAGGCCAATTAAGAGAAAGAAAGAAAACAGGGAAATAATTACCTCGGCAAAAAGGTGAAGGGAAGTCCCACTGTGCTCCGCTGCCCGGTGATACGATACATGTGAGGATACTGTGTCCTTCCAGTACAAAACCCGACTCACAGCTGTATCGGATCTTGTCGCCCATGTTGTATCGTGAACCATGAATGACTCCGTTTGGAATAAGGCCGGGGGTGCCACATGTATGGCTGGGCAGGACTGAAATGCAGAGAAGAAGAAAGACAAATTGGAATATTAGATGTAGTACTTAAAAAATAAAAAAATTACTTATACCGCAAAAAAAAAAAAAAACAGATGAGAGCAGAGCAACCCAAGCAGCACAATTATTTGTGCTGCTACATGACAAAGGATCATCATCACCCTTTATCTTGTGATCCTAAAAAAACACAGATCACATGACCATTTGTGAGGAAGTGTCACCATTTCTACATAAGAGAAGGATGCAGGTCTTATTTGACTTGAGTAGAAAGAAAATGGATACCTTCTGTTCAACTCATAAGATCTCCTGAATGACAAGAATCTACACCAGCATGCTTTATGACCTCACTATTTTTTTAAAATAAAACCAAAGCCTTCATATTTCACAGTGACAGCAGTTAAAATAGATCAAATACCAAAATGAAAGCATCAGCAAAACAAAATGCCAACAGTATGTACATCTAGTATTCCAGGAGCCTACTCCAAAGTGACAGAGTGGTATTTAGATGTCTGACTGGCATTTTGCCTCCAATGTGTATCTGTTGTTGCCCATTCTTAGATGACACAGCTCTTCAGTGGGAGAAGCTACAGGCAGCTCATGGTTTAACTAGGCCAAAATCAACTGTGACTGTAGCCAACAGGCCTCAGCTCCACAGACGGGGCAGCTACACTGTGGCTGTAATACAACCTGGACAAACTCCACCGGCTCTAACCCCGGTGTACACTGTGTGTATTTGTATAACTGGAGCATGTTAACTTGCTGGGTGTGTAATGCGTGTATTTAATGGTTTTGATTTGTGTGTCTATCTATGGGGACGCACAGTGCAGCGTGTCTACATGTAAGGGTGTATTCAGTGAGTCAGTGTGTGTGTTTGTGTGTGCTGTTCCAATTAAACGCTAGCATGGTAATTAGACAAAGCTTCATCCCTGAGACCCTGAACTAGGACAGAGAGGAAGAGGAAGGGATGGGGGTGAGAGGAAGACATAATGATGAGAGGAAAGAGAGGAGAAAGAAAGAAAAACAAATCAAGTTAAAGAAGAAATGAAACGGCTAGAATGAGGGAGGTGGGGAAAAAAACAAAAGGAGAGGAAGTGGGAGGAGAAACTAGAAACAGATTCCTGTCAGAGAGGAAAACAGAGGTGAACTAATTGCAATGGACTCGAAACATGTATAATTTACTCTAATGGACTCATTATTTAGATTGTATGTAGTCATGCATCAGGAGCACGTTACTCACAGTCAGCTGACCATGCCGTCCTCCGTGCAAAAACACACTGCCTGCTATGTTTTAATAAGGTGAGGCGTGCAGCCGAGACCAGAACTAAAACACCGAATCAAGGGTGAGTAGAAAAATGGAAGGGAGTGATAAAAGAGGAAAATAGGAAAAAAAAAAGTCCAAGATGTCCTGCTTTGTTGCCAAGTTGGCATGTTTAAAAGACTTGCACAGTGCACAAAGTGTTTCCCTCATTTGGATTCGCGTCTGAAGAACACATCTCGAAGAACCAGGAGGGAAGCGCTCAAAAGTATCCAGTAAATCCTCTACAGAGATTAGTCTGCCAAATAAAACGATGCCATGTCATCACTAGCAGACAACCTGCTAACAACCTGCAACCTGTAAAAATTTCAGCCACATGAATGAGTTCACAAAAAGCAGTGAGAGGTTATTGTCTGGGAAAAAAAATTGCATTGTGAATTGTCAAAGTAAAACATCTATAAGAATTTAAACCGAGATGAGGAAAAAACTACACACTGTTTATGCAAATCATTTTAAAAAAATACGCATTGACTTTGTTGTGTTGAAGTCACCTTGTTATAGTTATATGTGCAATTTAGCAGAAACCTGCAGATTCATGACTCAAGAACATGTTTCAGTTGAATTGCCATTTGTTGTGCTGTTCTGTATTTCTCTGAGTTATTTCTTTTTTCCCAAAAAACAAATGTTGAAGAAAGTACAATTGTTTTATTTTCCTGCCAGTGACTCTTCCAATACTTATTTTATCAATGAGTATTATTGTGCTTTAGTATTAAAGTGTTGCTTAACATTTCAGTGTTGTGTCATTTTTTTTTTTGTTCTTCAAATAATCAACAGTACTCATTATAAAGATAACTGTAAAAAAATAACTGAAAATATCATACGTGTCATGTACAGCAGCGTGCCCGAGTCCAGTCCTTAAGAGCTACTATCCTGGAACCCTTAGATGCACCCCTGCTCAAACACATCTGAATCAAATGGCTACACTCCTTCATCAGCATGAAGCAGAGGCCAGCTAACGAGCCATTCATTTGATTCAGGTGTGCTGGCGATGGGATGCATCTAAAGGTTCAACGATAGTAGCTCTGGAGGACCGGATAAACAGGTTGTTCAACCTTGTTTATTTTAATATCCAGCTTATCAAAGTAGAAAAATAACACATTTTACGAGGTCAAAAAATGCAATCCCAATTTCTACCTTTTGGAATATATATTTTTTGTTAATTTAATTTTTGGAAACTATAACATTACCATCTCATTAATACAATTGTTTATAAAGCACCTTATTCTGCAGCAATAAAGATTATTATGAAAAAGGGAAAGAGTCAGGTGCTGTAAGACAATATATAAAAGCTAAAACTGTATTTTCATTAATTGATTAAAAAGTTTTAATTGCAAGCATAAATTGGTGTTTAACCAAAACACAATGATTACAATTATTCTATGATAGCAAAGACACTATTAGAACATTTTATGCTTACTCGTAAAGTAAACTGCTAGAACGATGTAATTAAGTCAAACAGAGACATCCACTAAAATCAGACACCTATTTACTGAGAGATTTACAACACTGACATACATAAATACGACATTAACAAATAAATTAATGCTCCTAATGCAGGAATATGCTGGGGAGCGGGAGAAGGAAAGTTGCACATCTGTTATAGGCCAACGTGGGGCTAATGTGACGCACACAGAAGCAGGTGGAATGAATAAACTCGCTCTCATAAAGCGTGCTCACTCAGAGGGGAAGACTGGAGCTGTGAACAAATGAAAAGAAGAGACCCTGTGACTAGATTTGACTCCAAGCCTGCATAAAACAAAATATCGTAAAAGTTCCATAACACGGGCCAAGGCGCTGAACAGGGTCATTAAGCTGCTGCATAAAGATTTCAGGCACATTCTAGAAGTTTTCCAAGTAAATTCAGCACATATAAGCCACGTCGTCCAGGCTTCACTTGCAGTGGGTTTCAGAGACTGGTAACTCTTCTTTTTTTAAATGATATTTTAAAGCAACAAGAGTTACAATGTCTGGACTTTTTGCCTTGTCAGTCATTATTATTTACAGTTGCATTGTGTTGGTCATGACTTACTGGGTGATTTATTTGTTTGTAAAATCATTTATCTTGAGTATAGTTGCATGTTGCGATTATCTGGGGTTATTTCAGAAAGAAATTACAATTCTGGACCAATCAGCACAGAAAATTGGTCAGATGTTTTGAAGGACCTATTGTGTTAGCTGTGTGCTTGTGAAGAGTGCCCAGATAAATGTTGGCTCTCATCATCTAATTAACTGGATTTCATGGGAATAGAATATTCAAACACAAAAAACATTTCGCTTAATAATACAAAAAATGTTATATTCCTGAAAACCTGGCCTTTTCTAGATATAAATCTGCAGATTTTACTATCAAAAGCTTGTTTTAAATGTGTCTAAATTACCAATCGACTTGTGGTTAATGTAGTAATTAGGTATCTAAAGTGAAACATGCTGACACTGGTGATTTAGTACTGTAAGGTGATTTAATCTGTACATTTAATCACCACTGTTATGAAGGATTTATTTATTAGCTAAAAGGCCAACTAGGGAAACATAATTGTTCTGTGGAGGCCTGAGGAACCAGACCACACTTTGCGGAGGATTTGAGTGGGCAATTGGATCCACAGCTGTGTGGTCTGTGTGTCACTGGGGAGGAATTTGATCCATTTACACCAAAAATCCTCAGTGGAGAAACTTCCTACCTGCAGGATGTTAATGTATTTGTGTTTCTGTGGGCATTCCATTATCAGTGTGTGTGTGTGTGTGTGTGTGTGTGTGCATGTGTTACTTAAGTTTAAAACGGTGAACTGTCACTAATACAAGTTCCATACTCTACTACATACTGAAAGTATTTTGGTTAAAGGGCATGTCTCTGAAATGCTCTGATGAAAGTGACTAATGATGCTCCTCAGTTATGTTTGTCACATCCAGCCCTTCTACAGCCTTGGGGCAGGTCTCTGTGTTGCTATAGCAATGCTAATCCAGGACATTATTTTAGTCAGAATCCAGTGAAGATGGGATACAGGTGATGAGAGCAAGGCTAAGAAATGACAGGAACACAGAGGGGGTTAAGGGAAATGAAGATATGGAAAATGTTAAGATTACATAAAGTTACAAGGAGAAGGACAACCAATAGGGGAGAAAAAAAGTAAAAAAGGCAAAGGAAACAATAAGAGCACAAATAATATGGAGGGAGAGGATGGAAGGAATAGAAAAAAAGAGGCTTTTGTTAAAATAATAAAGAATGGGTATCAATGTCCCTGAAACTCTTTTTATATAGAAACGTTATTTCCCTATTTTCCTTTTTTTCCCTTCTTTGTTCACTCTAAAGAAATTAATAAGTATCCAGAGTTTTTAAAACTTCTATTTCTGCTTTACTTCCATATGTATTCAGCAAAGCAGTAATTGTAAAATATCTTTGCATTGCACATACTTATAATGCATGCTTACAAAATGGACTCCCCTTCATTGTTCTGTCACAAACTAAACTAAAAACTTCCTATGCATTCTCACTTCCTGCTTAAAATATTAGTCCAGAGGATGCTTTATGATGTTAATGCACTCAAACACCCTTTATCATGTTTGAAGATGATGAGTTTTTAAAGGATGACTTTTAATCGGAAGACACTACAG
>SSNR01000320.1:135186-161430 GCA_006937965.1 Callopanchax toddi | reverse complement strand
TACCGCAAAAAAAAAAAAAAACAGATGAGAGCAGAGCAACCCAAGCAGCACAATTATTTGTGCTGCTACATGACAAAGGATCATCATCACCCTTTATCTTGTGATCCTAAAAAAACACAGATCACATGACCATTTGTGAGGAAGTGTCACCATTTCTACATAAGAGAAGGATGCAGGTCTTATTTGACTTGAGTAGAAAGAAAATGGATACCTTCTGTTCAACTCATAAGATCTCCTGAATGACAAGAATCTACACCAGCATGCTTTATGACCTCACTATTTTTTTAAAATAAAACCAAAGCCTTCATATTTCACAGTGACAGCAGTTAAAATAGATCAAATACCAAAATGAAAGCATCAGCAAAACAAAATGCCAACAGTATGTACATCTAGTATTCCAGGAGCCTACTCCAAAGTGACAGAGTGGTATTTAGATGTCTGACTGGCATTTTGCCTCCAATGTGTATCTGTTGTTGCCCATTCTTAGATGACACAGCTCTTCAGTGGGAGAAGCTACAGGCAGCTCATGGTTTAACTAGGCCAAAATCAACTGTGACTGTAGCCAACAGGCCTCAGCTCCACAGACGGGGCAGCTACACTGTGGCTGTAATACAACCTGGACAAACTCCACCGGCTCTAACCCCGGTGTACACTGTGTGTATTTGTATAACTGGAGCATGTTAACTTGCTGGGTGTGTAATGCGTGTATTTAATGGTTTTGATTTGTGTGTCTATCTATGGGGACGCACAGTGCAGCGTGTCTACATGTAAGGGTGTATTCAGTGAGTCAGTGTGTGTGTTTGTGTGTGCTGTTCCAATTAAACGCTAGCATGGTAATTAGACAAAGCTTCATCCCTGAGACCCTGAACTAGGACAGAGAGGAAGAGGAAGGGATGGGGGTGAGAGGAAGACATAATGATGAGAGGAAAGAGAGGAGAAAGAAAGAAAAACAAATCAAGTTAAAGAAGAAATGAAACGGCTAGAATGAGGGAGGTGGGGAAAAAAACAAAAGGAGAGGAAGTGGGAGGAGAAACTAGAAACAGATTCCTGTCAGAGAGGAAAACAGAGGTGAACTAATTGCAATGGACTCGAAACATGTATAATTTACTCTAATGGACTCATTATTTAGATTGTATGTAGTCATGCATCAGGAGCACGTTACTCACAGTCAGCTGACCATGCCGTCCTCCGTGCAAAAACACACTGCCTGCTATGTTTTAATAAGGTGAGGCGTGCAGCCGAGACCAGAACTAAAACACCGAATCAAGGGTGAGTAGAAAAATGGAAGGGAGTGATAAAAGAGGAAAATAGGAAAAAAAAAAGTCCAAGATGTCCTGCTTTGTTGCCAAGTTGGCATGTTTAAAAGACTTGCACAGTGCACAAAGTGTTTCCCTCATTTGGATTCGCGTCTGAAGAACACATCTCGAAGAACCAGGAGGGAAGCGCTCAAAAGTATCCAGTAAATCCTCTACAGAGATTAGTCTGCCAAATAAAACGATGCCATGTCATCACTAGCAGACAACCTGCTAACAACCTGCAACCTGTAAAAATTTCAGCCACATGAATGAGTTCACAAAAAGCAGTGAGAGGTTATTGTCTGGGAAAAAAAATTGCATTGTGAATTGTCAAAGTAAAACATCTATAAGAATTTAAACCGAGATGAGGAAAAAACTACACACTGTTTATGCAAATCATTTTAAAAAAATACGCATTGACTTTGTTGTGTTGAAGTCACCTTGTTATAGTTATATGTGCAATTTAGCAGAAACCTGCAGATTCATGACTCAAGAACATGTTTCAGTTGAATTGCCATTTGTTGTGCTGTTCTGTATTTCTCTGAGTTATTTCTTTTTTCCCAAAAAACAAATGTTGAAGAAAGTACAATTGTTTTATTTTCCTGCCAGTGACTCTTCCAATACTTATTTTATCAATGAGTATTATTGTGCTTTAGTATTAAAGTGTTGCTTAACATTTCAGTGTTGTGTCATTTTTTTTTTTGTTCTTCAAATAATCAACAGTACTCATTATAAAGATAACTGTAAAAAAATAACTGAAAATATCATACGTGTCATGTACAGCAGCGTGCCCGAGTCCAGTCCTTAAGAGCTACTATCCTGGAACCCTTAGATGCACCCCTGCTCAAACACATCTGAATCAAATGGCTACACTCCTTCATCAGCATGAAGCAGAGGCCAGCTAACGAGCCATTCATTTGATTCAGGTGTGCTGGCGATGGGATGCATCTAAAGGTTCAACGATAGTAGCTCTGGAGGACCGGATAAACAGGTTGTTCAACCTTGTTTATTTTAATATCCAGCTTATCAAAGTAGAAAAATAACACATTTTACGAGGTCAAAAAATGCAATCCCAATTTCTACCTTTTGGAATATATATTTTTTGTTAATTTAATTTTTGGAAACTATAACATTACCATCTCATTAATACAATTGTTTATAAAGCACCTTATTCTGCAGCAATAAAGATTATTATGAAAAAGGGAAAGAGTCAGGTGCTGTAAGACAATATATAAAAGCTAAAACTGTATTTTCATTAATTGATTAAAAAGTTTTAATTGCAAGCATAAATTGGTGTTTAACCAAAACACAATGATTACAATTATTCTATGATAGCAAAGACACTATTAGAACATTTTATGCTTACTCGTAAAGTAAACTGCTAGAACGATGTAATTAAGTCAAACAGAGACATCCACTAAAATCAGACACCTATTTACTGAGAGATTTACAACACTGACATACATAAATACGACATTAACAAATAAATTAATGCTCCTAATGCAGGAATATGCTGGGGAGCGGGAGAAGGAAAGTTGCACATCTGTTATAGGCCAACGTGGGGCTAATGTGACGCACACAGAAGCAGGTGGAATGAATAAACTCGCTCTCATAAAGCGTGCTCACTCAGAGGGGAAGACTGGAGCTGTGAACAAATGAAAAGAAGAGACCCTGTGACTAGATTTGACTCCAAGCCTGCATAAAACAAAATATCGTAAAAGTTCCATAACACGGGCCAAGGCGCTGAACAGGGTCATTAAGCTGCTGCATAAAGATTTCAGGCACATTCTAGAAGTTTTCCAAGTAAATTCAGCACATATAAGCCACGTCGTCCAGGCTTCACTTGCAGTGGGTTTCAGAGACTGGTAACTCTTCTTTTTTTAAATGATATTTTAAAGCAACAAGAGTTACAATGTCTGGACTTTTTGCCTTGTCAGTCATTATTATTTACAGTTGCATTGTGTTGGTCATGACTTACTGGGTGATTTATTTGTTTGTAAAATCATTTATCTTGAGTATAGTTGCATGTTGCGATTATCTGGGGTTATTTCAGAAAGAAATTACAATTCTGGACCAATCAGCACAGAAAATTGGTCAGATGTTTTGAAGGACCTATTGTGTTAGCTGTGTGCTTGTGAAGAGTGCCCAGATAAATGTTGGCTCTCATCATCTAATTAACTGGATTTCATGGGAATAGAATATTCAAACACAAAAAACATTTCGCTTAATAATACAAAAAATGTTATATTCCTGAAAACCTGGCCTTTTCTAGATATAAATCTGCAGATTTTACTATCAAAAGCTTGTTTTAAATGTGTCTAAATTACCAATCGACTTGTGGTTAATGTAGTAATTAGGTATCTAAAGTGAAACATGCTGACACTGGTGATTTAGTACTGTAAGGTGATTTAATCTGTACATTTAATCACCACTGTTATGAAGGATTTATTTATTAGCTAAAAGGCCAACTAGGGAAACATAATTGTTCTGTGGAGGCCTGAGGAACCAGACCACACTTTGCGGAGGATTTGAGTGGGCAATTGGATCCACAGCTGTGTGGTCTGTGTGTCACTGGGGAGGAATTTGATCCATTTACACCAAAAATCCTCAGTGGAGAAACTTCCTACCTGCAGGATGTTAATGTATTTGTGTTTCTGTGGGCATTCCATTATCAGTGTGTGTGTGTGTGTGTGTGTGTGTGTGCATGTGTTACTTAAGTTTAAAACGGTGAACTGTCACTAATACAAGTTCCATACTCTACTACATACTGAAAGTATTTTGGTTAAAGGGCATGTCTCTGAAATGCTCTGATGAAAGTGACTAATGATGCTCCTCAGTTATGTTTGTCACATCCAGCCCTTCTACAGCCTTGGGGCAGGTCTCTGTGTTGCTATAGCAATGCTAATCCAGGACATTATTTTAGTCAGAATCCAGTGAAGATGGGATACAGGTGATGAGAGCAAGGCTAAGAAATGACAGGAACACAGAGGGGGTTAAGGGAAATGAAGATATGGAAAATGTTAAGATTACATAAAGTTACAAGGAGAAGGACAACCAATAGGGGAGAAAAAAAGTAAAAAAGGCAAAGGAAACAATAAGAGCACAAATAATATGGAGGGAGAGGATGGAAGGAATAGAAAAAAAGAGGCTTTTGTTAAAATAATAAAGAATGGGTATCAATGTCCCTGAAACTCTTTTTATATAGAAACGTTATTTCCCTATTTTCCTTTTTTTCCCTTCTTTGTTCACTCTAAAGAAATTAATAAGTATCCAGAGTTTTTAAAACTTCTATTTCTGCTTTACTTCCATATGTATTCAGCAAAGCAGTAATTGTAAAATATCTTTGCATTGCACATACTTATAATGCATGCTTACAAAATGGACTCCCCTTCATTGTTCTGTCACAAACTAAACTAAAAACTTCCTATGCATTCTCACTTCCTGCTTAAAATATTAGTCCAGAGGATGCTTTATGATGTTAATGCACTCAAACACCCTTTATCATGTTTGAAGATGATGAGTTTTTAAAGGATGACTTTTAATCGGAAGACACTACAGTGTGTGGATGTCAAGCACTGGGGAAGAGGGAAATCTGGAATAATAAATAAGACACACTATATAACCAGTAGGTTATGAACAAAATCTTTACAAGAAGAAGAATTTTAATTAAACATTTTTGTCTGCAAATATCTAAATAAAATTGACACGTTTAAAGAGGAAAATGGGTAATACGTCCACAACATTAACAAAACAAATGGGTGTAAATGTGTGATATCCGTAGCGCTGGCTTGTAACTTGCCATGAGCCACAGTTGGAACAGATGTAATGACTGATATACCTGGCAACAAGCACTAATTTCTTATTAACTTTCCAGAGGGCCTGTAATGCTAAAATCAAGCGGAACCAGAACAAATGCCAGGCTGCGTGGATTTTGCCAAACAGAAATTTGGACAGATGTTAAGACAGCAACACTGCCACACGCAGTCAGATTTTTACAACAGAGGGAAAAAAGTTATGAGACTAAAGTAAAAATGTGGAGAAATAAGCTGGGGTACGATTTTCAAGTTTAAGTCAAAATAAAAATAATTACAAAAACCAAGACAAAACACCATTTACATTTTTATAATGATTTTTTTAAAATAAAGTGAAAAGACTCACATGCAGTGTGTAAACTACATTGGCTTTTATCCTATAGATTATTTTTGATTGAAAATGAGGTTTATTTAAAACAGACAGTAACTTAGATCTGGATCTGTAGAAAACGTGTAAATAACTTGTTAAAAAGCAGTTTAGCAGCAGTTTTTTTAATGTGTTTATATGCTTCAGATGTTTTGAGGTAGTTTGTATGTTTGAGACTCTTATTGTGAAGGATTTGAACAAGCTTTCTTTGATTTGTGCACAAAGTCTGCAACTCAAATTAAAAAAGCCTCATTTTTTATTTACTTTGTAAAAACACACCTTAAACTCTCATTTAATAATAAAAATTTAAAATAAAAAACACACAAACCAAAAAAGAATAAAAACATTAGTGTCCAGGAGTTGGATGCTCATACTCTGATCATATTCTTCAGATAGCTGATTTTAATCTTCACAGTTCAATTTTAATCCTGACACTTCCTTCTTAGTATTATTTTTATTTTATTTATTCTGAGTGGCCCTAACATACTGTTATAGTTTAGGAAACTATTTCAACTGTGCATTCAATTATTTTTAATTTTATCTTGAATTTCGTAGATTTGGAATTGTCCGTTTTCTTACTAGAACTTTTCTTTTGGTAAGTAAACTTTTGAGGAAGAAAAAGAAAAAAATATCACTTCAATTGAGAGACACATATTGAGATATTTTCTCAGTAAACATTAATTTAATATAGTAAATGGTGAAGGCACCTTTACATTACCCAGAAAAAACAACATTTCCCATAGGGAGCAATCTAAAGCACTAACACTTGTACATAGATCCCTTGATGCCTATGTTTGATTAAATAGCAATCACCATTGTGTCCTATAATCTGTGATTCTTGATGTGGAGCTGCTGCTGTTGGAACAATGTCAATGCCTCAGAGCTAAACCAACTCCCCAACACAGCCAGTCGTCCCATTGAGAAAATGCATTAACAGCTTCAATGACACATAAGTCTGACTAAACAAACTGCAGTGGAACTGGTAGCCAGCTGTGGTCAGAGGCCTTCGCTGATCAGAGGCCCCTCACCACCCGCTGAGTGCTGCTAATTTTAAGACATCAGCAGCTGATACAGTATAAACTTATTAACCTAAAAATAACATAATATACAGTGTGCTGCAATGTATTTGAGCACACTTTTACAGCATCAAATCAAGTACTTCAATTAGATTTTCAATTATTTTTATAGTTTTATGAGAAGATGCCCAACCTTTCTTAAAGACAGACTTGGTATATTGCTGAACAGTTTACTGGAACGGACTGTTAAAGTGTTTGTGTTGCCATACAGTCTGTGGAAAGTCAGAAACAACTAACAGCAGTCGCACTCTATGAGAGTATTGAACACAATGTGCAGTACCTGAACCATCATGATGTTTCCAATAATACTAAAGGTATCGACTCGATATTAGTCAGGAAATTCATCAGGTGGCGTTGAATTATTCTGGTATAATAACAAGGCAGTGAGAGCTGCTGGGTTCTTCTTCAAAATAGTGACTCACACTCTACATCCCAGTAATATTAGATCAGAACTTTCATTCCTGCATTTATTGCTGTGGGACATTGAGGTGCTTCTTGTAGGTGGTAAGAACAACACTTTTTTGTGTGCTTTTATTCTGGATATTTGATTTTGGTTTTTAGATGTATCAGCTAGTGATGTCATGAGGATTCATTCTCAAAGATCACCTGTGAAGAGGACATGTTTCACTTTGTTCCACAACACAGAATAAACCCCAGGCTAATGAGTCAGAACCGAACCACGCTGATGGATTAGAACTTTGGTGTTTATTAGTTGAAATTAAAAACTGCAGCAGCTAAATATAGAACTACATGCAACAATGTGATCTCTATCCCTGAGTTGAGACTGAAACCCCATTTCCTGTAGCTTCAAAAAAACAAACAACAACCCTGAAAGTTACAATTCTGCTACCTTGGAGTAAGTATATTAAAATGTATTAACACAGCCTTTCCTATGTTCCCTCAGTGAAAATGTATTAGCAAGGCAAGTGACATTTCCAGCAGTGCTCCTCATCAATCATCGGCTAAACAGAGTAATCACTGTAGCAGCTACACTTTGTTAAACACCGGCTCTCCGCAGCCTTTCCAGCTTTGACTAGGGAGCCAAGATATATAGGATAGTAATGCACAATATCCCCATGCTGAGGAGGCCAGCACCATAATAATCAGCAGCCAGGGAATCAACAAGTATTTACCCAGAGATGCAGAGTGTGGACACGGACCTGCTGTGGCAGACGAGCCTCTCAAAACTGCTTATATTTAAACTTATATACGTTGCATTTTATGGCTTTTTAATGCAAATAGTTAGATTTTAAATGAAACCTAAATTATCCACTTAAGCTGCATCATAGATGTTGAGACCACGTTTTGTCAAAATCAGCCAAATCAGCTCTGCCTTAGTTATAAAATAATAATTCTCAACATTTTCTCCCACCTAAAGCATGAAAGAGAACCACAACTTCTAGAATAAACTTGTTAAATTAACGGGTATGCATGCTTTGGGATTTTTTTGTATTTACATTTTAGTCCTCATCTTTTTTATATTTTTTTCCAGGTTGCAAGGTGGTTTATAGCTCCTCCCAGCAGCCTTATTAAAGTGCCTGTGACTCCATATTTAAATCACTTTATATTAAACAGGTGTAATCTTTGATGCATCAGCGTTGTACCATTATAACTCAAAATACGCTGTAATTATTTCCTAACGAGCAACTCAGAGATCAGAAGAAAGCGCCGCCTTCCGGTTCTGCTGGGTTTCTCCTTATTTGGCAGCCTGACACTTCTGCTGCAGCAGGGGGCAGTGCCGTCGCGTGAAAGAGAAACGAAACTGAAACTAAACACTACACGGTCTATGGTCAATGGCGGCAGCACTGCCTCGCTCCAGGTGTTGTGAACGTGCATGTGGGCGGAGAATTTACCATATAAGCAAGTCCGGATCACTATGACCTCATAGCGGGCTGGAGTGAAAAAACAGTTTGAAACCTGGGTCTGAAATCTGGAAGAGCTTCTCACTGGCTGGACTAGGAGACAGATGGACGCCGTTTTTTGCTCTTTCTGGCAGGTTTAAGGTGAGAACTCAACGTTGCAACATGATAGATAAGTCAGAAAACATGGAAACCGATGTCATGGGCACTTTAAAGAAAAAAAGTTATTTTTTCCACCTCCATGGTAGAACCAACCAAGCTACCATATGATTCTCATGGCCGGTGATTCTCACCTCTGTTTGGGCAGAATTAGAACTGAAGGTTGAGCAGCACAGCTCTGCTCTTGAGCTAAGTTCATTTAATCACATAAAACTGATCATCATCTGGTTAATTATTTAGAGACTTAATATTTTTAGTCCCCGGCAGTGAGTTGACAGTAGGTTGACTCAAAATGGCATTAGCCCTTAGAAATGGCACCAGACATCTCAGTGTTGCAACACTGTAACTGAAAATGCTGACATATAATCATTAACAGTGGTAATACTACCGTATAGATCAGCTGAGGTGAAATATCAGCTTCAATTAGCAGGGAAGAAAAACATGGATAAAAAGTATTTTTTCTTAATAGATTTTTGTAATTTAATTTAGAATTGATATACAGTCCATATTTAATGATCCAGACTTTATTTTTCAATACATATTTTGTTTCTGTTCATAATTTTAGATTCTTTTTCTCTTTACAAACATCTAGACTGAATAAAAATACATTATGCATTCATAAACTCTATGTTTTCAAATACCAAAACTCAAAAAACTACCAAATAATTATTTTAATGTCTTATTTTTCCTTAGATTTCACATATGATTCAACAGTGAACCTGGCCATCGTGGCTGAAGGCAAAAGCACTTCACGTTGTGATGACAGTGGAATGCGTGTGTTCCTAAAACTTTTGACAAACACTATATTTTTGTCTTGGCATGTGCAACAATAATAGGACACTTTTCGGAACAATGATCCTGGCCAGTACAGTGGTTGCTATGGAAACAGTGACCTAGCCCGAGGCTGGATAGTGCTGCAGGGGACAAAATAAAAAAAAGAGAGAACATCAATCAATCCCTGTACAACACAACACAGAATATTCCCACAATTATCCTCTCATAAAAGGGAACATCTGCAGTGAAGTAGATTTCACAGTTTTTTTCTTTCCCTCTCTTTTCTTTCTAGCTCCCCCTTTTCTCAGCTAAATGATATAAAATCAACCAGTGAAGATTCAGCTTCACTTTAAGAGCTGCATCGCTGCAATGAAAAGGTACTGTATCAAATGCATGACTTAAAAAAAAGGAAGGGAAAGAATAAGTCAGCAAATTAAATGTCAGTTTGTCAGCACGCAAGTCTATTTTTCTATATTTGCTTTGAGATCCATGAACCCATCAGAATAACTCTTGGAGGTCTTCACACCTCGCCATGACAGACAGTCCAAAGGAAACGAGAAGCTGCGGATACAATAGCATCTCATTCTACAACAATAAAGCTCAAAATATCTAAAAACCAAATCCATTCCGAGCCTCTCATCCTTTCTCGGTTCCAAAGAGCACTGTCAACACATCCTGTGCTTTTTTCCTTCTTGTCGTCATTGCTATGACAACCCTGACCTGACCATAGTTCTCACGGAAAGACTGGTCTGCCCTGAGGCTGCGTTGTGCCACAGAGGACAAAAAGAAATCAACATAGCTTCACTCATCAACACACACGTGTATGAGAAGAAGTGTGTGTGTGTGTGTGTGTGTGTGTGTGTGTGTGTGTGTGTGTGGGTGGGTGGGTGCACAGTTAATCTATTAATATCACACTGTAACTGTAATTATGTGAGAGTGAAAGTAAAGAGAGACAGGAAAGCAGGATGTCATCAACTTGTTGCTGATAATGTGGTCATATTCAAGTATAACAAAGGTCAAAAATCTATATTTTTAAAGGTTTTTAATATGTGATTTCAATTACCTTCATTTCCATACGACATAGAAATGTATTTCTGTATAGAAAATTAAAGTGAAGAAATGAAATGAGGACAAAAACAGCTCAAGTGAGTGGAGCTTATGCTTAATTCTCATCTTCAAGGCTCTAAAATGTTTTAATAAAAGCTTCATGGTTGACCTGGGATTTCAGGTAACAGAACTAATTTTGAAGTGATCACCTTTATTTTAGGCTACATGAGCAACTCGGAGGTATTCCTCAGGAAGATTCTTCCAAACACACACCTTAGTCTGTGAGTCAAAACAGACTCACTACATATAGGTCTGTATTTTTACAATTTTTACTAAATGACTATAAAGAATACTGCATCAATCAAATTATTTGAGGAGCAGGTCAAGTTTCGTAATGAAAGCCTGAACTAAAGCTTGAACAGATTTTGTGATTTTTTTTTAATTTCAAGCTGACTCTGAACTTACTTGTTCATATAGACACCCTTTTATCTCTAAAAGCAAGTCATCTTTGTTGTCGTAGTCACTCCTTTTTACTGTCTGGTTTAGGAAAACTACAGGAGAACTGGCAACTCGTGGCTGAACCCAATTATAAGGCCAATCAGGCGGAGTGATACAGCAGCAGTCATTTGGACGTTGTTCGATTGAAACAAACAAGATAAACTAAACAAATGCAGAATATTAAAGTTATACAAACAGGTAAAATAACTTTCTAGGGGCGGCAACAGCTCAGCAGAGTAGCCATTTGAGGGTTGACCAATTTATTGTTGTGTCTTTGGACAAGACACCTAACCCACCTGGTCTGCAGGTGGTGGTCAGGAGGGTCCGGGTGGCGCTGACTGTACAGCAGGTCCAGCGCCTGTCAGTCTGCCCTGAGGGTAGCTGTGGCTTCAATGTAGCTCACTGCCATCAGCAGGTGAATGTGTGTTTGTGAGTGGGTGAATGACGGCCCAGTGGCTTTGGGATTGGGAGTTGATAAGTGCAGGCCACTATTAACTCTTTAACTGGACTTCACAAAAAATCACTAAAATAAAAAAGAATTCTAAAATATATGTTAGTGTTTTATTAAAAAGTTAAATGTCATCATATTACATCACTATTAGCTTAATATTACTAGTACTATTTGTAAAATCATTAATAATTTGAATAATATATAACTTTTTTGCTTCAAATGATTAAACAACAAAATAAATCCTTGTTTTTTTTATCTTAATGTGGAGGTTAAAGGGTTAATATGTGTGGATGGATATAGATTATTCAAGTTAATGTTTATAAACCAAGTGTTATTTATTTAGCTCAGAATAATAGCGATGAGTTCCTGCTTTTTTTGGGACCTGTTATTGTTGCTCAGTTTATTTTTAAAACAGCTTTTATTCATCTACATATCCATAAATAACCATTGCAGTCCCGAAAATCCAGATTTTGTAAAATAATCTTACAAACCGAACAAACACAGACTCCATTAAAAATAAATGGCTAAAGCATACAGTCTGGGGATGACTGTAGGTGTTGATTGCTCAGATGTTTAAATGGACATTAATCATGGCTGTCCCTGTTGGCTGTCTTATTCCCTCTCTCTCTTTTTTTAAACACATGAACACACACACACACACGCACGCACCCTACACTCACAAACACACACACACACACACACACACACACACACACACACACACACACAGGTCTAATGCATCTTCATTTAGTCCAGCTGTCCTCATGGGCACATTTACATTTGTCAGCTCTACATAGAGAATGGATGGCTGATCTTGTGGTTTGTGTGTCTGGCTTTACGCTGCCATGTATGTGTGAATCCCATCACTCTTCCTGGGCAAATGTATCTTTGATTATCATTAAACACGAGTCACTCTTTGTATCTTCCACTGTGTGCATGTCAGACAGAGATTTGCCGTTTCCTCTGTCTTCACAAATAAACACTGATGAGGGTTTGTGCTCATATATGTGTGTGTGTGTTTGAGAGAGAGAGAGAGAGAGAGAGAGAGAGAGAGAGAGAGAGAGAGAGTCTGTCTGTGTGCATGCATGCAAAGGAGTCAATTTCCTTGGTAGGTGACAGTTCACGGTCCCCTAGGCAGCACTGGAATGTGGGTAAACTCAATGTCAAAACAATCGCCATACATCACCGGAGTGGCAGAGGCAAACGCAAACCCACAAAACCAGCATTATTCTAGTCATGTGACGTAGTACATGAGCAGTATGAGTCAAAAAGTTAGGTGTCATTGAAGCATTAAACCTTATCCTCACTTTTATTTATTCTTCTGCTGCTTAGACATTGATTTCCTCGCTTAAAGACAAAAAAATGATGATGAAAAAATAGTCACACAGATCACAAAATTGACAGTTTTAAATATAGAAGTTGTAAAATCAAAGCGCAAATAATCTTTTATGTCTACTGCCCGTCAAATCACACAATTTAACATAATTTGGCTGACACTTTGGGGGCAATGACAAAAGCTTTTCTCTTCAAGTGTGCTTTAGTTAGAATAGAATACAGGGGTGTTATTATGGGAGCTTTAAATGCTTTAGTCCATATATTTCTGCTTAAAAATCTACAGTAAAAGTTTTGGTTTGAGTTTTTTGCATTTTGCTGCAGATTTATTTATTTTTTACAAATTTGTCTCTTATTTCACTACTTTACATCATTAAGTATTTTTATTACAAACATGAAATGCTCCTAAATTACATGCATATGTCCTAGAAAGTCTCCAATAAGGCAGAAGAATGAAATAACCCTTGTTCCTTCTAATCACAGAGAAACTTAGATAAAGTAAAACGTTTTAAACGATCTGTCAACGCTAGCTGAGGCTGCCAAGCTCATCACGCAGAAGGCAATTATTAAAAAGTTTGCTCAGCACACCACAAGATGACAAATCTGTCTCACCGCTGATCAAATAAAGATAAATTTCCTATAAGACGTGTTAAATGACTAGAAAATACCTAGCGTGTCTTCCAGGATCATGACAAATTCTTGTTTCTTCTCCTAATCTACAAACTCTAATAACTACAAATGAGGCATTAAAAAAAGTTTTTTTTTCTCTCGTCTGTAAAAATTCTGACACAAATTCGTGAAGAATGGATTGAGAGACATAATTGAGATGACAAGATTTCCAATAAATCAATGAGATCTGTAAGTCCACAAAGTCTTTCTCTTATTATACAGCAAGACATCAATCAAGTTGGCAGTAGAGGCAGAGCAGATTTTGCTGACTTTACCTCAACTTTCAAATCAATTGTTGATCTCGGCCTCACTTCACATCCTGAATATTCAGCCCCTTTAGTTTGATTTACATGACATATATATAAATCGCCATTTTTGTGCAGTCTTTACGTCACAGCAGAAGCCCGCTGTTTTTTGTTCAGCTGGCCTGAAAGCTGCTGCTGCTATTAGCTCAACACGTACTGCAAGTTTCTTTGACAATGAATGTGAAAGCAGTGGTAGGCCTCAAGAAACACTTTGAAAAGTGTTGACGTGGCCCTCAAGGTTAGCTAACGCCAAGGAGTCAGGCTGAAAGAGACTTAATGCAAAATAGATTTTATTACACCCTATTATGAGAGCAAAACCAAAATTTGCTTCAAGATTAGCAACAGTTTAGTTTAAAATAGGTTGGATGGAGTGTGGAGGACATGTGAACACGTTGTCCTTACAGAAACAGCATAATGCATGCTCACAGGCATGCCTTTCCTTGAATAGAACCACCATCTAACCTGTCACTCATGATTTTGGGCTTTGGCATGAAGCTGAAGCACCTGCCAAAAATAAAATAAAACACACAAGCACACCTGCTCAGTCAAAAGAAGGAAGCCAAACCTCCTATATATACACTATATCAACGATAATAAATCTTTTTTATAAATGAGTTTAGCAAGAAAGGCAGATTAGTAAATATCACAAATCATAGTATAAATTAGATTTTTATGGCCAATTAGACAAACACTGAACCTATACATCAACTAAAGAAAATAACCATGACTCAGGACAATTTTTTTCAAGTTTCTGCTTAGATAATAAGAACCTTTACACAGGTTTGGATCCCTGTAATTGTATTATAGGGGGTCAAGCTTTGCCTTTCAAGGGCAAAAGTCTTGCAGGTTATCGTCTCCTGAAAGTTAATGAGCCATTCTTTGTGTATGAGACTAAACGCGGCTCATTAAATGTCCAGGAGGAATGAATACATGAAGGACATCATGTCTGCAGTTTGACCATTTCAGTGGTTTTAACCTGAAACAGCACAGAACAGAGAAGTCATTAGGACATAATATTATAGACTTTACAGACTCATTGTTTTGGTTTTCATAGCTATTTAGATGAAGCCGCTCTCACCTTGTATTATCTTGTGCACATACAGCAACAGTAATGTGCTGAAAGATGTGTTATAATGCAGAAGTCTTTATGTAGCGTTCCTCATCAACACATCCTGATTACAAGGATCTACAGAAACAAAACTGACAAAAAGTGATGTTTCCTGCATAGTGAGAGAGAGCCTGAGTGACAAAATGCAAGTGGGTTATATTAACAAACTGAAACATGATTTATTGTGCTGACTTATCTACATTTTTTCCTCTATACTGATAAATATTCCAAATACTGTTTATTGATTTATCACTGATAAAAGTACAAAAGCACAGTGGGTCAAACTCATCAAACTGTCTCATAATATTGCTGTATTCTGATATTCCCATCCACATTAGCTTTAAATAATGCTCTAAAGACCAATCACAGGACAGGAAGCATCTTTAAACCTGGACGACTGAGAATGAACTTAGACATTTACAACAGACGGGTTGTCTGGACTGAATCGTTTTTATCTACCGGTATGTTCCTTATTTAGTCCAAAGAGCATTCAAATCAGTCAGAATTGCATCTGAAAGAATAAGGTTGAAACTTTCTCTGATGCCTCAAGAAGTGGCAGCAGCAGCTGATTATTTCATAAAATACACAATTGGAATTCATCAGATCTTTGTGCACTTCAGTGATGTGAGAGGGACTTTGATCATTTTAATTTACTCATTCACATGGTCTATTATATTTCCTGATAAGGATTGGATCATCCAATCCTACCTTCACAGGTTTTTGTGAGTGAATATCTGCAGGTACAGATCAATAAAAAAGGATATTTTAAACAGGAATGTCACGCTTCTAAAAAGTCTCTTCATGTCTATGCTCTCTTTTTAGTTGGGCCTCCTTTTGCAGGAATTACTGCATCAATGCAGCGTGGCATGGAGGTGATCAGCTTGAGGCACTGCTGAGGTATAACTGAAGCACAGGTTACAGACTTCAGGTCATCTGCATTGTTGGATTTGGTGTCTCTCATCTTACTCTTGACATGACCCATAGATTCTCTAAGGGGTTGAGGTCAGGCCAGTTTGCTGGCCAATCAGAGCCCACTAACACCATGATGATTGAACCAGCTGTTGGTACCTTGGGCAGTGTGGGCAGGTGCCAATTCCTGCTAAAAAATGAAAATCTCATTGTGTACTGTAACACCAGTGTATTGGCCAAATGACAAAACTTGACCTTGCTTGCTTTTACCCAATTTATTCTACTTCTATGCATACATTTTGTTCTTTTAATGCTCTTTTATTATTGTTCTACTGACCTGAAATTTTAATATGTTGTGTTTTTATCATGTTTGACTGTAAAGAAAACATGAATGCACATGTACTTTTTTTTTTTTTTTTTTGCTGAGTTTAAGTAGTTTTAGTAAGGAGTCTATGTAAAGTGGCCCCTGCTCTTTAATGCTTTTGTACATAATTTGAAATAAATATACATTGCTAAGTCAAAAAGAAGATAGCTTCATATTAAACTAAACAAATCCTCAGCCCTGCACTGTGATGCAGGTAAAAATTGTCCTGTAGTTACTGATATGGCAAATATTTACTTACTGGCAGAATTTTTTCAAAAACAAAACGTATAAATGGAAAGAAATAAAACAAATAACCCGTTGTTGCAATGCCATGGAGGCCAAATTTAATCACTGCATTTGGTCCCTCTCTATTCTGGGAAATCACTTTGATGTAGCTGGCAGACCAGCTGTTTGACTGTGTGTATGGATGTGTGTGTTATCCCCAGCTCCCCTGCTCAGCCTGCCCACCTGTTCGTGTGTGTGTGTGTGTGTGTGTGTGTGTGTGTGTGTGTGTGTGTGTGTGTGTGTGTGTTTTTGTGGGTGTTAGCCATAAAAACACAGTGAGCCCTGGTAAACCTCCCCGTATTTCAACTTTAACACTCTGTATCTCTATCTCAGCTAAATGTGTGTGTTCAAATTGTTCAGTGTGGGAGACAGATAGCGTTAGTGTTTGTGTCTTTGAATCAGTCTGGCTTCGTGGGCGTTTCTTGTATTCCAGATCAATACATGTTGTGTTTGGGGAAATAAAGAACCCTTTTAGGTTTTTTGTGCTCTAGCTGAACACACACACACACACACACACACACACACACAACCAAAATAGGCACTCATGCACTTAGTCTTCTGTGCTTAAGTGCTACAAAACACACCGCACAGATGCTTAGTTGACACATGCCACCAACAAAAATATTGTTGCAGACCACATACATCACTTCATGGACAAATGATTCCCTAATGGCAATGGCTTCTTTCAGCAGAATAATGCACTCTGACACACAGGGAAAATTGTCAAAGCATAGACTTGAATATGACAGAGTTCAACGAGTTAATTCTGCATCAGGCCTCGGTCTGATCGAGCTTCTGTTGAGTCAGCCCAGGGGAAAAAAAGTCTAAAAATAAAACCCATCATGGACAGATTTGTTAAAGGAGTTCCTTCATGATTTGAGGCAGGTGGTTTTAATGTAGTGGATCATTAGTATATCAATGTGACAAACAGCTGAATGATATGTGGTTCTTCTAGATCTCTCCACCCATTCAGAAATGCATCTACGACAAGCTCATGCTTTTTACTAAGTGTGCTTAAATAGCTTGCTGTATATGAGTACCTACATCATAACACACACACACACACACAGTGCTGTTCCACAACCAATAACAGCCTCAAGTGTCGGATTTTCTAATTAACTCAGTCTCGTATGGTGAAAAGTGACTTTAAGACAAAACAGCCCAAAATATGTTTTCAGTGCTTAAAGAGTCCAGAGAAAGGTGGGATGGGAGTGAGCCTCCTGCTCAAATGTCTCGTTCAAGAATGACGCTGGGATGAAGCTAAAGATGGGCCAACAGAATCAGGGTGGGTCTGCAGTAATAAGGGTGTTGCTCTGTTCTGTTGTGGGGAAAAAGGTGATGAGCTGACAAGAAAAAAAAAGAGATTCACTGGTTCATCAATGTTCCAGCCCTCACCTATGATCATGACATTTAGACTGTTATCAAAAGAAAGAGATTGTCGATACAAATGGCTGAAATGAGCTTCCTCTGTAGGGTGGCTGGGCTCAGGGGGAAGAGGCTGAGGAGTTCTGTCTGATGTGGTTCGGTATAGTATGCCTCCTGGTCACCCTCCTCTGAAGGTTTTCAGACCCAGACCTCACTGGAGGAATTCCAAATCTTCTCCAGTCTGGGAATACCTATAGGGATCCTTCAGAAAGGAGCTACTGGGAAAAGAGATGTCCCTCATTTATCTGTTATCCCCCATGATGTAATCTTGGTTGAGCAGAAGAAAGAGGATGGATGGATGTTTAGAGAGTTGCCTCGTCTGAAACAATTCTAGGAATAAAACAATCTCTACTAGTCACTGTGCAAATTTAATTTGCAAATTTGCACTGTGCAAAGCAAATTTAAAAATGTGCTTTGTTAGCAGGAATTATCAGGTGTTGTTATGGTTAATCGATGTTAGTCTTGATTTGAATAATTCTTAATTATAGATTATCTGCTGCTCTGTTAGCTTATTGTTTCTAATGTGTTGTATTTCTCATTCATCCATAGTATCGTCGGTATACCAGTTTCCTTTGTTCCAGTTAATTGTTTGCTTTGCTATAAATATGTCTGTCCAGTTGTTTTTGGATTTCCTGCCTTCTAATTTTGTATGGTCAAGTTGTTTATCAAAGTTTTCCATTGATGAGTTCTCAACATTATTTTGTAACAAGTCTCCACTTCAAGCTCGCCTCGTCTCGTCTTCTTCCGCTTATCCGGGTCCGGGTCGCGGGGGCAGCATCCCAATTAGGGAGCTCCAGACGGCCCTCTCCCCAGCCACTTCTACCAGCTCCTCCGGCAGGATTCCAAGGCGCTCCAGGGCCAAACCAGAGATATATTTTCTCCAGCGTGTCCTGGGACCACCCGGGGGTCTCCTGCCAGCAGGACATGCCTGAAACACCTCCCTGGGGAGGCGTCCAGGGGGCATCCTAACAAGATGCCCGAACCACCTCAACTGGCTCCTTTCGACATGGAGGAGCAGCGGTTCTACTCCGAGTCTCTCCCGGATGTCCGAGCTCCTCATCCTATCCCTAAGGCTGAGCCCGGCCACCCTGCTGAGGAAACTCATTTCGGCCGCTTGTATCCGCGATCTCGTTCTTTCGGTCATTAACCAAAGCTCATGACCATAGGTGAGGATTGGGAGGTAGATCGACCGGTAAATCGAGCCTTGCTTTCTGACTCAGCTCCCTCTTCACCACAACAGGGGCAGCGTCCGCATCACTGCGGACGCTGCCCCAATCCGCCTGTCGATCTCCCGCTCCCTCCTTCGCTCACTCGTGAACAAGACCCCGAGATAGGGCTGGGCGATATGGCCAAAATTCCATATCCCGATATAGCTCATTTTATATCTCGATAACGATAAACATACGATAGAACACCTCCTTATGAATCTCCTCCTCCACTGTGGCCCGACATGCATCATATAGATCAGTAACATGACTTTAGTGATGTGTTTTCAGCTGGGTGTTTCATATCTGGGTTCGAGTGTAACTCACTAAACTCACGTTTCTCCACCGTGTAGATTAGAGTCATATCTTTGTAGAAGTGCCTGGTAACAGCAGCAGTAACCTCCTCCTTCCTTCCATCCCGCTCAGCTGGCAGCTCGACGCTACATGACGTGCTGCGGGTAAAAACCTGTAGCAGCATCTGGAGTTTATTCTGAGCGCTTACTCCAACACTCAGCGCTGCTTTTGCAGCTTTTGCTCTTTGACTGTCTCTGTATTCTTCGACGTGGTTTTTGTGCAGGTGATAAAATATATTAGTGGCGTCTTTACAAACACTTTACAAACAGCTGCTGTCTGGTCCACGTCGGTCTTTTTGTATTTAAACCTCATCGATGAGACAGAAGTTTTCCCTCTTTTAGGAACAAGCTCCTCGGTTTGAGTTAGCTGGTTATCCTGTTTACTCTGGTCTAAAACGCGTCCACTACCGTCTGCCTCCATGTTTGTTTATGCGTTGCTGCGCGGTGCGTTCATGAACATCCCGTAAAGTGCATTATGCTGTAAAACTTCTATCGTGGCTTAAACGATAGAGCTTTTTATCTGACGGTAGACATTTTCTATCGTCCAGACGAAATATTTCGTCATATCGCACAGCCCTATCCCGAGATACTTGAACTCCTCCACTTGAGGCAGGATCTCTCTCCCGACCCGGAGTTGGCAAGCCACCCTTTTCCGACCGAGAACCACGGCCTCAGACTTGGAGGTGCTGATCCTCATCCCAGCCGCTTCACACTCGGCTGCGAACCTCCCCAGCAAGAGCTGTAGGTCAGAGCCTGATGAAGCTAGGAGGACCACATCATCTGCAAAAAGCAGAGATGAGATTCTCCTGTCACCAAACTCAACACCCTCCACACCACGGCTGCACCTAGAAATCCTGTCCATAAAGGTTATGAACAGGACCGGTGACAAAGGGCAGCCCTGGTGGAGTCCAACCCTCACTGGGAACAGGTCCGACTTACTGCCGGCTATGCGGACCAGACTCACACTCCTCTGGTACAGGGACTGAATAGCCCTTAACAAAAGACCATCCACCCCATACTCCTGGAGCGCCCCCCACAGGGTGCCCCTGGGGACACGGTCATAAGCCTTCTCCAAATCCACAAAACACGTGGATTGGTTGGGCAAACTCCCATGACCCCTCCATCACCCTAGCGAGGGTAAAGAGCTGGTCCACAGTTCCACGACCAGGACGAAAACCACATTGCTCCTCTTCTATCTGAGATTCAATCATCGACCGGACCCTCTTCTCCAGTACCCTGGAGTAGACCTTTCCAGGGAGGCTGAGGAGTGTGATCCCCCTATAGTTGGAACACACCCTCTGGTCCCCCTTCTTAAAAATGGGAACCACCACCCCGGTCTGCCACTCAACAGGAACTTCAAGTTATTTTTAAATTTTCAACAATATTAATAATAATTTCATGACTGTTTTTTATCCATTTTACTATGCAGAAGAAGTGGCATGAGCAATATGTTAGCAGACAACCGTCGTGTCTAACCAAAGTGAGTTTAGCCGATGCATCGAGTTGTGGGTCTGTTGAGGTCCTGGAGAACCTAAAGCTAGGTAGACATGACAGGATTCTAAGTCAGATTTTCACATCACGAACAAGTTTTGGAGGTCACAGACAAACGATCCAGATCAAAGGTAAATCACCCTTTGATCTGCAGTCACCTGTCGCAGTATGTGAAACCTGTGAATAGATGAGTTGCGAGGCTTGTGGACACGTCACAGATTCCAATTAAATGTGGAGAACATAAGAAATGATGGATGATCAGCTGTTTGGGTGGTGACAAGAACTGGATGGATTTTAGCTTGAAAGATTTGAACAGTGATCATAAGGTCAGTTAGTAAACAAGTTTCATTTCTTTTTTTGTCTTCTACCTGAGCCACAATGAGCAAATGTTAATAATTTACATTATGATATGATTACAAGAAAGTGGATTTTAAAAAGGCAGGAAGAGGATAATGGTAGCTTTCTGCTCTAAATCTTCATTGACATTTAGAACAATGGGTTCTTCTTAAACTGGTGCTAAAATAAGAAAAAACACATTAGGATTCTAAACTTGATGCATAAATTTTTCTGCCTCTTGAGTTTTTTGTCATTTGATCACACCACCAAGTCACTTGTTCAAATCTGTGATGAAGTTTTTATTTCTGCCTTCTCCTTTTCAAACTTCTAGATGAATCTGTGTTATGGTATCATGATGAAGGCACAGATGTTTGACATAAACTCTTGCATCATCTTTATTTGAAGTCAGCTTCAATTCCAAATCATGCTACATCTTAACCTAAAAAATAAAAAAATCTGAGTGCTTCAGTATTTTGTGTATTCTTATATTTAGACTGGAAAAGCTGACTCACTGTCATTAAAAATGTATTTTAACGCAGATCAGTTTTTATTATTTGTCATCAAATGCATTATTCCCAAGAGATTAAATATCCATTATCCAGATGAGGTAAATTATTTTCTTTGGCAGATGAAACTTTTTTTCTTCCGTTTTCTGTATTTGATGTTGTATTTTATTTTATTCTCATTGTCATTGTTTTCATGACTCACCAACTGCATGCAAAGGTGGACATGTTGAATCATAAAAACATGCAAACACATACTAAAAATGTGAACATGCCAACCAACGACTGTGCAAATGTTAAAAACTGACAATAATAAATCCCCAGTAATTGTGAGCTGCAGCATGTGCAAAACAATACCTTCCAGAGTGTGTATATACAGTAGACTCATGGATGTGTGTATGCTGCAGCCAAGACAGTCTTAGATGATTGATGGGGTGTGTCTGGACCGTGCAGCTATTCAACGTTGAACGGACCTTGGTTTTACAGTACTTTGCAGCTTTTTAGATCATTTTACTATGTTTCCATTTAAATGGTGTTCAGTCAGAGAAAACTATTTCTACACTTGGAGGAGCTCATATCCCACGTCACACATGCATAACGTTACAGACAGAAACACACACACACACACACACACACACTCACACTCACACTCACACAGACTTGTTAAATAAAATACGTTTGACATTGTGGCAAGCTGTGGTGAGCTAAATGACAGAAACAATCATTCACTAATATAAAACATACAGAACGCACATGACACTCACACACACACACAAAGAAAAAGACACACATTGTATCAGCACACACTTTCACTTTCAATCCATCCATCATCCTCTTTTACAAACACACACACTCACTCACCTACAATCATTCATTGATTCATTAACCACAACGTTTCATCCATCCATCTTTTTAACAATGAAAGACTGCAGGAAGAAGGAAAGGACAGAGAAGAGGAGGAAAGAAAAACAAAAAGGACAAACTGAAGAGCAACATGAAGCAAAGGACATCAGGAGGAACTTCTGTGAAAACACACAACAAGAACACTGAAACATGTTTTAAACATCAAAGAAGGAAGTAGAGAGAAGGCACTGAGAGTAAAGAATATTTTATAAAGAATGAAAGAAGAGTGGAAGAAACCTTTAAGGACTGAGTGAGAGGGAACACAGCAACAATAGAGTCAATGCAATGCAGAGATATTTTTATGTTCTCGTCTTTGACATTTTATGTGCAAAAACCACAACTGCAAAACCAAAAAAGGTTCAAAGACAGATTGTTTACAAGTGGTTTGGTGTTGTAGTCTTGTTTTAATTAGAATGACAAAAGATGTTTCAAACTGGTATATTACCATAAAATCTGCCTCTTCTAATGTTGCTTTAGTGTAGGAGCATCCTACCGTGACATGACTGATAAACAGCCACAACGTTGTGGAGGTTGGGCTAACGGTTATCCATCATGACAGCTAAAGATCTGTTCTTAGAAGTAGGATTGGCAACACATGTCACATTTAAATGACCTGGATAAATAAAAATGAACTTTTTGAATATTTTTAGTGAAATTAAAAGAGAAAATATCAGCAATACATCTGAAGGAATGAAGCAGAAGCATTCTCTCTGGCCTCAGTAAAAAGCAGCAGTTTAATGAAACGCACAAGAATATGGAAGGTCCCAACTGAGAGTCAGCCCATGATTCCTCCTGCTGTGGAGCCACAATCCAAACCAGAGCACCTTGCAGCCATATCAGAAGTTTCCCCTCTCTGTGTGATTCCAGTTTAAAGTTAATAAAGATAAAAATCCACTTTCTTCGTTGTCAGGGAGGAGTTTGTACCATTAGAATTAAACAAAAGTCCACATTAATTACCTGAAAATCTAATATTTTCTTCTTTATTAGGTGCAGATATTAAACCCCTGTATTTTTATTAGGATTGAGTTCCTTGCCATGCTCCTACATACAGTTAGAACACTTGTTCTGTGAGTTATTAACTGTATTTTTCCTCATCTTTCTGTCTTTTTGTTCTTTATCATACAAATATCAGTGATACAAAATTACTGGAATTTTTTTTCTTAGCAAAACAGAAAATGTTGATCTTTGAAACCTTCATATTAAAAATTTTGCTTTCAACTGTGAAGAATTCACTGAGTTTTATTGTTAGAATTTGCTCATTAAACCATGTTTGACTACATTTGTGTCCATTAACTGGACTAAATGTTAACTGTAAGTTTGTGCTCCCCAGCGTTTGGCTCATCCAGTGCTGTGAGAGGATGTCTAAACTTTCTCACTCCTACTTCAGATGAGACATACGTGTGTGTGTGGTGTGTGTCAAAGTGAGTGTGAGCCTGTGTCAATGTGAAGTCTTTGATGTATGATCAAGGATTCCTATTGTTCACGGCATGACTCCGGCTAGCGTAAACACCGCACAGCACTTTTATCTCACACGCTCGCAGAAGGCCAACTCACACACCTACATGAATGCACAACCATTTACAGAAGCTCAGACCAAAACACAGACAATTTGACTGATTCTTAAAAATAAGGAGGAAGAAATGCAAAAGTGGGAATTCTATTTGTTTTTGCTCCGTCGTTCTTTATTTCACTCACTTATATTCCCTTTCTTGCCATCCCTCAGTACCCTATCATTCCATGATGTTGTCTTCTACACCAACTTCCTTTAGAATTCATTTTAACCATCGAAAGCATCTTTTTTTTATCTCCCCATTTCTTTCTATCCTGTTTCATAAACTGCCTCCATGTAAGTTAGCACTTATCAACTTTTTATATCCATATCACATCACCTGACTTTTTTTTTTTTTTTTACCTTTAAAGCATTTCTAAATAACTCGATTTTGAGTGTCGTCTCCATGGACCCGATACATTAGACTTCATTCTCTCATCTCTCGTTTTTTGTACTCTTTTAGATTTTCATCATTTGGTCTTTTTATTTCCATCTTTCTGAATGGCATCCCAGTATAATCTCCATACTAATCTCCACAGCCTCTTCCATGATTCCTCCATTTTTATTTCTTTCATTAACCGTGCTTTGTGGTTTTGTTTTCTCTCTCTCTCTTTTGTTTTTATTCTTTTGCTCAACTTTCAGACACCAAATCTCTTCTGCTGTCCTCTTCTGTTTCAAAAGTCTGGCATATAAAATGATCATTTAATATTCTAAGATTAACTCTATTGTTCTGGAAGTGACTACTTGGTTCTTTGTCTTTTAATCGTGTTTAATTCTGTTTTTTTGTGAAGCACTTTGTGATTTATGTCTGCGAAATGTAAATGTGCAGGGAATGTCACATATGCTTTTATTATAATGCATTTATCCCACTGAGCCAATTTAAAAATGCAAAGAAAGTAAAAAGTTGGTTGACCTAAAACTGTGTGCTCTCATTAAGGCTGTCCACATAGCTTGTGGGCTGGGTCCTGATTGGAAGGGAATAGCTGTAATTTCACTGAAGTAACAATCAGTTTTGCACTCATCTGTAAAATTCTGGCCTATGTAAGTTAACATCAACACCATTGTTCATATTTTTACAACCCAGAGTTTTGCTAGGAAAATAAAAATAAATAAATCCTGCACCCCCGAGTTCACACGGATGAAACTGTGACCCCTGCCACCCACCTAAACAATTTAGCAGACCAATTCCTCCTCCCACACATGTCAACAGCACTCTCTCAGAGCCTCTGTCCACGGAGGCCAGCAGTGGACCCAGAAACACAAGTTTGGAAACGGTTCACCAAACACAACAAAACGACTGATCTGGTTACCCAGAGAAACTGAATTTGTTTCCCTAAAACTAATCTGATGGGATCACATGGCATCTGTGACAATCTGCAAGACCAAAAGGATCTGCTGCAAATGTTTGGGCACCAGACATTTACAAAAGGCCTGCCAATGTTCCATGCTGTGACTGGCTTCAGCTTTTCTTTGTCAGCATTATATTTCAACCACAATTGTCTGGTGGTTGTTTGGCATATAGTGCATGAGCAGACAGGAAAATGGCTTATTTAGTGCACAGGAACTATACAGTGAATAATCAGTCAATTCAAACAGGACTCAATAGTGCAGTAACGCCAACTCTGTGAAAGTGTTAAATGTCTAGAGTGCTATTCAGTTAAACTGCAGGAAATATTTGAGATATGAATTCTTTTCACTCACTTAAGGAGAAACATAATTGTGCACACATTACATATTGACAGGCAAACTGTATGACAGCACACCTCTAGTCAAAAGACAAGAACAAGAAAAAGTTTTTAAAAATTACAGTATTTCTGTCCTTGTCATCCCTGAGTGACTTATTATCCAAAATGTTGATAACAGCAAGAATCTTTACTTAATATTTTATCAAAACAGGAGTTTGTGTCGCTTTTATTCATCAGCTTGTCATTTTACTTTATTACACCCCATTTTAGATGGAAGAGGTGTGTATTGCAGTCAATACTGTCGCAAAAATTCAGTTTGCATGCATTCATCTGCCAAGTAAGCTGGAGAACCCTAGTAGTAAGTAGTAAGTTTTAAGAGATTCCATCGTGGAGGACCTTAGAGGTTCAAGCTTTATGCCCAAAGGAAACCAGGAACATCTATTTGCTCCTCTAGACTCGCAATGCCCCCCCCCCCCCCCCCCCC
>SSNR01000320.1:49060-135176 GCA_006937965.1 Callopanchax toddi | reverse complement strand
CCCCCCCCCCCCCCCCATATGTAAAAGCATTTTCTTAATTTAAAATGACATCTAAATGATAATGCCAGACACGTTCCATGTTCACTGTGCACCACACTATTCATTTAAGAGTTTTTTTTAGTTAGCGTTTTCCATTAACAGAGCACAAAATGCTCCGTGGTGACATGACTGAACAATCTGATGCATATGAAGCTCTGTGAAGGTGGATGCAACTGAATAACCTATTTAAATCATGTTTCAAAATGATGCTTGACTGATTAAGAATGCCCCTATGGGGAAATGTGAGATATGACTCTCTTTAAAGGTTAAAGGATGCACATCGCATCTCTGCCATCCCTCTCCTGGGTATCTGGAAGGAGGAGCTGTGGAATGAGTAAGAAGAACACGTGAGGCAGACATGAATAAGAAACCCTCCTTCATGTGTTTGTTTTCACTCAACACAGTCATGGATTATTTTCAGTTCAAGGTGTCTTTGTTATTCTCCCATCTATCCTCTCAACTACAGACAGTTTTAATCCTAAAGATATCACAACTTATTTTGTGTGGTAGGATCCCAGCTATGTTCTTTATGCATTTTATTTCCACTCATTCTTTGCTTGTTTCCAAACCAACATCTGCCTAAAATAGCATCAGTTGCCCTCTCATTACCTAAGCTTTCATTCTAACAAGATATGGTAAACTGTGACTTTGGTTATGATTAATGTTTTCTAGCAGTCCGTATAATGATGGCAGGCTATTATTTTTCCCCTTCCTGACTGTTAATGCATTGTTTCAATTACAATGTGTGTGTATGTGTGCATGCACTGTGTTAGAACTTATTTAAACTGCACAGACTTCTTGTAGCTTGTTGCTGTTCAAAAGCATGTTGTATTGATTAAGATATGTTTGTCCTCAGGGGGAGGTTTGTGTTACAGTGGTAGAGTGTGCTGTGTTCACACATAACAGACCACAAAGATAAAAATAAACAGGTGCATTCAAATAAATGCTCTTTTTTTTAAGCAGATGCAAACTTAGTTCATATTAGAAGCTGTTTTGTAAAACCTTTTATTTACATTGTTTCTATTTTTAGGACATTTTAGAATATTCAGGCATTTATGGTGCAAATAGAAATGTACTCGTTTTATTAAGGTTTTAATGAAAAATCTAAGTCTGATTTCTGGCTTTCTGGAAGTCGTTGGTTTATGTGTTTATCACATCCTGGCAAAACAGTGTATTTATTAATCCTGTGTTTGCATTCAGTCATGTTTCATAAGTTAAAAAACATATGAACTTTTTATTAACTTAAAAAAAACTATATGAACCTAATATGTTTTTCACACAATAGTCCATGTATTAAAACTTGAGACCACATGGGAACACATGAACATCTTAAAAATGTTCCAATTTCACATGGAAAACATGTGCAGAATGTGTGCTTTACATGTTAAAGCTGCACCCGTTGCCTTGGTAAACAATGTAGCTTTTAACATTCTTTTGTAATGCCTCTTAACAACGTTCTAACATAGTATAGCTATAAATAAATTGTGGACATAAAAAAAAAACACCCGAAATAAATCAATAAAGTAGTTGTCCCACAGTTCTCTAAAAACTTCAGCCAATCCGGCTGTCTGTCTGCCGTACTTCCACACTGCTTGGATCCGCCATTAATCTGCCCGGGCGCATTTTGCAGCAGAACATCCCGGAAGTGAGAGGAGGACAGAAACAGTCGGCTGTTAGCGCTTCCATTTTAGGAAAAAATACCAGAGTCACCCAAAAAATAAACACATTTTCAGCTAGCAGAAAACTAAAAACGTTTGGAGGTGAAAAGAGGAAAAGCTGGAGGAACGTTTCTACGGCTGGAGTTTTGGTCTATTGTAACCGTGGCAATGCATGGTCCCATGTCTGCAGAAGGGCTGGACCATGGATTTTACCCGACGGGAGGGGTGAGTGCTCTGAGACGTGTTTGTGGAAAATAGCTAGCTATATGTAGCTTGTTTACCAAATCAATGAGTGCAGCTTTATTTTAACATGTTTCTACATGCAAAAAAATATTTTCTATACATGCATTTAACTTATGTTTCCATGTGTGAAATTAACCTGTGGAGTTCATGTGGTTTTTCTGTAAAAGTGTACAACATATTTTGACTAATCTCTATAATTGCAGGTGTTCCTCATCTTATGTTTTCAAGAAAAGTGACCAAAACAATCAAGTCAAGAATAGTTACTTAGAATAACTTTAATATGATGAAAATTATTTTCTGTGATTGTTGAACTTAATAACGGAGATTGAAACATTACAAACTTTAGGTATTTCATGCAGGTGGTGCAATATTTCTTCTTGAGTAACTGTCTTTTCTCACTTTAATCTAAAATATTCAAATATAAGGCCTGTAAATTAACTCTCCAAACTGATAGTGTATGTCTGCAAATCATGAAACAAACTCAAGAACAACTTAAAAACCTAAAAGACCATGACTAAATTAATAAAATGTATGAATTTGTTACAATATCTAACCAGAAAGTTATACATTTTGTTTTAAAAACACTTAAATTACTAGTTATAAATAATTACAACAATTGCTATAATGATACCTTATATTACAGCTCTTGTTATAGCATCAGAGGTATTCAATCACTGTATTGTGATGAGAAAAGAAACTAATTAAGTCACATCATGCTTCTGACAGTACATTATTAGGCACTGCCTGACTCTTTCTGCATCTCCGTCCCGTTTCTTCCTGTATTTTTTTTCTTCTTCCTTTCCGAGTGTCAGACTCCTTCTGAACAGATTGAACAGAATATTAATTGCCTTCCTAATTTATGTAAATTTATGCTAATCTACACACTCATCTACTCTCAACGGGCTCGTTATCCCGAACGCTTAGAACGGCCAGGAAGAGATTCAGACTGTCTGACCCAGAAGGTTGCCAGTTCAATTCCCAGCGAGTTGGGCCTTAGGGCCCGGGCACATCGACTTAACCTCAGATGAACTGGCATGACGCTCTTCTCTTAAACTTGTTCATTCTTAGACTAAACTATACAATTCACCAGAGTGAACAGACACAAACATGTAAAACAGAACAATCAGGAACCAGAATGCATTGCATGCAGAAAGGCAGCAGAAAAGTCCTGGATTAAATCAATACATGAACTCATAATAAAGTGTTTCCTCTCAGTTAGGTCATTTTTGTTGTTTAGAGAAAAAAGCATAGTGGTGTATTTTAAGAGAGCCTGCTTGTATTTGCCTTGTTTCCCTGACATTTTGCTGTGATCTAGTGTTTTGCTGCTGCAGCCTTTGCACAGAGGAAGTGTTATCAGCCAATAACAGGACGCAGGTGTGAGACCATCAAAAGTATTGCAATCTGTTCAAATCACTGTCTTCACATTGTGTAGATGTTTTTCCTGCACAAAAACACACATACACACACACCCGTATGCCCTGTCTCCAGTACATTTCATTTGTTTGCTTTGTCCAGTTCAGAGCAAAAAGCTGAATCCCTCCCAGCAGAGACGGAGACAGACGAAGGGTACACCGTGAAGACGTCATCAATTAAAATCAGCCAACATGCATTTACATCTGGAAGGAAGTCAGAGTACCAGGAAAGTCTAAACTGATATGCAAACGTCAGGTGGACTGGAAAAGGTGACCGTCCTGCATCGTGTTGCCATTATTTTAATTAAAATTTACATGCAATCTGATAATGCAGTACTTTTCTTTGGGTTCAGTGGCATTGTGGAAGTGTTCTTAAACAAAATATATTTAATGTACTCGACTGATGCTTTGCTTGATTTTGTTTTGATCCTGTTAACTCTTTAGTTCAAGGGCTGACGTCAGAGTCCAAGTTAGAAATTATTGGGTTTAAAAGCAAAAAGAGATTGATAATCATGTATGTGTAGACCCAGAGACACTTTATAAGGACTGAATAAACATGCATTCACTAGTTAAACATAAAAAGTATCCATTTATTCATTCATTCATTATTTGTGCCATTTCCAGTAAGGGGAAGCATGGAGGTGAGGGGGTTGTTTGCACTGTTGCCTCAAAAGCTAAACAGCCTTTCAGCATAGAGTCTACATGAGGAGGCATGGCTTCTCTCCAAGTACTCCAGTTTCCTTTCCACCATCCAAAAACATGCAATGGTTTCTCACCTATGAGTTTTTGTGTTGGTCCTGTGATGGACTGGTGTCCTGATGCAGGGTGAGCTCTATGAAAAACACCTGACGAGTGGTTTTCATTTGCACGTAATTTCCTTGACGTATCATGTAATATGTTAGCATTTTAGCTTTTAGCTCCTAAGATCTAGAATTGTATTTTTAAATTATTTATTAATTTTAAACATTACTGTGCTGTATTCAGTAGCACAATAATCAAATGTGAAAAATGAGTGGCTGCTTCACAGTCAATGTATTTTTCAAGAAATAATTTTCAATAGAAAAAAACCCCTACATTCTAAAGAAGAAATGGACAACACTGAAGTAGTAAAGGGTTTGTACAGACTCTACTTTCAAGATATAAGCAGCTTTTGTATCATGGATATAAATATAAGTACAAAACATGCCCAGCATCCAGTAAACTTTCACTTTTTTAAATTTTTTGTATTAATTTTAATTAAAGCATTTTAGAAAAGTCACTTTTGCAATAACAAAAAGTTACTGACAAACCGTTCCACTTAGTTGTTGCCTGGACTATGCTTTGTTTGTGTTCCTCCATTGCCGTGTGTTGGCTTAGACCGGTGGTGTTCAATCCTGGTTCTCGAGGGACGTCTCCTGCATGTTTTAGAGGTTTTTCTGCTTCAACAAACATGATTTCAGTCAGTGGGTGATTAAAGGGCTTCTGCAGAGCTCAATGACATGCAGAAGAGGTGATTCAATTATTGAATCAGGTGTGTTGGAGCAGGAAACAACCAAAACATGGTGAATACCAGCCGTTAAACCCCAAGATTGGACACCAGGAGACTTGGCCTGCTGTTGTTACCTGGTGTTTAGATCCCGTGGTCTGGTTCCCCCCCTGAGTGTGTGGAATGATTAATATTGGTCTGGCAGACTGCATAGAGTCTGCAGGGAAGCCTGTTGATCCCTCATCATGTCGGTTGTATTTTATAGCACTTTGATTGATTGGTAGCTGCATAAAATAAATTTGATTGTGTTGTAAATCATTTTCTTGTTTCTCAGGTTTTGACATTGATATTGGACATTGATACTGGAATTGCTCTATAGGTGCTTCAGCATCCTTTCTAACAAAGTAATACAAATAGAATTCTTTATTTATTGAATAAAGTGTTTATTTTCTCATTAGTGTCCTGTATTCATGGCAGGTGTTGAGTTTTCAGCCAACTTATTCAAGTTTACTTGAACAAATGTAGCCAAATGTAACATTTTTTATTTCAGATTGGATCTAGGATTTGTAGAAGGGAAAAAAATTTGTGGAAACCAAAAAGTCTATTCTCATTCTGATGTAATTCATATATTTTGCATGCATATATACGAACGTGGCCACAAAGTGTGTTCGTTTGTAGTTTAAATGAGTTAAACCACAGGTAAACTGCATATAAGAGACAAAACAATGATGAAAAAATATCAGTTTCAATGGTCCTAAAAATCAGTTCCTGTTTGTAAATTCTGCCTTCTTCTTTTTGTCATAAGTAAGGACTTAAGAATGATGTTTGGAGCATTTGCTGTCGTGTTTGCTACTGCTGCTGGGAGTTCACCAGGAACAAATGCCAAAAAGAGCTCCGTAAATCTCAAAGGTGCCAGAGGCTCAACAGAATGGCAGCACAGGATAATGAAGGTTGGTTTAAAAACATGCATAATTTGGCAATCTCATACCATAGTCAGTAGTTAGGAGTTATTATACAGAGGAAATGTTGAATTAGGCTGCCAAACTAAATAAAAAAAACTAACTTATGGCCACATGACAGCTATAAAATTGTAATGTTGTGGTTTACAGGTTAGATCGTCTACTCAAGTGTCATAAGTATATATTTATATGAAACTTTGTATACTAACAACCTGCATTTTTAATATTTCCAACCAGGCCATTTGAATGTTTCATTTGAAGATTTTATTTTCTACAGTTTTATTACAAGTATAGGTGCACACATTTGTCTGTCTCGCTCCTGCCACTACATGACCTAATTTCTCCCCTCGTTTTATTAAAGTTTCATCTAATCTTGTCCAGTCGGGCTCTCCTGTCAAGGGTAAGGCTCAATAAAGGTGTTTAATTTCAATTTTCCCAGCCAGCGTGACTGACTCATGTGAGCCAACAGCAAAAACCCAGTTTATTTATTTTTTTTAATCTATTTTTGTTTTTTAGTTTCTGATTCAATCAAATCCAGAGCTAGAAATACACAGAGACCCCTAAACACTTGGTATTTTATCATTTCAGAGGACAATCTAAACCTAAATCCTGAGATGAGGACATGATTGCAATGGGACTTGCATTTGTTCATGTAACCACAAAATGAATGCATAAACAGACATAAAACTTACAGGAGTATTAAGAAAAAAAACACTTGCATAAATTTAAAATAACCTCATTTTTTTTCTAAAAGTGAACATATTTCAGTTTGCAAGTTCACATGTGTGTCACGCGTTGAGCTTAATGGGATGAAAGTAAGTAAAAACAGAGGTGGGCACTGAAGCATGACAATGTTTGGAGCTGTGTGTGTATGTGTGTGTGTGTGTGTGTGTGTGTGTGTGTGTGTGTGTAATAGGGGATTTGGGAAAATCCTATTGTTCTGTACCTAATAGAACCAACAGCAACAACTCTGTCGAAGAAAAGCAGCCACCAGGAGAAAAATAATGAATTCTCCAATAAAGGATCAAGGTGTGAATAGTAACTCTAATGGCTGCTGGAAAGCAGATGACAGATGCTGCTGTTCAGTAACAAACATTTTTGTCCTTTTGTTGTCTGCTGATCGACTGGTTCCCCCGTTGTAATTGCCTTCCTGATGTTAACTGTAGTGACGGTTCTTGTCTTTCACAGTTAAAACCAAACTTCCACAAAAGACAGTATTAAGCATGTTTGATAACAACTGGGACGTCCTGCTCGAGGTCAGGAGCTTTGAAGGGCAATTAAACCGAGGCATGCTGACTCTGCCCCAGCAGGAGGGCGACGAGGCTCCATAATTACCTCAACAACTTACTGATCTTGAAAGCTCACCACTTGTTAAAGGTGTAAAGACTGTCTTTTTCTGCAATCCCACAGTTGTGACTCTTAACAGACCCCTGCTGATTCATTTCGACTGATTTTATCCTCTTCATCATGTTCCTCTGGGGGGGTTTTGAATTTTAAGGAAAAAGCTGTGTAAGTCAGTCTTTATATGATAAACCCCAGGTTATCTACTTTGCATAAAGTTTAACAGGAAAGCCATGCTGATTTGATTGTGAAGATAATTGTTGTTAACGTGTTTAAAAAAGACAATTTCAGATTTTTGTTTAAATTTCAGATACTTTACTTTTTTTTCTATATAAAAGTAATTTTGGCCTCATTTATACTTTATAGTTAATTGTAAATTAAGTTATTTCAATTTGATATAGCTTCTTGGACGAGGAGCAAAATGTCTTTCTTTTTTTTTTACTCTTATTTATTCAGGTAATATCCCATTGAGATTAAGAATCTCTTTTCCACAGGAGTCCTGAAAGGCAGTAGCTTGCCCAAAGATACTTCAACACATGTGAATTGAGCCTGGGGCACCCACATGGCCACAGTCGCCCCAAAATATCTTCACAAAAATAAAGAATCCACATAACATTTTCCTCCTGGATGACTTAAAACCTTCACCAGCACATTTAATTCATGGGAATTTTGCATTTTATTCTCTATTAAAGTGTGACTGTACTTTATGATAAAATGCTTTGGGTGAAAAAAAATCTAATGTGTTTTAAGAATATAACTGTGAATACATTTTCCAGAAGCTTAAATAATAAAAAGGTATACCTTTTGTCTCTTTTCCTGTAAAGCAATTTTGTTTTATTGGCATTTTAATTCAAAGGACGTAAGATTGTATTTGAATAATTAGTAATGTTTGTAATTTGAATAGTTTTCTTCTATAGAAACATATTCAACTGAAATGTGCTCTTATCTCACCAGTAGAGTGTTTAAATTTGTTTTTTGGGGCAAATATGAATCAAATTTAGCTGAGCGATGGTTCTAAGCAATTACTTTGTTTATACCACCAAGTTTGCAACTTAATTGAAGAACCATAATATATGAAAGAGAAAGCTATAAGCTATAGTTAGGGCACAGAAAATATCTGTGTTTTGGAGAACTATAAGTAACATGATCAGGTAAACGGAGCGTTCACTGATGTTGCCATGTTGGTGTTTCTGAATGCACACAACAATACTGATGTTAGCTTTGTGTTTAGCTTCTATTTTATACTGTAGTCTTGTTACAATTGAAGCTATATTCAAATGAAAAAGTGAGACTTCTTTCTAGCATAGCTGGAAAAATTCATTTGCATTAATAGCGCTTATCTTTTTTCAGTAATTCGCCTCGCCTTGCCTTCTTCCGCTTATCCGGGTCCGGGTCGCGGGGGCAGCATTCCAAGTCGGGCAGCCCAGGCCACCTTCTCCCCGGCCAAGTCCACCAGCTCCTCAGCTGGGACGCCCAGGTGTTCTCAGGCCAAACTGGAGATGTATTTCCTCCAGCTTGTCCTGGGTCGACCCGGGGGCCTCCTGCCGGCAGGACATGCCCAGAACACCTCCCGAGGGAGGCGTCCAGGAGGCATCCTTACCAGATGCCCGAACCACCTCAAATGGCTCCTTTCGATATGGAGGAGCAGCGACTCTACTCCGAGTCTCTCCCGGATGTCCGAGCTTCTTACCCTATCCCTAAGGCTGAGCCCGGCCACCCTGCGGAGAAAACTCATTTCAGCCGCTTGTATCCGCGATCTCGTTCTTTCGGTCATTACCCAAAGCTCATGACCATAGGTGAGGATTGGGACGTAGACCTTTTTTCAATAATTAAAGAGTGAAATTGTGTTGGAAAAATATCAACTTTAAAAATAATAATGTTAATTTTATATGAAATCCTCATTCTGAACAGTATTTCAAATAATTGAATACACACATTAATCATTCCTGACACAAACAGAAATGATTAAACTTATTATATGAACTGAAGTGAGAATAAAGGCAGACGGCAGCAGCAAATAATTACTTCAACATCTAATTCATCACCTTCTGCACATTATGCCATGTTTCCAATCCATCTTAATGAAGATCGATGTGAACCGAGGATTAAATGTGGTATGACCCATAAATAAAGTCGATCTTAATCAGTGTCATTGATTCATCATAAAATACGTACTCTTTAAATATTTTGGAATCACACTTTATAGGGCATCAAACTGGAATGTATTTGAACATGATGGAGAATAAAATCCTGTTAGTGTATTTCAGAGCAGCAGTCCCCGACTCCCAGTCCTGACCACATGAAGATCTAGTTTCACTTCAGAGACACAACAGTCAGTGCTACCTATGACCTGTGTTTGGAGTGTCAGTCCAATCAGGATGCAAACTATCACCTCAGGCCTCTTTAAGGAGAAATAAGATCTGAAAAAATTTAATCATCAACAATATAGAGTAACATATTCTGAAATCATTACATTTCAGTTCAAACATTTGCTCATAGTTGTTGTTATTTTCATGTAAACATTGTTGTTCCACTCCTCCTCCATGTCTTCTTCAATTCTTATTCTACAAGTTAACAGTTTACACGATAAAAAAAAAAATCTGTTTCATTTTTGGTTCAGCTTTAAACTATCTCCTTTTCATTTTCTTTTGCAGAATTCTAAAAAGTTGCATCTTTTCAAAATAACCAAGATACAAAACCACATTTAACTCAGGGACACCACAGCTAATGATTCTGACTATGATCACATGAACATCTCTCTAAAACTGTAAATCCAGAATAAAGCTTAATTTAGCTTCTGAATTTGGGCAGAAATCAAACACTAAATGGCATTCATCCAACAGTGTCCTCTCCAGGTATGAAGATGTAGAATATTGTGTTCTCTAAATGTGCAGCCAGTGACTATCTGAAATATTTACACGTGTTATTTTTTCTTCCCGTTTCAGTTTGACGCACATCGTGTTCCTTCTCCTTTCTATCAGTTGTCAAAGGAAAGGTGATTTGGTTTTTTGCCTGTTATGTCTCCAATGATTGCATTTTTTGTATTTTTGCTATTCTCTACTACCCTGTTTTTAAATATTTGTAAGAAGTGATTCTGATTGTTTAATCTGTACAATTGCTTTAATTTCATCAGTTGTTTTTTGGGGGAAAAGGTTAGTCAAACAACAGTCAATAGAGAAAATAAAAATACAAAATAGGAATAATAATCATACATGAAAATAAAACTGTCCAGAAGCCAATGCATATTAAATCCCCTATCTTTGTAGGAAGACAAAACAAAGACATGCTAAAAGCAACATTTCTGGATCAAACATAAGTAAAAACATCATACCATTACCACAGGAATTCTAATATTTCATCTAATAATGATCAGATCCCTGTTTGACGAAACAAAGGCTGCTAAAACTAAACTGTGGAACTACATGGGCATAAGGAGTGTGATGATGTCCTCCTTTTCCCATGTTAGGACTCAATGGAACCATCCTGTGACTGGGACACAATCAGAAAGCCCCCACTGCTACTGAGTGGGAGGTTTATGTTACACTGGGAAAAAACTTATTGTAATCTTACACACATACTGTGTGTTAAATTCAAACAATTACCACAAACTCCCTCCAAGGTTCTGAAGTCTGCCTGTAGTACAAAAGTACTGTCAGCCACTACAAATGATCTTTTCTCAGTCTTACTCTCATCTTTATAAAGGTTGTGATCAAACGTTCTGAAGCTAAATGTTTACAACAGCAAAGAATTGGAAAAAAAGAGACTGAGTGACCTATTTTTTCCTCTTTTAATGTACAAAAAGAGATTGAGTTAGTTAGTTTTTTGCCTTCCAAAAAGTAATGTTAACATAAAGAGATGACTTTCTTTACTTCTTATATCAAAAAGAAGCACATGAGGCACACACAAATAGGATTCAACATTGGCCTGGTTTAAACCCTCCGACGAAAAAAACAAAAAAACATTTAAAAACTATTTTCCTCCACTTTTCTGTGAATACACGTTGGACGATCTGGTTGTCCTCCCTCTCTGTCCTGCCTTCATCTTTTCACTCTTCTATGTCTGTCTCCTTTGCCCACATTTTTTCCTAACCTCCCTCACACACACACACACACACACACACACACACACACACACACACACACACACGGTTTTTCCCTGTCTTTCAGCTTAAGCGGAGATTGTTGTGGAGTCATGCAAAGTTTCAACCAAAGAACGTCAACCAAGCACGTCAGATTACACAAGCCTGGCTCCACCAGATAGAGCACACGCACACCCACTTCCACTTCCACGCACAACATGCAAAGAACTGAACACTCACCCATACAATCACATCAAACATTTATGCACATTCTCAAAGACACACACACTTTGATTTGCTAAGTTCTTGACTGACACACCAGACATGAGTGGATGACAAATGCAGTCAAAGACAGGAAGAAAGTAAGAAGATTTGAGAGCTGGTGGACTTCAGAGTGAAACGCTGGTGTGAGAGGACGAGATTTCAAAGAAGAATAACTACAACCACAATTTTATTAATTACACATCAAACCTTCACTTTTTTAAAAGAGACGTAAATGAAGAATTCATCAATGTAAAAATGTGAGCCATTAGCTTTCAACTCAAATAGCTATTTTTTTAATGCATTCATTTTGCTTTCTCTTTATGGATTTTTGAGCTTCAGCTGATGTAGTAATGCAGTCTTGGATAAACGGTGGCAAAGAAAACAACTAAAATACATTTTACCTTTTATTTTCTGTCATTATTTTTATTGTTATTTACTTCAAGTCTAAGTATAAAAGGTGGAAATGGAAGTCTAAACAGACATTGATTGGAGAAAAAGAGCATCCGTTAGACTGAGGGAATTAAATAAAGACTTTTTCATAGATATTGGAGCTTTTATGTATTTTTTTCTTTCACAACGGCACGAGGAAACCTTAATGTCTGAATTTTGTGAACATATTTGTAGAGGTTGTAACCCTGTGGAGCCTGTAAGTGTACTGTGAGTAATATCTGGATGAGCACATAGTTATCTAGCAAATCTGTTTGCGTATGATGAGTGTTCTTTCTCACATTTTATGCAAAACAGTAATTATTACAAAAAAATGTATTAAAAAAGAAGACCAGATGCCACATTTAACTGAGGGATTGCAGATTAATGGAGCATTTGGGTTACGTTCAACAACCTGAGCTTACAGAATTTACCAAAACTTAATTTCTCTGCACACCGTCTCATGCATGTTCAGTTGATTATATGCATTTCTGTTAATAGTCTTATATTGTAATCTTGTATCATTTGTCTCCGGCATCAAACACCAAAACAAAATTCCTCGTCAATCTAACAATTGACTTGGCAATAAATCTGATTCTGATCAGTTGAATAATCTTAGCTACACCTAGCTGAGTGTTTCCTTGAGCATATGTTTGCTAATGCTATCCTAAAAGGCATTTGTTGGCAACAAAAAGGGAATTTTTATTTGGGGCATCTGCCCCAAAGGCTCATTTGTTGTTTGATAGGATGAACAACATGACGTTTCTTCCCCTTTGGATTAAATTAAACATTTTCATTAAATGTTTCTCTTAGATCCTGTACAATCTCTCCGCCAGACTGACAGCGTTCACCTGCAGCGACTCGACTCCCAGAGCACTTCCGTGTCTTCGTGATCCATCAACATTTGATCATGTAATTAAACATTTTTCCGGACCTCCAACTCACCACAAACACCTCAAGTTTCAGCCTCTGTGAAATTACGTTTTCTAAACCTCTCCGTTGTCACGATTTACTGTTAAAAGCCAAAAATCCACCAGCGTATCAATATGCAATTATTCATGAGGTACTTTGCATTGACCATATGGCAGAATGTGGGTGTGTAAGAGAAGGGTTCTAATCCAAAAACAGTTTAGCACAGTTCTATGTATAAGAGTGATTTATAAAGCAGCATTGCATGGATCTGTGCGTACGCAGAGTTTTATAAATTGGAAATTGATTTTGCATAAGTGAACATTTTTCACTGAGTTTAAGTATGTTTTTAGTAAGGATTCTACGCAAAGTTTTATAAATGAGCACCCTGGGCATTATAAAAGCTTGTGCTGTAGTGATGAGATGTAATCTAGTGAAACCTAATAGAATTTAAACAAACATGTCTGGCAACCCTGCTGAAAAAACCAGCATAGACCAGCATATGCTGGTTCCAGCATATGTTGTGTTTTGGTGCTGGTATGCTGGTCCATAGTGATCCATTAGTTCAACCAGCATAGACCAGCATTGACCAGCATTGAATCATGTTGGTCTACCATCTAAACCAGCACCAAACCAGCATAGACCAGCACCAAACCAGCATAGACCAGCATTGACCAGCATATAAATCAAGACCATCATGATTTGTTTGCTGGTCACTGCTGGTCTATGCTGGTTTGTTGCTGGTCTTTGCTGGTCACTGCTGGTCTATGCTGGTTTGTTGCTGGTCTTTGCTGGTCAATGCTGGTCTATGCTGGTTTGTTGCTGGTCTATGCTGGTTTGGTGCTGGTCTATGCTGGTTTGGTGCTGGTCTATGCTGGTTGAACTAATGGATCACTATGGACCAGCATACCAGCACCAAAACACAACATATGCTGGAACCAGCATATGCTGGTCTATGCTGGTTTTTTCAGCAGGGAAAACAAACAATAATTCTATTATATTTACACAAAAACATGATGTTCCTTTAAGAGTGTCATACCTGGAGAATATTGACACTTCCCATCGTATACCATCACCTCTGGCTACGTCACACATTTTAGATTTTCTAGAACTAAAATCAAATCAAGGTCAGTTGTGCTCTAGTCTTGAAGAAATAGATAACATATCCTGAGTGAATAAATGTGCTACATTTAAAAACAAACCAAATCAATAATACATAATGAAACTTAACACTCCTATACCTGTATTTCACTTAGTTTTGTAAAGAGTATCGAACTGATTTTAGTCTAAAAACAGAATCACAAGGATGAGTCACATAAGGCCTTTGAGACAAACAAGTTGTATAATTTTATAATGCAGCAAATTATATTTTATTATAAACTATCCTTAATTGTTGCCTTTTTTTTTTACACAAAACAACCCAGCAGGTTGCTGGGTTGTTTTGTGTGGGAAAAGTGCATAAAAACAACTAAATAAAAGAGAGAAACCTAATTAAACATTTAAACAACCTGGCAGATGTGTCTGTTACCCATAAAGGAGAAAATCTGCCCTAAATTAGGAGCTGTGAGAATAAACTGATGGTAAATATGACACATCTGTCATTAAGTCTCATATAGAATAGGAAGCCACTCTGTAGAACTTGACCTCTGTCATCCTCAGCTGTCCATCTTTCTTTATTTGAATATTAAAAAGATGAGAGCAATACGAGTCAAGAATTTTAATGCTCTTCTAGAATACTTAATGGTATTTAGTTATCAGGAATTATGTTTTTTTTCCTTCAGAAGAGATCTTGATAAATTATGACAATGCCCACATGAAACTAAAAATAACATTTTTTATGCCATAAAGAAACTCTGGATCATATTTTTAAACCATGAGGAGAGAAAATATTGATTATAATAAAAAGAAAGCTATTTCATACTAACCCAAAACAACGTAAGTGCACTATTGTGCATCAGGATCAACAACCAAGAAAATTGTTTCATTCTGCTGATTTAAAAAAGGGTTAATAAACCTCACATTAAACACTAAAAACCTACAGTGTTTCTGTGTTCTTATAGGTTCTTCTTCTTTTTAAGACTTTAAACAACCCAGAATGACATAATTGGGTCAGCTGTGCTTTAATTGACAACAAGAAGAGATAGAGTTCCACTGGAGATTATACAGCAGCCAGCATCAGCTCACAAGAACGTGATAATGTCGGTCAGGTGGAGCAAGGCAGAGGGGAATTTAAAGGAGGTGATAATAAATGGGTTGAGCGTTTATGCTGAACAGCACAAATTCAGCTGACTGGGTTTTAAGAGAAAAAACTTCAAAATGACAGATCTTTTTAAAGAAAACAACATGTGTGTATGATCCATTGTACCCAATATCCTAAATAAACTTTATTTGTTTACTCTGCTAAACAACTTCATCCAAAATTTGCTATGTCATGAGGCAGAAGAGGATACTGTCAACTTCCAATCGTGTTGAAGAACTACTATCAATATCATCCAAGGTTCAGTTCTAAACAACAACCTTAGAAGGACAGCTCTGATAAGTGAGCAGCTTAGACAATACAACAAGACTAAGTGGAAAATGCAGGTTAACCTATCAGATGATCTCCTTTCTGATCAGAGAGGCTAACAGCTGACCTCTGACCAAACCTAATCTTAGGCTCAGCCTTCAACAAGCATCTGTTTACTATTGGAAGAGATGTGCTTGTGTACTCGAGTCTTCTGCCATCTCTACTAGTGGGTTTGATAGACCTAACAAAACATTAAGGAAAGACAAGCCCACATCTTGGTCATAGTCAAGCACATAAACCACCCTCAGTGTTTAGGATCTTAAATGTCATTGAATCAATGGTGGTCAGATTTAGTTTTATTTCCATAAACATGACCATTTTTATTGGCCATTAGATTTTGCTATCTATGTTTTTCAAGAGTTGGATTGTCAAAAATCATCAAAGTACCAAGTGCCTTAGGTTAAATACATTATTTAATTAACTTTGCCTAATAATATCATTTAGCAGGGCATCAAATATGTCATCTTAGGTTAACTAACTTTGCATCTGACTGTTCTACAAAATAAAAAAGAGGCCTTTATTCCAATAAACCTGAAAAATATGAACAGAGAGCTAAAGTAATACCAGTACAGGCTGCCTAATAAGTAAAATTACTAAAAAGTAAGTAAATCATTTTCACATTGGTTTAAAGGAAATCACAGACTTTGTTGAACTTTTTTTCTTACGCAGCTTCTTCAGAGTTTAGGGGTATTCACGGCGTGTGTTAGGTCCCCTCTGGTTTTTATTTCAATTATTAGAACTTGTAAAAATCCTGTAAAGGTCTACAGGCTCACATGGTGCAAAAGGGTCATATATATAGTAAGTAAGTAAGTAAGTAAGTAAAGTTTATTTATATAGCACCTTTCACAGAAAAAATCACAAAGTGCTTCACAGAAAACAGAATCAAACATGATAAAATAATAAAATCAATAAAACAAACAAAATATCATTACAAATCAAAATCATTAAACAACAACAAGAGAACACAAAATAGTTATTTAAAAGCAGTTTTGAATAATTGGGTCTTCAGGTGCTTTTTAAAGGAGTCCAGACTGTCTATACAGCGTAAAACTAAAGGAAGGTCATTCCAAAGTCGAGGTGCAACAGACTGGAAGGAGCGATCACCTCGACTTTTAAATCTGGTCCTTGGAACTGTTAGGAGATTCTGGTCTGTGGACCTGAGAGCTCGGGTTGGAGCGTACGGCTTTATCAGTTCAGTAACATAAAGAGGAGCTTGACCATGTAGGGCCCTGAAAGTTAGAGTCAGGATTTTAAAATGAACTCTACATTTAACAGGTAACCAGTGCAGAGACCTCAGAATAGGAGTGATGTGATCTTTCCTGTTTGCTCCAGTGAGGAGCCTCGCTGCAGAGTTCTGGACCAGCTGAAGGCGGTCAAGGGCTTTTTGGTTCAAACATGTGAAAAGTGTGTTACGGTAATCTAGACGGGAGAATACAAAAGCATGAAGAACCATTTCCAGTTCAGGTTTTGACACCAACCTTCTCAGTTTGGAAATATTTCTCAGATGATAAAAACAGTTTCTGACCAGCTGTTTTGAGTGACCTTCAAGAGACATTGATTGGTCGAAAATAACACCCAGATTCCTCAGGTTTGACTTTACAGCAGAACTTAAATGTCCAATATGTTGACTGATCAGAGGGACCATCCTATCAGGGGCAACACTCAGACATTCAGTCTCTTCAGGGTTTAACTGAAGGAAGTTATTTTCTAACCAGTTAGTAATAGCTGACAGACACTCCAGTAGTTCAGACAGTTTGTAGAACTCTGAGTCCTTGAAGGAGCAGTACAGCTGAATGTCATCTGCATAAAGGTGGTAGGAGACATTGTGACATCTATTAATGATCTGTCCAAGAGGATGGATATATAGTAAAAACAGGAGTGGACCCAGAACAGAGCCTTGGGGTACCCCACAGAACAGATCTGTAGTATCTGACATGATGTTGTTTATATGGACACTGAAACTTCTGTTTGAGACGTACGATCTGAACCAGTCTAAAACTGTTCCAGAGATCCCCACCAGGTCACGGAGTCTGTTCATTAAGGTGCTGTGATCAACAGAAAGGTCCAACAAAACTAAGACTGTAAACTCCCCGGAGTCTGCTGCCATCATGATGTCACTGGATACTTTGAGTAAAGCTGTTTCTGTTGAATGTTTTTTACGGAAACCAGATTGGAATTTATCAAAAATGTTGTGTTGTTCCAGAAAAGAGACCAGCTGATCAGCCACAACTCTTTCTAAGAGTTTAGAGATATAGCTCAGTTTGGAAATGGGCCTGTAGTTATTTGGTTGAGAGGAGTCCAGACTGGGTTTTTTAAGGATGGGTTCAATAACAGCGTGTTTAAAGATGGAGGGGACGGAGCCGGTTTGGAGGGATAGATTGATAAAATCCACAATGCATGGGCCAACTAGGTCAAAAGCTTTAAGAAGCAAAGAGGTAGGGAGAATATCAACTGGGCTTGAAGATTTTTTCATGTTTTTAAGAATGAGACAGATGTTCTGAAAATGAACAGGTGTGAAGAAGGACCAGGTATGGGAAGGAGGAGGGTGGATGGGAGAACAGGGAGCAGATGGGGGTGAGAAACCTGACCTGATGTTTCTAATTTTGTTGTCAAAGAATGAAAGGAAGTTGTTACAATCAGACCTTGAGAACACAGGGATTTGGGGCGTTTTAGGTGAAACTATCTGATTGATCGTGTCAAACAGAACTTTGGAGTTTTTATTTGAGGAAATTAGTTGAGAGAAGTAAACAGCTCTGGAGTTTTTAACCATTTCATTTAAAGATGTTATCAATTCCTTAAGGTACAGTCGGTGAATTTCCATTCTTGTTGATTTCCAAAGCCTCTCAGCTTTACGGCATATCCTTCTGAGATTATAAATATGTTCATTCATCCAAGGACTGTTCCTTCTATGAGATACCGCTGTTTGTTTAACTGGAGCTACTTTATCTAAGATAGTAGAACACTGCTGATTAAATGACTGGATGAAGGACATTGCATCTTGCATATAGGGAAGTGAGTGGTAACAATCTGCTTTGAAAGTCAATACAAAAACATAAAACAACTACCGGTATTTGTAATGTCTTGAGTGGTGCTAGTGCTAAACGGCTAGAACAGGTATTGGTGCTAATTAACACAATTTTGTTTGGGATAAATCACAATAGTCAATTCATGACATCCATATAAGAATACTGATAGAACTGGTTACAAGTTAGGAAGTCTCATTGTCAGATAAAACACAGCTGCATAAGTTTGGAAGGATCTCTTCAAAACAAGTTACTATCATCAAGGGTCTTTGCAACAGGCTTTACATCTTCTCACAGAAGGCCAGCAGATGGCAAGATTTGTTTAGCCATATGCTGGAAACCAATTACAATTACCTCAATGATGTTAGAGTTGTGCTTTAGAAAATATTAAGACAATTAGCTTTTATTGAACAGAGAATTAGTTAACTCAGCAGGATCAAAGGCTCTAACAGCTGTGTGTCATCAGCATAGCAGTGAAAGGAAACATCATGTGTCTGGATAGAATGTTCTACAGGAAGTATGTACAATAAATTGGTCTGAAAAGTGACCCTTGGGGGATGCCTTTGTTTTTATGTACAGTGAAGAACTTGGTAGCTAATCTCTAACATTCGTCTGCTCTGCTTTGTCACAACAAAGCTATCACAGATCATCTATTCTGCTAACAGCCACTTCTGTCACAACGGGATGCAGGAGTTCATCTGTGCACAAGACAACGTGTTGAATTACTTATTTGCTTTGCAGGACACCAGCCAGATTTTACACTGCAATTCAGTATTTTGTTAATTAATACTTGCATCATCGTGCACTGATATTGCATGGGTTGAAACCTTCTGAGGGCTTTTTTTTTTTTTTTTTGCATACCGGTTACTTCTAAAATGTAAAAAAAGTCAACCAAAATTGAGCAAATAAAGCTTTCTGAATCAAGAAAGGAGACAATGATAGTGAAGACATACATAAAAAAAAGTTGCATTCAGCATAACTCTATGGAAATAATTGACTTTTACATTTAAACACCAACACATCAAACACAAAGTTCAATCAGTTTCAGAATTGTTTCATATGCTTTGACACAGAGGGGTCAGAACAATTTTTAGGCCCCTGGCAATTATTTCTTTAGCTTAAAAGAAATAAAACTTAAGGCTCTAACAAAAATTGCATTTTGGCCCCGGTGGCTTCAGTGTCAGAGCCCCTTTAGATAGACATCTTAGGTTTGCTGACTGGTCGTAAATGGATTTGTTGCATGAGCAGGCAGAAAACAACCAGCCGACTGCTGGCAATCTGTTGGTCTGGTTTCCACATGTACTGATGCACAAACACACACAAACACACACACACACACACACACACAAACACAAACACACACACACACACACACACACACACACACACACACACACAGAGAGAGAGAGAGAGAGAGAGAAGCCAGAAAATGCCTTAACTGAATTCAGTTCTCAAAATGAAAGCTGTCAACACAGGCCACTTCTCTACAATCTAACCAGCAGAACAGTGCAAGTGAATTTTGTGTGAGTGTGTTTAGGAGGCTGTTGTGGTCCGTGATTTTGTTGCACTTCAGCTGCAGTGGGAATTTGACTGCTGATATGCTCATTGCAGCCCAGGGCAAGACAAGTGTGTCAGTCTATGTGTGGGAATGCTGTTGTGTGTTTGTGGGTCTTACTTATTGCTGGTGAGAGAAAGCGGCATTTGGATAAGCAGGAATGGACCTGTTTCTCCAACAGGGAGCCACACAGCTGTTGATCACACACAGATATGCTTGCATCTTCTTTCACTGGACATCTCCAGATGTTTTGATTGGATGAGGCAGAAAACATCAGGAGAAACATGGCAGGCTTGTTAATGTAATGTGAGTTTGTTTTGATTTTTTTTTTTTAGGGAACATGCAGTAATTAGTGTGACCATCAGTTGATTTAATTGCAACTGGAGGCAGAGATATTCCAGCTGATGGGTTACGTAGAGATGCCTGTTGAACAGTGACCTGTTTGTGCAGACCGTTTAGATGAATGCACAGCTGGAAAAAAGCCCATCTATCTTTTATAAGACATTCAACTGGAACGCCTCTTGTGTAGATGGATCGTAAGTGTGACACAAGCAAGTAGGTCAAAAAGAAATCATCCACATCCTTCTTTATCCATCACTTTTAGGTCATTTTGATCAGTCCTCTAATGATGCTGTTGGTAAAGCCTACTTAAGTTAACAAAAGGGAGACAGTGTGAGAAATGATAGAGTAGAAAAACTCATGTATTCCCCTCCCTCCTGCTATAATGCATCAAATGTGTGAGTAGGGTTTTTTTTTTATCAATGTGCAAACAGTCAGCCTTGTTGCATCTCACTAAAGGCTGGCCCTTAAGGCAAGGGAAAGCACAGATGCATGAAGACAGAAAAATGAAAGAAAAGAGAAACATTGTCCTTATATGGGAGACTTCATCATTCCAGGAAAGACTCTTCCAGACTTTAAATTTAAATTACTCAGGCAAGTGGCCTCTGTTTGACCTCAAAGAGCCACAGACAAAAATATGAATTAAATGTCTTAAAGTTATTGGACAATTACTCTAACTAGTGGTGCCATTCAAACACCTTCAGTCTCGCTTAAGTTTCTAAGAACCAGGAACAATAACAATCATGCGTCAGGAACTACTTTTTTAATATTCCATTCTTCTGGTTATGACTAAGATGTGCTGTTCACCCTCATACTGAGTTTAAGCATTCATATCCCCATTAAATTCTAACCAGGCAGTTAATAAGACTTTTAATTTAGCTTGATGACATTATGAGCTTTCACTCAATAGATCAATAGAATTCACTTGAACTTGCAACATTTTAATTATCCACGCTTGGGGAAACAATAAAATATTCACTGTAAGGAAATGCAGTAAATGTTAGACTTGCATCCTTTTGATTTTCATATTAATTGTGAATTCATGTCATCTACTTTTTCCTTTCTGTTTATATTAGCATTTAATAAGATCTGCAAGATACTAAAAGTAGAACTGATAAACATAAAACTCTGAACCAGTTATCATTTCTGTTAGATTAACGGAGATCTATTAGTGTCAGATTAATATAAAGTCTTGATTTATTTGGGATGCTAAAAAGAATAAAATCCACAGCTGATGCATTAGGTGATGCAGTGAAATTAGTTTGAAATGAGAGGATAAATTACAAGAATGTTAGTTATTTTGCAGGTAACTTGTTGATGAAGATTTTTAATGTTAAAAGTTATAAAGTTAAATGTTATAAAGATCTGTTGTAAAAATCTTTATAAATAGAATGCAAAAAAACTTCTTTTTTGGTTAGAAAATTATATTAAATCTAGTAAAATTATGATGAATCTGTGCAATTTACCTGTGCACTTCAATATTGAATTATATGCCTTTGAAAATCATACTTTGATCACAAATATTATTATTGTAATTTGAAATCATTGTTAATAACTGCATTGTTTCAGCTGTCACAACAGGGCAAATGAAAAAAATCTATAAAAAAACTATACTGTAAAAATAAGATCTTAAGTTGCTTTTCCTTTTATGGTGAAAATAATTTAAAAGAGTAAAAGAAAGAAAATATATTAAATTAAAAACAACAAACCCTGGAAGTTCAAATAATTATTATATGAAGAGTTATTTATAAAACACATTGAGAGCCAATAAATTTGTTTTGATTGGTAAATCCACCAGTCAGTAGATGTTTTATTATCTCTAATTAAAGCATGTGCTGAACATAACTGAAAGAAAAGCTACTAAACTAAAAATGAACAATATTATTACTGTTACTTTTAAATTTATATTATTTGCACATTATTATGTTTAACCTTCATAGTTAAAATTTATAGGAAAAGCAAAATATAATACATTCTTTTCCTCATTTACCCTTTACGGAAGGTTTAAAAGAAACCCAACCCTAAACGATTTTGGAGACTTGTGAGAAATCTCTGCGTCTCTGAAGCTTCAGTGATGAGATTACTTGCGGCTTCATAACCGTGTGTTGAGATATTTGGCAGCGGAGATGCTAACAGTACTTATAGAGATTTTGAGCCAAAAATATTAGAAACTGCTTAATGTCCATCTTCGTCTGGAGCTGGCTGCTGCTGCTGCTGAATCCATCAGTGCTGCAGCTTCAGATCTGATTTGGAAATGACAAGACGGAGTGAGAACTGGATGTGACTTCTGGCTCAAGTTGCTTCAGATAAGATCAACTGAATGTAACAAGGAGATGATGGTATATAAAAATAATATTTAAAGATTTATTGGCTAATGCAACAGAAACCCATATAATTATACATAAAAATGTAGTAGAATGATGTAGTATTTGTATGTTTTAAGTCACTGTCATGTTATCACTGAGTCTTGTTCTGTAAGGCTCTAAATGAAGCTGTAAAACTGACAGAGTGATGTTTAATACAACATCTCTGCTCTAAGCATATAAATTTGACCATCAAAGACACTATAAGAGTCACAGAGTCTGTCAGATTTTCATAATGTGCCATAAAACAAGTGTCAGGATTTACAGTTACAATGATGATGTTAAGACAGCCTGTCAGAAGTCATATGTCTCTGACATCAGCTCTACTGTAGCAAATTACCCACTGAAGTGACAAAACAGATCAGCTTTATTATGAAGTTGAATGCTCAAAGTAAATGATGGGAAGCTAAAAAATTATTATCAAAAAAGGAATGTGTAATTGTGTCAATGTCAACAGACAAAGCTCCAGAGGCAGAGGAAAGGTGTAAATAAATAAGTTAAGTCAGCGGTTTCTGATTTTGTTAATTTTGTCATTGAGTTAGATTTAAATGTTCTATTGTTTCTTTCTGTTCTATTCTGGTAGCATTTGTTTTTGTCCTTTATTTAGTCCCCGTCTTTCCTTCTTTTCATTGTTAGTCTGTCTGCTTACCTGCCATGTTTCTTTTCTGCCTTAGGAGTCCTGACTACAGGTTTCTTGGGGGGTTTTTTGTTGGAAGGAATATCCTTACATTGTACTCCTGTGTTCCTGCCTTGGTTTCACAGAATCTTGTTTAAAGCAGATATGTGGATAATTTTTCTATGTATCAAATTATTTTTTAATGTTTTAAATGATATTTCAGGCCTAAACTATGATCTGTGGGCAGAGTTCCACAAAATATCATTCTTTATATATATATATATATATATATATATATATATATAACTTAAATTTTTATTACCATTTTCTTTTTCTTCAAAAACACACAACATTAACAAAAAAAACATCAAATAAACAAAATAAAAACATCAACACATAACATAATAATAATGACCAAAATAATAATAGTGATAAAATATAATATAATACTAATAATACTGATAGTTATATATACCCATATGTATATACCTATCCATATACATATATATGCCCTTATATATATAAAATAAAATAAAATAAAATAAAAAGGTCAGCCTATGGCATTCATCAGATCCTCACTCAATGAGCTCACTATTATTCAATCTGAGGAATGACATGAATCGGTTCCAGATTTGGTTCGGAACATATGTCATTCTTCTGAAGACCCTCCTTCCTCCTATGTCTATTCTATCTATATTCTCTCTGACCGGCAAACTTTTTCAGCCAATAAAATTCAAATTTCTGCATTGTCGGCTGTCAGTCAACATGCACACGCTTCGCGCAAACCTGTAGCGGTAGGGGGCGCTCTCGTACAGGACGCTCTGTGTCTTTCTCGGTTTACAGTCTCAGCTGTCATGGAGAAGTCAGAGCTAATTTCTACTAAAAAGTTATCCATTCCCCGGTTACTGAGGGATTTATTTATATTTCTAAACATTTCTTCTCACAGAATGGCAAGGCTTGCCAAGGATACGCGTTTATTTTGATCAAGAACTTCATTCAGGACCGAGTGTTGCCTCATTTCTGGGTTCAGCTTCAGTCCAGCGGCAGCTCTCAGTTCCAGACCAACGTATCAGAAGCACAGCAGGATAGACAGGTCTCAGCCCTCTTACAGTGTGAGAACATGATTTGTGAGCTGTGAATGAGTGAACCCTGCAATGTAATCGAGCTGCACAGTTTATGCTCGGCTTAATGACCGGAATGAAGCGCCGTGTGCACGAGCGCATGCACGTGTCGAGGTGTTTTAGGAAAGGCCGTTGGATTCAAAAACTTGATCATCTGCATCCTTTTCCCTGTGTTTATGCCACTGTCTATCTTAAACCATAACTAAAGGCAAAAGAACATGTGGTTATTAGTAAATTGAAATTTGGTGTGTGTGTGTGTGTGTGTGTGTGTGTGTGTGTGTGTGTGTGTGTGTGTGTGTGTGTGCGTGCGTGCGTGCGTGCGTGTGTGTGTCTGAGGTAGAAAAAGCAAAATTAACCAAGGAAAAAGGGTGTTAACACAACACCTGATATCAAATATGACAGCAAAAAAAATAAAATAAAAAACTACAATCATTCCTAGCAGAAATCATAATAAAACATAATTCTCAACTATCTATCTGTTAAGTGTCCTTGTTTTTAACACTTCAGCGTATTTTAGGTCACAGACAGCGGGAGTCTGTTGAACAGCATCTCAACCTAAAACATCCCATCCCAGTGTTTCACAGGTTGGCTAATGCTATTTTTTTCCTCTTCCATTTTAATCCACTTTATTTTGTCAGAATTAAATCCCTTCCAGCTGTAGTTCCGTGGCTCGCCTACAAATCATCCACAGTAAAAGATTCCATGTGAAATGACAGGCAAACAGCTGAAGGGCTTTTAATGTGAAGTGATATTAAATGTTGTGCTGAGGTTAGAAATAAAGACATCATGACATTTATTGTTTGTTTAGTAGGAAGGATATTGAAAGCAGGAGGTAAATTAAGGCAAAGGTAAATATTGTCTATTATTTTTATTTCATTCTGAGTGAAATGGAAAGCTTTCGTTGTTTTTTTGTTTTTGTTTTTTTTAAAAGGGGAAAAATTTGATGGCTCATTAATATTTTTCTGGCAGACATTGAAACAACTAAACAAGACTGGATCTGGAGTTCCAAAAGAGCAGGTGGACCATAACTGTCCTCCCTCTGTTCTGGTGAAGTGACCATCTTACCTCCCTTCTACAGCTGCCCCATACATGCAGTTCATGCATCATGATCTGTGAAAATAAAAAGCCCCCGGACTGACATCACAAAGACAGACTGGTCATAAAGAAAGTCGGTTTATTTCACATTAGCAGTCTTGTGAGAAAAAAGAAAGGGTTGTAGAAGAAAAGAAGAAAGAACGAGAGTGGGATGAACAAAAAAATCGACAAGAGAGAGTGAGCCACTATTGAGAAGATGCAGTAGGAGGATGATGAGGTACTTCTAATAAAGAGAAGAAGCTAAAAGGCTGCAGGCAGACTGAAGTAGACTCTTCGCTCAATATTCCTCTTTTCACTTTGGTCATCACCATCATGACTACCAAACGATGAGGCACCTTCATGCAGCACAGAGCGTGTGATGTCAGTTTACAGCAGAAAATGACCACAGCCCTGCCAGTACACGCAGCATATAACCGACATGTTCATGAGTCACCGAGCTCTCACAGGATTTTCAGTTGTAACGTATTTATGTGGCTACGATGAAATGAAACATGTTTGCTTCCTTGATTTCTGTAAAGATTAGAAAAAACTTTTTTGTAGCTACTTCAAGAAAAAAAATGATACTATAGTATATCAAAGAGCTGGTAAATTGTCCTTAGGTGTGAGTGGGTGTGTGGTTGTTTGTCTCGTTCGTCTCTGTGTGGCCCTGCGATGGACTGGCGACCCGTCCAGGGTGTCCCCCGCCTCTCGCCCCTTGACCGCTGGAGATAGGCACCAGCTCCCCCGCGACCCTCTGTGGAGGAATGAGCGGCTACGGAAAATGGATGGATGGATAGTATATCAAAGAAACACTTATATCATAAGCAAACTGCAGAGGGTCAAGAAAGGTGCTTGCTTGTTCATTCCAGTGGGCCAATCAAGGACTTTCACAATGTAATATTTATCAAAAGCAGTGCATGTAGTGTAAACGAATATGTAGCGTGATCAATATACGCTCTTGACCTCTGACCTCTGACCTACGTGATCATCTAAAATAATAATCCATCTTCTTCCCAATAACTCGGATTATAATGACTCTTTTATTATGTTTTAACCTGAATCAACATTCCTCCAAGGTCACGGTCGTATCGGAAGAATCCATCGGACTTTATATAATAATAATAATAAAGACTCTTGGTGTCTCTTCCTAAAATGACACCTTAATCTGTTACAAAAATGTCTTAAATGATTAATGCACTTTCTCTTACAGCATTGTGAATGTTTGATCCAGCTTCAGTATTATTGTTACTTTGCTAAAAGGTTAAATCAGTATTATTACTTATTTCCACCTTGCTAAGGATAAATAAGTAAACCTTCCACACCCCTCACACGGGGTGACGTAGGACTTTAGAGCCTGAGTCATGTAATGAACATCGACGTTATTTCCAAATTATATGATCCAGATCAAGAAATGGATTATTTGTGTGTGACATTTAACCTTTCCCCTAGCAGCTCACACCGTGAGAGGGTCGGCAGCTACAGGCAGTCGTAAATGCCTGTCCTGAGGAAGGACCCCTCTTTTCATCTTTCTGTGACAGTAAAGATAATGCGGATGCTAATTTACAGCTTGGTGATAATTGTTCAAATAACAAACTTTCAGGATGGTGATCAAAGAAGTTTCGATAACTCACAGACGAGATGGAGCCAGAAGACCCTCACCCCACCTTTTCTCACCCAGTGAAGAAAAACAAAGGAATTCCTTTTGTCTCTCCTGTTCTTAAGAATTTAAATGTCTTTTCAAGGAATCAAATCTAACTTCTCTCCACCCTCACAGGCTTCAGATGAAATAATACTTCAATGTGATCCAAATTGATATAAAGAAAGGTTAATATCCACAGGTTTACTTTTAAAATGTGTTTACAAGATAAAGTTTGATTTTTCCCTGTTTGATTTACTTAGGTAAAAGTTCTTTGGTTAATTTTCCTTGAAGACTGTTCATATTGTTTATCAATATGATACCCAAAATATCTTGGTGTTTTTCTCTTTTAAATCTAATCTAGTCAAGAAACTAGAAATGTTATTCGTCTAATGTACTCTTAAGCTAAGAGTAACTGATTTCTCTGATTAATCTGATGTGGGAGTTAATGTGTTTCTATGCTTAGAAAAAACATGATGCACGCAGTCTAAAAGGTGATTCTGAATAACTCTTCACGTTTCAGAGAGAAAAGTGGTAAGGTTTATTTTATTGATTAGAAACTTTATTCCTCTCATCAAAATTTAATCCCCTTTAAGCCATTCCTAAGTACTTCCCCTTTATGCAGATGAAGGTGGAGTCAACCACACCATTGGCTGAACCAGACTCCACCTCTGCCCCTTTAAAACCAGAAGGCGCTAACTGCTAGCTCTCTTCGCCTCTTGGCCTTCTCTTCTCTCCGTTTTGCCTCTTGCCTCGCCTCTTCTTCAGCCTCTCTTGCTTGCTCTGGCCTCCGCCTCTTCTCCTGCTCAGATGACCTGATGACCTATCCAGCCTGGCCTGCTCCCACCCCAGGGAGTCAGGATACCCAGGCTTTCCAACATGAGGCCTCTGAAATCCAGCAGAACACTCTTAAACCTGTAGTCTTAGGAACTTTCGGCGTTAAGCTTTTCTTTTATTTTCACGTTACATTCTTCTCAACCAAGTTTAGACGTTTTAAAGTTTATTTTTCTTTTATCCGTCGTTAGAAACCAAAAGTTAGACGGCGTTATTATGAAACTAAACTACCTTAGACTTTTAATGGAAAACAACGACATCTCCATGCCGAGAGAACTTCACTGCTTGTTGAAACATCCGGAACCTGCATCCTCTCCAGCTGCCGGCCAGACCTGAGTGGTGACCTAGGAACACCTCCTGATCCAGTGACCAAGTCAACTCCGACCTGGTAGAGAACCACGGAGGAGTTGGAAGGAACGAACCACTGCAACACTTGTGTATCCGTACAGGAACCCTCAAAAAGGTCTGTGGTGAAGGCATTTGTGGCTATTAAGAGTGATGCAATCTGATAAAGCAAGCTGAACCTAACTCTCTTCTCTCATCCATCCTCCTGAAAATCCTTTAATCTTCAACTTCCCTTCATAGGCCAATAAATTAGCTTAATTTCCTTAGTAAACCATTTCTCACTCTGAAACATTAGTCATTAATATTTATTTAACCTCAATAATTCATCTTGTTAATAAATTGAACTGGTTACAAAGTCAAATTCCTAACTTTGCTGTGTTGCTGTTATAACATGTTCATTTTGAGGTTTCTGTAAATAAATTTATCCGTATATAATCATAAATGGGCTTCCAGTAATTTTTGTGTTTTTCATATCGAAAATGGGTAACGAGCTTACTTCTTTCAGATTCAGACTGATAAATGATAAATAACAATAAAATACAAATAGGATAATATTCAAGGTTGTCTCAGCTTACCTTCCAAAGAAAACGCTGGGTGGTGCCCTAATTACGAGGTTTTGACTATTATTATTAATTATTAAGAATAATTATAATAATAATATTCAATATATACAACTTTATACCAATATAACCCTACAGTCACGTGTCTTGTTTAGAGTCTCCTGATTGGCCCACGTTTCACTGACAGCTCTCAGCTGTCTGCCCAACACGGGAAGTGTTCAGTTCTCCACCAGCCTCGGAGGAGACGACAACCCCGCTGTCAACTTGTTACACAGTGGGTTATTGATGCCGACTGCCCCCCCGTAACGGGTCAAGCCCCGTAGCAGTCGAAGAAGCTTCTTACCCCTGAGAGCAGGAACATCCACCTGCCTCTCTGTCTCAACCAGAATGGGTAAGACAGCCAGCTATCAACTGACCAGCCATGGGTCCCACTGACGTCGCATCCACGGACGCTTTCCGCCGCCCGGGCGGGTCGATCGACCTGTCAGGGCCCCCAGATCGACCGAGGGGGAATCTCCACTTCCTCGTCGAACTCCAGCAGCCGGACGTGATCCAGGAGCGAGGTGCAGTAACTACCCATGACCTGGTAAAGCAGGCTACTTTGATAAAGCTAACCCTATACCACTAGGCTGCTCATCAAAGTAACCTCTCCACCTTATCCCTGATAACTAACCCTTAAGCTAACTCCTTAGTCTTGATACCACGAGACTCAGGTTCTAAACTCAGAAGATCAATATTAGAACATCTACCACTTAGTGAATGCTAACCAACTTGCTACCACAAATGCTAATCTGTTTACAAATGTTCGTCAGCTTTTATAATAAATATTGAATATATTTATTCCTGACTCAGCTTCCATTCGTCAAATAACAGGTACATAAATACTCCCTGCAACTAAATAGAATCTAGATAATCCTGCTTTTATCACAAACAGTTGTTCAAACCCAGGTCTCCAGATCACACAGACTCTCGGTTTTAAACCCTCGGTAACTGTAATGAATAAGTGGAAGGTGAGTAATAAAACATAGCTTTTATACACACTACAAATATCATAGTTGATAGCATAAAAATGGGAGAAAGGAGACTTGTAGTTTTGCAGTTTAGCAATTGAAATGAAAGTGGCACGTCAAAAAGTGTGATCTTAATGGTTTCAAGGAGAGGCGGAATTGCTATCAGCGAGCTATTGACGAAAACTGAAGAAAAAAAAAACAAAACAAGAAGGTACTACAGGGATTCAGCGACAGCCTTGATTAAAAAATTTCATGCCCCAGCCACTGTGATCGTACTGTGATTACAGCAAGAAATGCAAGTAAAGCATGGCCCTTGTAAATGTCATGCAGTGATTATTCAGCTAAATTCTGTCCCTGTTCAGAGTAAACATAATTATGTGAGGGTATCATGTCAGAAATAAACAGGTGGCATTTGCTGTTCTCTAAAACTTTATATGCTCTAATAAAACATGTTTGCTTAAAGCTGGATGACACGATGACTGGGTTCCTCTTCGCTAAAGATCAAATAACTACCAATAAAAAAACGTAAAATTACCTAAATTAATTTAACTTTCACTGCAATTAAATACCTGTAAAGTCCCTTTAGGAGAGATCTGTGTTTATGGAGCAGCCTTGCTTGAGTCATTTTGCGTTGACGTCTCGTCTTTTTTTTCCTCTCTCTTTCTACATAAAAAGGTTAACAAGTTGTGGTGGTCAGTTAATGTGAGGAAACATGAACGTGGGTGTCTGCAGAATATACGTCTCTGTGTGCATGACAGTGAGTGCACCCCAGGGAACTGTGTAGGTCACTGAATGTGTGCGTGTTCTATTTTTAGGCACCTTTCAAACCGAATGCATCTTGGGAAAAGGTACAAGTTCAGCCACGCGGGCTTGATTCGTACAGTCAGATTGCTCTTTTTTATCTTTTATCTCCTTTATTATCCCTTTTTTCATGCCCTTTCCCTGCCTTTTGCATCCTTTCTTACCCTCTTCCTTTCAAATTTGCAAAATGACAACTTTTCATGCTAAAATTGTTTCAAACTAAGTCAAACTGTAATTAAAACACGTGATGAAACAACAGAAAAAAGGCACCACTAATTGATTTCAAGCACACGTTTGTTTTTAACTCTCTGTAATAGCTTTGGACTTGATGTGGAAAGGGTTTGAAACGTCTCCTCTCTTTGGTATTCCAGAGATGCTTCCCATCTTTCACAGCAACTCTTCCTCTACTCCCTGCTTTTTCTCTCAGCCAAAGAAATGTTTGGTATTCCAGGGATTCTCTGCTCTTCTCTCCTCTCCACTCATCATGCTTTTCTCTTCCCTTTCTCTCACTTCATGAAAAACCTCAGTTTTTTCCCTCTCGCTTATGTTCATCTGATCCACGTATTTGCATATTCTCTACTGCCAAGGTTGTTTCCTTTCAAATGTACAATAATTCTGGTGGAGCACTCGCTGTGTTCCTGCAGAGAGGATCACACAAGCCCATCACATACAACTACCACAAAGCCACACTGGCTGGAATGTTTTATAAGGGATGTAAACATGCTTTCACACTTAATAAAGGGTTCTGTAAACCTTCAGACACTGATGTGGTTTTCAAATTATTTGTAATTATGAAGTTTATTTGAGAAAATTATAGAATTTTTCTTCTGAATGAGAAGTTTAGACTGAAGGTGATTCATTAAAATCTTTAACATTATTATGTTATTCAATTAAAAAAGGCTTTCGAAACTTTTAAGTAGTTTGACTGACTACTGCTCCTGAGATCATTATCCTTATGCTTGATCCAAATAGGCTAAGCTTTAGCTGTCTGATGATCTCACCTTTGACACTAAATACTTTGGTAAACAGTGGAGTTCATGGTCTATAAAAAGCTCAGGTCTTGTGGCTGCAATACAAATCATCAGCCTTTCACCTCTGTATTGTTTGTTGGCATAAGTGTTTTGTTTTCACCAAAGATGACAAGTGTCGGTCTCGTCTGTCCACACGCCATAGTTCTAGAAGACTTTTGGTTTATATAATTGCAGCATTTCAAACTTAAACTGTGCTGTCATCATCCTATCAGACAAGGTTGCAAACTCTTTATCAAGAGTCATTCATGTCATCCTTGTTTGCCCTATATTTCTATTGTAAATTTGAAATTTAACATGAAAATTAGGGCCTTCAAAGTGTTGTTGTCAGTTTTGGAGGAATTAGCTGAGACGCTAACTTCTGTGAAGATTGGCATTTGTCTTGAAATGTGAATATTTTTTTAAATCCATGATATTTCCATGTTTATCTTCTTCCCACAATAATGTTTACAAAACTTCCCTGTCTGGAATAAAGTTTCTCACACAAACCGTCCACACTAGTTTGATCTTTAACATGCCTTCATTAAAACTCAGCTCTTGGAGGTGCAGCATAGCCGACCCATTTTGGACCTTAAAGGAGTGGTTTTCTGGGTTATTTTATAGTTTTGCATTGTTCTCTAGTGTAATTCGATGCTATCTGTGTAATTTTTATAAAGAAAGAAGCTTTGATGCTTATAATATAAGCTGTAGAAGTTTCCCATCTGACACCTGAATTTGAAACCGCAGGATTCTCACTAGTATTCATGATATGCACAGCACTCGCTTCTGATTGGATGACCGAAATGTCAATACTCCGCCCCCCGAAATGTCCCGAGATACTTTGGAAAGTGAAAGAGTGAAAAAGTTAAACACCCAGGTAATAAACACAGTCTTTACTAAAGATTAGCTTTGAGGGAGCCTGCTTCCTGTTAAAACTCATTTCCTCTGCTTTTTCTCCTCTTGCTGTGTCTCACCCGCGCTCCCCTCCGACAAGGGGGGGGGTCGGGCAGCGTGATGATTACCGCACACACACAGAGAGAGAGAGGGAGGGGGAAAAAACAGAGAGAGAGACCGGCCGTCACCAGCAGCAGCCAGCCAGGTATATCCCCGAGTTGGCAACACTGCGTCTGCGTGCGTTCCGCCATGTTGAATTTTCAATAAAAACAAAAGCTAGCAGCTGGGCGGACCGAAAGGCGTTACCATCTCAGCCAATACACGTTGTGACGTCAAACCGTTCACAAATGCAGATGGCATTTTTAAGTTTCATTTTCTAGAAATTCTGTTTTTTCTTAATAACCAGGGAACAGAGAGTTTTCATGTTTGGCCTACATGACAGGCTCAGGGGGACCTATTAGAAACTATGAAGACCTGAAAAAAATGGATTCTGACAAAACCACCCCTTTAAAGTTTTTTGTACTCCACATGCACATGTCAGCAAAAAAAAAAAAAAAACAACAACAAAAAAACAATTCTTCCTATTTTGGTGTTTATTGTAAACACAGTGCTTACATAACAAAAGGAGGGGATTTTAAATCTAGACTTTTCTACAAAAAAAGAAAACTAAAATGTGATATAGGTCAAAAGACTGTGTTGCTCTAAGGTCCTGTGGCTTCTGAGACCTTTCGTTTCTTTTTTGATGGCTTCTCTAATCACGGCACAAACAGCCAACTAGAATTTAGTTTACATCATCAGTTGCTGGTCAAATACTCATCTTTACAACAACACAAAACTGACGGATAACAATAACAAATCAAGTGATAACAAAACTAGGTAAGCTGTGAATTAAATTTTAGTGACAAAAAATGGCTTCACCAGTTCTAATATAGTGTTTGTGCTCAACTTTTCAAGTAAATAACTGATGCTTCCAAATGCAGCTTTTAATTTTAAACACACTTTTCTTTAGATTCTCCAGATTTTATCATCACAGCACACCAGCACTGTTACTGATCTAATACAGTGGTGTGAAAAACTATTTGCCCCCTTCCTGATTTCTTATTCTTTTGCATGTTTGTCACACAAAATGTTTCTGATCATCAAACACATTTAACTATTAGTCAAAGATAACACAAGTAAACACAAAATGCAGTTTTTAAATGATGGTTTTTATTTTTTAGGGAGAAAAAAAGATCCAAACCTACATGGCCCTGTGTGAAAAAGTGATCAGAAACATTTTGTGTGACAAACATGCAAAAGAATAAGAAATCAGGAAGGGGGCAAATAGTTTTTCACACCACTGTATGTTCAGCAAAATTAAACCTAATTTTAGACTTAATACTTTATAACACTTTGTAGTTTTGCCCTGTGAATAATTTAATGTGTTTTTTCGACAGAACTGATATTCAACGTGGGTGAAAATGATGCTCCATCCACAAAGGTTTTTATGTTTATGCACATTTCTTTTGCCCAGTCTACGTTTACATGGAAACACTATTTTAGGAGCTTTAAAACAATGTATTAAAAAAAAAAACATAAAGAATCTCACTTTGCCACATGTACTTTTGTGCAATCTACGATTCCATTTCTTTGTCCTCTCTGTCCTTGTATTTGTCAGCCATATAGTCCAAGCCTTCTTTCTTCTTTTATGTGGTGGCATTACAGTGCCATGTACAGGCCTGTTATAGTTTTTCATAGTGTTTTGTTTCTAGAAACAATGCCATTTTTATGAGCATATTTTTGGAAACACAAAAAAAAATTGTTTGTGTGATCATGACCTGAATGTAATCCATCTCAGCCTCTTCTGCACTGACCGTCCAGTTAACCAAAACAAAGCAAACACAGGTTGTTCAGCATAAATACCTGAAACATCCATTTAACCCTTTTCACATGCTGAGAAGCTGATTAAACAATCACACGACTAACCACAAGTATGTGCGCCTGAACAAGAGGTCACGGCTCTTAGCTTTCCACCGCACAATTTTACGATGGCGGTGTCGCTAAACACATTCCTTTTACCCAGTGCTTTAAGTGGGGCGGTACGGAACGGTACGTCGTACCGGGACTTCTAAATTTGACCCCTCAGTGTACCGGGACTTATTTCCAGCGTTTGGTCCGTACCGGGAGTTTTTTCGGTGTTACATCAATATAATTTTGAGCTTTTCCGGTGGCCGTAGTTGCCTCATATTACGAGCAGCGCATGGCGGGAGGTGTGGAGGGCGAGCGCGGGGCAGGAGAAACACAGGTGGATGAGAGAACTCATCTGTCCCCCGTATTTAGTGACTCCAGGAGGGTGACAGAATTTGGTGAAACACCGGATGAGAGAGGAAAAGCGGGGACTCGCGTCCCCTGAACGGACCGCTCCATGATTGGCTCAGAGCTCGGGCTGAGATAATTCTTCAAATTGGTATTAAAAGACAATAATTTAAATATTAATGACGGAGAACTCGCGTGCTTATGGAGAAAAAAGCTGCGCGTCATGACGTAGCTGGAGAGGAGCAGCGTGCCATGGCGCAGTGAATCAGACAGGTGGAGGGAGGAGGAGCTAAGAGAGCAGCAGGTAGACTCTTTAGTAATAATCAGATCATTGTCAGTAATAAGTTTGTTAGTTTTGGGCATAAAATGGACCAGAGTGTCAAAACAATGTCGACTTTTCTGTGTCTGAAAAGCAGTAGAAAAACAACTATTTGTCTCAAAACGTTATTTCAACCACAAACTAATTAATGGGGATCTTGTGCTCAAGAATATATGTTTAATTATTTAAATATATATATATATATATATATATATATATATATATATATATATATATATATATATATATATATATATATATATATATATATATAATAGATTTCTATTGGTATTGTAAATATATATCTATAAATAATATAGTTCTATATGGATGGATGGATGTCTACATGGTGCCTTCAAGTTTTTGTATTTTTTCATCCTAGAAAAAGTCAGTAAAACCTGTTTTTATCCAAATGAAGGAGATTTATGGTTCATTTTCTACAGATCAAGTAGCCTTTAGCCCTCATCATCACTACAATGTGAAATTTACAGTCAATCTATGTGATTGGTATTGGTGATCAGCAGCAAAAAACGTGATCGGAGCGTCCCTAATTATTATTCATAACCTGATGAAGTTTAGATTTATAGGCTGTAATATATGGCAGAGTATAAATCTCAGGGTGTTTAGTAAATGTTCCAGTCTCATGCTGCTGCAGAGCTGAAGACAGTAGAGGTGTTAGAGATGACGAGGTAAGCCAGACTCAAAGTCTGCAGAGCAGAACTGACGGTCTAGTTAACTAGACTAGAGCTGAATATCTTCACTAGACCTCCTGTGACATTTATTATGGGCCAGGTGTAGAAGAGAGGACAGATAGAGAGGTGTCTTGTCCTGAATTGTCTTTTAGACAAATAGAATCCAGTGATGGATTCTACAGGTGTGAAGGGAGGACACATTGGGAAGAATTAGTGACTAAACTGATGACTGAGTGAATTTGAATTTCTTTCATGAGGACTTGATTTAGAACTGGCTTTGTTCTTTTGTCATTTCTGAACAATAAAACTATAGATATATCTCTCTGTATACATACATACATACATACACATACATACACACACACACATATATATATGATCTCGAACTAATAAGGAGAGTACCGGCACTTATTTTTTTCCACTTAAAGCACTGCTTTTACCCCACCACGGTAAACACACACCCCACATGCACACATCACAGCCCAACACACAGCAGGACGGTTGACATTGCTACTTCAGTCGATGCAGCTGACTACTTCTGGCGTCAGTGCCGACTGCGTTGTATGACACTCTCCCACAGCGAAGAGCTTCCTGCGGTTATCCAGTCAATATGGGTTAATGGTGTAAGGCGCTGCTTCTCTCTTTCCTTCATCTCTATCTCCTCACCTCGCCAGTACACGCAGATACACATACATGTAACAGCACCCGCCAGTCCAAGTCGACAAAGCCTTCCTCTCTCTAATGATTTGTTTGCTCTAGGAGTTTCCCTGCTGGATCCACTTGCTTTAAATAAACTTGCCCACCTATTATTCTCAATGAAGGGCACACAGATACTGTTAAAAGTGAGGGTGCTAAAATAGGCTCTACTCTATAACGTGCTGTTTCAAATGAAGCTGAATTTTTTTTCATGCTTTGCAGTTTTTTTTCTCACTTTGCTCCTTTAGGTATTTAGTGTTATGATGCAGATAGATTTGTTTCAACTGAATAAATGCAAGTAAAGAACCTTTACTGCAATACTATCTGAGTAAATATATTTAGGTTTTCAAAATGATGAGTTCAGCCGAGCAAATGATTGAATATTAACTACGTCTGCATTCCTTTGGCACATGTGATCATCTTTTAATGTATCAGGAGATTTAATTGACTAAAACCCTGGTCAGTTAAAAAGCAACACTCAATGAATAACATTAGGAGAAAGAGAAAACATTCAGTTTTTAATTTGAGGGAATCATTTTGATATCAAAGTGAAAGTCACACAACAAAGAGTTCTGTTTATCCTTCATTCATCTCAGTGAACAAATAAACCTCCATTTAAGCAATCAACACATTTCTAATGAATACGCAGCACAGGACCCCCTGTGCTTTTATGTTTCAAGTATTTTGCACTCTAGGTGCATTTTCACTACAGGAAGTCCTTTCAATGAAACAACTATATGTTTTGAACTTATTAATTGCGTCTGTATGACTGATCAAACCTCTGGATTCACTTTGAGGGTTTTTTTATGCAGATGGGGTAAATGATTTGGTCCACAGTGTTAGCGCAGGAATTCATTTTTGGTGTTTTATTCCCTTAAGACCTAAAAACATATTGTTTTTGCCCAAATAACTTTTGATGTTACTTAACTTGGTGTGGACAGTTTACCATACAACAAAGTGGCTAAACAAAAATCCAAATAACCACCATAATACCAGTGATTTTCATTAAAATTGTGCCCATAGCATATAAGAATATAAAAAAATGATCAAAAGGCACATCAAGCATAACCGATTCATGTGATTTATTGCTTATCATGTTGCCAAAATCAAATTTAGTAGTTCAAAACTGCAACAGATTGATTTGAATAATTATTTTGAAGTGATCTAGTAAAGTATTAGCTGCTCAACAATACAATAAAGATGTCAAATTTAAGTGAAAAGAACAAAGTATTAGTTTTTTGTAGATCATTAAATCTTTATAGATAGGAAACATAAAAGGGTCTGAAATAGTTGCCTTAATTAAAATAATTTTTTTTTCCCATTGGCTGCTTGTTTTCTGGTTTCTTGGTCCAAAAAATAAATGTATTTATTTCTTCAGAAATGCTGCTGATCTAGTCAGGTTTAATGAATGGAGCTCATTAAAGCCAGTGAGGGTTTGTGGTTCTGTTTACCATGAACTTAAATTAAAAGCTAAAAATCCTGGTTAACAAAAGACCAATACTTTAAATCTACTTAATTATTTTCATTTTTAAAAGATTTTAATTTACCTCTATGTTTTGTTCGGCCACTGGTATGGTAATCTGATTACTCATCCAGACTCAGACGACGCGCTGTGACATCATCAGTCTGTCCATAAACCTCCTCTGGTTCCGTGTGAACTCCAGTATACAGGTTTCTCCAGATCAGACTCCATCACGACCAGCGCCTCGACACACACGCTTTGCTTTTTACTTGGATGAAAAAAATGCTAATTTCTCCTGAAAAATCTATTTTCTTCAACACTTTTTTGTCTACAGTTGATGGACACCCATCATTTACCCTGTCAGATCTCCCGCTAATGCTCGACCTCGTGTTGAGTTCACTGACTCTGATCCTGGTTCGGATATTAGAGTTACTGTTTTAATCACAGAAACACAACAGTGGTTGTTGATATTTTCCCTTCTGAGTTTAATTATTAGTTTGACATCAAATGGCAGGTCTGATGAAAGGGTTCTGCAGGCCGTATACGGCGCAGAAGCCAGAGATTCCCACCCCTGATTTAGCCAAAACAGAATTTAGTTTTCTTCTTTTTTCTACAACCAACTATGTCATATCATCCACTGAGTGACTTTAGATTCAGTCTAAATTACTGACTTTTACACAGATTTGTGTCAACATGTCCTACACTAAAGCTAAATAAGATCAATCTTATTTATTTCCTTATTAACATTTTGTCCAAACAATTAACAAACAGCCAAGTCCTGGATTTAGATCTTGAGCGTCTGAGTGCAGGGTTCTGTGGTCTCTGTGTGCCTGACTCCAGCATCACTGGACTCGAAAGCTGAAGTAAAGCAGATGGATGGGAGTTAGCATCAAGCACCTCAAAAAAAGCAACAACTGAAGGGAAAACACGGTGTTGGATAAAGAAGTGAGCCATCACATATATATTTATAAAATAAACTCACTGTATTGAATAGCACAATATAATTTCCACATCTGAAAGCATATCACAGATATACAACGACAAAAAACACAAACCTTGTTCTGAATTATTCAAAGTGTAAATGTTTTTGCTTTTAAAGGGATGGAACTTCTTTGACTGAATGGTAAATTTTATACCAGCTAACCTGTGGATGTGCACATTGAAACTAAACAGTTTCAAAGTGCACAGAATACAAATGTCTATTACTTTGGTTTTCAGTAACCTTTCATCTGGTTTTCATCAAAGCCAACTTCAAAACCACCAAATCCATGTTTCGAAAAGTAAGTCAATCAATTGTAGGCTTCTTGGTGGCTACATCCTGGTCCTTTACAGAGTTAGCAAAATAGAATAAAGTACATTTAAGACATAAGTAGACCTAATGCTCCCTGATGAACTATAGACTATAATACATTTAATCTATCTAGTGTATTTTGTGTTCATATTATCACCATTCCTTGCTTGAATAGGAACATTTTCTACTAGTTATTATGTACATGTGAGATGTGAAATTAAAGCACCAAAAGAAAACTTTTTGGTTGGAGGCAATCAGAATAAATAGTTGAGTAAAAAAATAGTTAAGTGGTGCATCATGTGTAAGAACACAAAATCCCCAAGTCAGGATGCCGCAATCTTTTTTTGTCTCGTGGAGTGTTTGGTGGGCTATGGGGTTGTTGCCACAGCCTGCGCAAAACCTTGCATCAAGTCAGCAAGATTTGGAAGCTTCTAGAAGTGTTTCTAATGGATTCTACAGCAGTCAACAAGACACCGAGGGACAGAGAGGAACAGAAAATCTGTGCCAACACCAAAGGGAATGAACTTTCAACAGTTTTGCAGGAATTCAGACAAGGCCACACATGTTCTAATTAAGTGTTACCCCTTAGCTTGTAGCTAGCTGGGTAAAACAGCTAAGATAGCTGCATGTTGGTCTAAGAAATTGGACTAACTTTTGGGTACTTTTAACCTGTAACATTTATTTGAATAGTTACACAAACTCTTACAGGAACTCTTGTTGACTTTTCCTCTGCAGGGCTGAGACATCAGGCCGTGTGTTTTTATGTACGTGTGTGAATTAAATGACACTTTTTAAGGTTTTGGGGACTGTGGAAACTAATGCAGATTTGTAAGAAGAATTTGTGATTAGTATTCCCAAATAACAGTAAACAAATTAATACAATTAAGAAGACAACAGTGTGATCCTGCTTTTCACAATTTGCTGTAAGTTTTTAAAACGAAGCAGATCCGCTGCACAAACAACAGATAGGATGGTCTATTTTATTTATTTTTTTTGTAACGTAGAATCCAACGTCCATTTTTCTTGCCCCAAAAGTAAACTATAATGCATCAGCCAGAAAACACATGTCAACTGTCTCTCTGCCCATCTGAGATCAGCTCATGCCCAGAGAACTTGGCAGCATTTTATTGCAGAGTTTATAAATAACTTGCCGTTAATACAGTGTCAGATTATATTTCTGGAAGAAACATCACATTGAGTGATGGTTTTCTAAGGTACTCTGGAGTCCATGTGGCTTTATTGATAATGGTAGAATGATGGTTTCTCATGCAGAGCTGACCAGAGGGTTTGAACATCGGTCTCCAGCCCAGATTACCTGAATCTCATCACATTAATATGACGGTTAGAAAAGAAACAAGTTCCATGAAGTTTAGCATTCATGTAATATTGATATTTCTTTTTTTTTCTGTTTTGCTTTTGCCAATTTTGGAAAAAAAATTGTAAGCCTCCGACCAACAAGAAAACAAAGTTTATGGTGGGTGGTTCTTATACGTAATATCACTAATTTACCTGGTGATTATGACATAATTAGGAACTTGTATGATTAAAAATGTTTTGTTTTTGTTCTATTTAATATTCATCTAATATTTTAATATGATTTTTTTGCTTGTATTTGCATTTGTTAAAAGCTGAAAAAAGACCAATCACAATTTCAAGCTTTGTATTTTGTATATTTCCTTTTTTTTTGTCAGAAAACTTTATTACTATTCAGAACTAATTGGGGTTTTTTTTTTTCAAATAATTCAAAATCATAAAGAAATAAAGTTGTTTAGTTTAAAATAAAAACTTAACAATTGTGGTAGATTTCTATTAGATTGATAATTTCTTTGTTGTAATAATGCTTCTTGCCAATAAATGATATATTTTTGGACATCCTGATAAGACTAGGACGTTTTACTTGTAAGGATTGTTCACATGTGGAGCAAGAAACTCTAAACCTGTGAGTCAATATGTGGTAAAACCCTCTGCAATATTCTTCAATTGATATGGAGTTTTGCAAAGTCTTTGCTTCAGTGTGTGAATGTGTGTGTGCATGGGTGAATGACTGTTGTGTTGTACAGCGCTTTGGGGAGTGTACAACACTCTAGAAAGTGCTCTATAAAGACAGGACATTTACCATTTCACCATTCTTGTGCAACGATTAGATTAAAATTGAGAAATGTTAAAATTGTTAAAATACAGATATATTTAATATGAGTTTATAATCATCTCACAATATTATTTTGCATTGAAGGTGATGCAAAAGTTTATACAAAGTGAATCATCCTTTTGAAAGACTACAAACACACAATACTTTAAATTGGACTTCAAGAATCATAAAACCTTTTATTTTGCTGGGATTTTGCAGAAAAAAGTACAGCAACAAACCTCAACAGCGCCCTCTAACTGCAGCTCCTCTTCCTTTGATTGCTGAATTCAATTTTACTAATGGTGTAAATTTACAGGGCTGTCAAACTCCAGTCCTGCAGGGCCGCTATCCAGCATGTTTTAGTGTGTATCTTGATCCAACACACCTGGATAATCCCTAAATTACATCTTCAGCATTCCTCAAGGTCCACAGAAGCCTGTTTATCACCCACTGACTCAAATCAGGTGTGAGGAAGCTGAGAAACCTCTAAAACATGCTGGAGAGCAGCTCTCCTGGACTGGAGTTCGACACTCCTGATGTAAAATTATCATTAAAATGTGGTTCCTATAGCCTTTACTGATGAAATCCTATCTAAATTGTTGGTACGTATTCAACATGCACCATTCGTTTTGGGTGACATTGTATTATACATCACTGAACAGCTTCAAAGAAATGAATAGAGTCATAGCATATAAATGGGTTATATAACAGATGCACTGACAACAGCTCTCCACCGTGTCAGCCACAACAAACAGTTCAGTCAGAACTGAGAACAGGGAAGTGAGGCCACTCTGCTTCTTCCTACAGGTAGAAGCACTTAACAAACACTCAAGGGAAGTGCTGGTGGTTCTTGTTACTAAGCTACAATTGCAAACTCATTTGAGGCAAAGCAGCCTTTCACTTAAATCTAAAATATTTATAACTTCTAGCATTTTGGTGTCTAGGGTGCTAAACATTTGTTAAGCTCCCGTTTCCAAAAGGAAACCTCACAAAGGCAGTTATCCCATTCAAAGAATGTTAATGCTGCAAAGAGGGGGTCCTAGAGGACCCTCAACCAGAACCTTTAATTCATTTTGTTTCAAGCAAATCTATAACTTTGCCTGTGGGTAAAACTACTGATTAGGCCAGTCGGTGAGTATATAAATATTTCAGATTATAGTACTGCTTTTCCTTCTTTTCCTTATTGCAGAGGAAATTGAGTTGGGAAATTGATTATGGCAAAAATGTATTCAATGTCAGAGCACTCAAATACTATTACATCATCAGTGGTTCTTTCATTTCTGCTCTATTTGAAAAATGTTTGTCCTCTTTAATAATATTGTGAATTTAGGAATGTATAAATAGAGAATCCAATTCTCTACCATCTTCTTATTTATCTCTCCACAAGTCTTATTAAGGTTGCTGCTTTACTCCACTGTATTTGTCTCCGTCTCTCCCTCCTGTCGGCTTCAGGGGATATTAATTGATGACTATCTCAGTAAGTTTTCTTTCTTTCAGTTTTTTTTTCTTTTTACACTTTATTTGAAAGCTGCAATCCCTGGATCCCTACTTTATTCTCACTCCATCCTTTCTCCCCGGCGCTCGGACTCATCAATTAGATATGTATTCAGACCTATAGTTCAATTTGATTTCCTGTAATAAAGAGAAAGAAAAGAGAACAGATTTGTTACAGAATCGGTTATGTTAAGAGACAGGAACGGTGGCTCTTAAGGGTGAGAACAAGATGGAACCAACTGGCTGTTGAGTTAATAGGAAGCACTTAAAATGAGCAAAAAAAAATGTGGGGACAGATGAGGAAAGGAATAAAAACTTGTTTTTGTTACTTTTTAAATAAACACACAGTTTTTTAAATTAGTATTCAATAGTTTTCCTGACAAGCTCAAAAAGCGTTCTAGATTTTCTGTGTTTTGATGATTTTTTTTTTGTAGGAAAACTTATTCACAGCAATAAATATGTTTTATAAAAATATTTAGATAAAAAGTAGCTCTCTGAATTCATAGCTTTGTAGGGGCAATCGTGGCTCAAGGTAAGAAAAGTCGTCCGCTGATCGGGGGTCAGGGTTCAATCCCAGCCCAAAGCACAAAGCCAAAGTATCCTTGGGCAAAATAGTAAACCCCAAACTGCCTCCCAGGCACTGTGATAGTGCAAAAAACAAATTTCACTACACTGTACTGTAGTTAAACAAAACACTTTCCCTCCCCTTTTTGATTTTGGGAATGTTTCAACACTTTAGGACAAAAAAAACAAACAAATTTCTAAAGTATGCAGGACGTCCTGCATACTTTAGAAATTGTTCTGCTTCAACACACCTGATTTCAGTCAGTGGGTGATTAGAGGGTTTCTGCAGAGCTTGATGACAGGCAGAAAAGGCGATTCAACCACTGAATCAGGTGTGTTGAATCAAGAAAACAACATTCTGGAAATTGGCCCTCGAGAACCACGATTGCACTGATTTAGAAGGATGCAGTTTTACATGTTGACACAAAATCAAACATTTTGAAGAAACATCAAAATAAAGCTAAATGATTAAAGCAGTTGACTTATTTTTCTGACAATTTACTGATCAGTGTTGGGTTTACACTTTTACTGACTATTTGTCAGTAAAAGTAACAGTAATAGTAATGACTGAGCAATTGTTGGACTCATTGACTGTATATCAAGGACGTATTCTATCATAGCAGCAGCACTGTGTTTTATTCTTAGGCTGCAGGTGTTGACTCACCAAACCACACTGATGTATAAAGTGCTATTAGATATATGAGAGTTAAAGAAGGTGCATGTTTTTTTTCCCCACATAAATATATAAAAAAAGGCAACAATGTCTCTGCTAAAGCACATTTCAAACACTCTTTAAGATGGTGTTCTTCACTGTGGTCTGTGTTTTTAAGGATCACTTTTCATGCTGGTGCTTTTCGTGAACCACAAACAAAGAGAATGAAGATCTACAAGTTGTACCATTCAGACTACTGTGAATATTATACAGTATAAAACTGAACTTAATTATCTCATTTCCTAAGCTTGTAGGTGGTCCTTATGTTTTGTTGGACAGTGATCTTTGAAGCTTTGTGTGTTTTTAAATAGTACTAACTGATGAAATGCAGTTAGACTTTTTTACCAACTGCTTAAAAGTACTTGTTGTACAAAAGGGCTTGATTTCTCAGTGTTAATAAAATAGAATAGAAAATAAGTCCTATATTGAAGCAATATTGTTTGTGATCCAGTGCATTTCCTAATGTAAATGAATGTTTTTGTGAACGTGTACAAATCCATATTCATGGGAAATTATGTCTATAATTTTGCTGATTGTCTGGTCATTTTTGTGGATGAACAAGTTGACTTGAAAAGGGTGTAAATATCACTGTACCTGTATTTTAATTTTATACATGTGACTGTTAGCCTATACCCTTTGGTTTATTTTTTGTGACTTTTGTTTAATTGTGTTTTTTGTGTTTCTTACTTTTAAAATCATCAAATAAATAAATACATTTTAATACCAGTCTGTGGATTTGTTTTGCTGCAACAACAAACAAGATAAAAATAGCGATAGAATATAAAGGATGCAACAGAACAATAAAAATCTAAATATACAGAAATGGCAGAATAGCTGTGCAAAGAGAAGTTCAAACTGTGTAAATAGTATATGCAGTGTGTAAAAAGATGCAGCATTTGTTCGAGCTTGATATAACGGATTTTGTTTCAGAATTTTCTGGTTGCTATAACAGCAGAGCTGAAGCAGCCTACAAGAAATGGTGCTCACTAAATATCAGATGTTTGGAGGAGATGATGTTCTGAAGGGTCTCTTATGATCAGCAGTTTCATCATCATCTTCTATATATCTGAATATTAACTCAGAATATTTAGTTTCTCACTGAAGACATACAGTAAATGGTGATGTACGGTGTGGAGAATTCTTTAAGATATAAAACAGACTAAAGTTTTATCTTTTACTTCTAATACACATGCATTTAACTTTTTGATGCACATGCCTTTTCGTAGTAAAGTACGAAGACAAAACTAAAGGCAGAAACACACCGGAGAGGTCAGCGCCACGCCCATGATGTTGTGACTATCACGTGATTTTGCAGCAGCGTTCTACGGTGCTCTGCTTCAGGAACGGGTCCTCTGAGAGTACAGGACTCGACAAAAATGTGGCGTGTCTGCGGCGCAGTGCTGACTCCGGTGTGTTTCAGGCTTAAGGGTGCACTTTGTAATTATTTGAACAAAATAAACAGCTGTTTTATGGAAAAATACTTCTTCTTTGACCGAGTAACAGTTTATCTTTTCTTTGATACCAGCGCTAAAGTTTCAGATTACATTTACTTTTCGTGGATTAAACAGTTAATATAGTTCAACACTTTCCTGTCATTGTCAATTAAAATTGTCATTACTGTGATGAAAGTTCCTATTTTTAAAACTGTATTGGGATTAAATGAACTCAATCTGCTCCTGATGGCAAAATCCTACAGTGTATCCTTGCGTGTGTCAGGAATAATCGCATCACATGATTGAATATACACAAAATAACTAAATATTTATAAATGTCACACCCTGATGCATGAATGTCATTTTCCCTATGAGCATGCACGCATTACACACAGACAGAAATCCATTTCAAGCCTGGGATATTGATGCAAAATAAAAGAAACCTAAAAAAATAGAAACGGGCTGTCAGTTACACACACACACACACACACACACACACAAGCTACCAATAACTGCTGAGGCTACAGACACACTAAGAGTCCCAGAAGAAGTGAAACGGAAACAACAAAATAACAACAATAAAACAAAGTACTTCCTGAAGTAAAGTTAAATGGCTGTCAGGTTTGTTTTCAAGTCAAATACACAACTGACACACATCCAACAAGACGCACACACAAAAGCACCATAACAGGATGTTCAGAATACACTGACTAAATGAGTTAAAGACAAACACACACACACATACTCAGGGGACTTAGTGTGTATCTGTTGTTCCTTGAGCTTGTCTTTGATATTTAGAGTTCATGATTCATAGATGAACTGTTACACAAGCGTAATGGAACACTCTGCTGTGTGTGTGTGTGTGTGTGTGTGCCTCTTTAAAAGGTCATGCATTTATGTTGCATCCAAACCTGAAACAGTCTTTTATACCATATTCAGAACTAAATGGGTAAAAGCTGCAGCTAAAAACCAAGCAACGTAAATAAACACGCGTTTTCCTGCAAATGACAACCTATACAGGACACCTCAGTCTGCAGCTGCTTTAGATGCACAGTATTGCAAAGTGCTGAAGACATCACCTCTGAGCTGTGAGCAAAGGCTCGCCCACACAAAAGGTTTACCATGAACTGTTATCCTCATCAGTCACAAGGAGAGTGCTGTCATTCAGCTTCACCCGAGCCTCAGAGAAGTGTCAGATGTATATCAGAGCTTAATCAACGGGGCTGTTCACTCGCCTGACTGCTCATGACTACATGGAGACACACATGACTGAGTCCAATAAAAACTAACTTCTTTCTGATCCCACGTTACACAAAGTCATCCTGTGGTTAGGCAGTAATAAATCAGAGCTGAGGTTAGAGATCATTATACGCCAACATCTGCGGCCATTTGAATAATTTCTAATAAAATTTAAATGCATGTTACATAAATCATACTAGAATGCGTTTCTCAAATTAAACTGTTATTTGCATCATAATTACCGGGTCAGCTCGGGTCAAATTAATCATTAGAAACAGTTTTTCTATCTTAACCAGTGTTTACCCGTCACCATGCCCACTCACACACGTTCTTACCTTCATATACAGCTTTGAAGCCCTGTGCACTCACTGCAAAGTCGGTCGTAAACCACAAGGCTAGTATGGATCCAGTGCTGACTATAGGGGAGGGCAGCATGAATCCTGACAACCTGCAACACAAAAAGTCATGTTAGTCTACAAACACATTTCAGTAAAGGAGTAAAACTTCAGAAAGGAAATAAGTCGGATGTATGAAATTTGAAAATCTTAGATATAAATACAGTTTGGGCATTGTTAGAAAAGGTCTGAAACTTTTTGATCTTTGACAAAACAGTAAAGACAGACAAGCCAAACTGCTTTGATGACTCCTTGAATTCACTTTTTTCAAGCTAAAAATCTCTGTGTAAAATCTCTGCTTTCTTATCTGGAGCCAGCTGAGGGGAAAGCGCTCGGCAATTTGATCTGGAAGCCTGCAGACACGTCCCCGGAAAGCAAACGCTGACGTGTGTGACTGGACAGGTGGAAGCCGACAACAGGGTGAATATTAAAACTATAAAACTCTAAAATATTACAGAGCATGAGTGAAATGAAAACCTCACCAGGCTGTGCAGGAGTGGGATATTAAGATTTAGACACTAATGAAATGCAAAGTTAAGTAGCTCTTGAGGGCAAGCGGTGATACAATAGGTTCACACTGAGCAGGAGTTTGCAGTTCTGAACGGTGGGCAAAGGGAGGAGGGGAGAGGGGGGGGGATTAAAGGGAAGGGTGAAGGTGAGAATGTAGAAGAGAGGCAACATCAAAACAGAGAACAATAGTCCAGAGGTGCATTAGGTCTGGTTCTCTGAATGTTTAATGAAAAGCCATGAAAAAAACATCTGGATATCAGCAATTACATAAGAAGAAAGATCACAATTAGGAGGATACTTTTGCAGTAATAACAAGTAAGCCTGTAGTGTGAGAATGTCACTACAAGCCTGAGTGGATCTAGAAGAGTTTGATTAGCTCGTAGCTTCATGTCTTAAGCTTTAAAATCAAATATCCGGGGTGCCGTGGGAAGTTAGGACGATTCTAAGGGCCCACGACTGTCAGGGGGCCTAAAAAAGTTTCAATTAAAAAATGTTTTTAAGTTTTAAATTCTATTTACTACTCAGTATTTTGTTCAAAATTCAAACATTATATAAACAATCCTTTTGTCTTCATTCCATGTATAGCAGAGGTCTCTAATTTATTTGGACAAATTATTTCGCGAGTGGAGCTTGTGCCCCTGATGACTCCTCCGCTGTGTTTGTCCCCGTCAGCACCAGGGAAGCATCATAACTGTCTCTCCCAAAGCTCGCTAACAACTTTTACACATGGTGCATCCATTATCAGACAGTTAGAAGGTGTTTTGAAGTGAATGTTCATCGCGAGAGCCCACAGCTCCTGAAGCAGCTCCAGCTGCTTCTTAACGTAACTCACAGGTTGCAGCTTCAATTTCGGCCAATCAAACAATATTAACTCTATTTATCTGTCAGGACTTCAGCAGAGTTTTGTCTTCCTTTAACCTTACATCTGTTTTTGGAGACTCATCATGTTTTAAATAGTTGTACAGAAACCTGCTCATATATTCATCTGACTGATCCAAATCCGCTATGGCTTTACCATGACTCAAAGTTACTGTCAATAAAGGATTTGTTGGGTTTTCTTACAGGTGACAAGCATACTTTTTTTTTTCTCCACATAATTTACCTTAAAATATACTTTATTTCTGTCCTGTTAGTCAATTTCAACATCACAGCACATTAGGTTCCTTGCAATATATTAAATACCCCCAAAAAGTTGTTTTACCTAAACATGATGCAAAGAACATAGATAATGACATTAATAAGACTGAAATAAAGTCACTTTAAGGCAGATTTAATCAGTCAGAGGTAAACTGGAATCACTTTATTGACAGGTGAAAATCACAATTTGAAGTTAATCTATTAAAAAAATGTTGGCAGGAGACAAACTTCTGCTGAAGTTCTGACAGATTAATGATGGAGGGAATTCACTGTTTAATGAGAGACAGTTGGTGAAAATGATGTGTAAATAAGTCAGACTGCATGTAGACACACAAAATTAAGCAAAACTGAAACACTAATAGGCTATATATTCCATCCATCCATCCATTTTCTGTAGCCGCTTGGTCCTCCACAGAGGGTCGCGGGGCAGCTGGTGCCTATCTCCAGCGGTCAAGGGGCGAGAGGCGGGGGACACCCTGGACAGGTCGCCAGTCCATCGCAGGGCCACACAGAGACGAACGAGACAAACAACCACACACCCACTCACACCTAAGGACAATTTACCAGCCCAATTAGCCTGACAGTCATGTCTTTGGACTGTGGGAGGAAACCGGAGTACCCGGAGGAAACCCACGCACGCACGGGGAGAACATGCAAACTCCACGCAGAGAGGCCGCAGAGCCGGGACGCGAACCCACGACCTCCTTGCTGCGAGGCAACAGTGCTAACCAACTGCGCCACCATGCAGCCTAGGCTATATATTATATAATTTAAAAAGTATGTCTCCCTTCAGATCAGGGAGGGTGGAGCCCCAGTGCCCCCTATGGACTGGACTAGCTGTCACTGAATTTGATATTTCTTCATGGGGCCCAAAATCCCTGGTGGTCCTCCTGTCATCAAGGCACAAACTTTTTAAAAACTTTATGCCAAACTGAGATAAATTCAGTAATCATTTACATATTAAGAACATCACAAACTGAATTAGGTAAATTAAGTAAAAATAAATAAACAAAAAAGGAGTTTAAACAACATAAAGAAGCTTTTTATTGTAGAAAAATTAAGACATATACAGTGGCGGTTCTAGACCAACATTAGAGGGGGAAGGCAGGCTGGGACCAGCTGTGTTTTTAGAGGGGCACAATCTAAAACACTCAGCACTTAGCAGGGGGCCACAGGGGTGCCAAGCTTGTTGTCGGGGGGGGGGGGGAGCTGGCCTCCTTGGCCCCCACCTAGAACCGCCCCTGGAATTATATCAAGTACAAGACAAAACTACAGAGGCCATAAATTATTAGGGAAAATAAACAATATTCCAAAGCCCATTTATTATAATAGTTTTGTTTCAATATTTGACATTACTTATGTTTATCATGTAATATAATTTAATCTGAACAGAAACTGTTCCTTTTTGGTGGAGCTCCTCAAATCTGACAGCATGCCGTTGCTGGTTTATGTTTCTCCACAAGTGCTGGAACACATAATTCTTACTGTATTATATTTGTGCTTTATTTGTAAATGAGGGAGGGTGCTGCTCTGGTGGACCAGGTTCCAATAATCTAAATGTGTTAAAGGAATAAAAGAAAAGACGTTGAAGCATGAAAGACAGAGAAGCTTTCGTCAGCTTTTCTGTGCTGTTTGCTACTTTTTATGGTGAATGATCTGCATAAAAGCAAAGGCCATAGAAATAATGTCTGTGGTGACAGTTTCTGCTATAAAAGAAAACAGAAAATTTATGGAGAACTTTACCTAGAATCCATTTACTAACAAAACACAGAGTAAAAAAAAAATCTATAAATCAGAGTGATGAAGACTAAAAAAAGATCTGACAAACAATTCATTGCAACAAAAATATATGGAAAAGATAAGTATCTGCATTTTTTTAATTTAAAAAACTTAATTTGTGATGCAATTTGACAATAAATCCAAACCAGTAACTTGTAAAGAGATGACTGTGTTAACTACTGCAGGCCCTTGCTGGACAAAGCTCAAAAACTAAACTCACCAAAAACAAAGAGTTACCTGTTTCATTTATCACTCAGAGCCTTTATAAAAAATCCTCAGCATCAGCAGAGAGACGTGTATAAAAAAAACTATCTGGGGCTGGCCTTTTTTCTCCATCTGAGGTTAAGATTTCTATTTATTTTTGTTCAGTTAGTGGAAGAAACTTAAGAGTGCTGCCACCCAACTCACTGAAACAGCACCTTTCCTGAATTACAGATCAAGCAGTGGGGTAAGAATATGACGAGACTAAAGAAACAGGAATAAACAAAGAGCAGAGGTAGAGGAAAGATATTTTATTTGTGTTTTAAGGCCCCTTTTTTTCCCTGAATGGGTCCCAAAAGAGTAGAAACATTAAAAACACATCTAAAAAAATGCATTGACCTTGTCAAAAATATAATTAAAAAACACAATCCATTAACTCTGAATCACAAGCAGACTACATGCTTTCTTTTTCATGTAAAGACCATTTGCTTCCTACTAACGAACAGCACTGATGCCTGGGATGCCAATATTCTGCACATCAAATGTAAAGAAAGAGAGCGAGCGTGCACCAGACAGATACAGTAATTACTGGCATGGAGTGGTGGCTCAGCAGTGCTGCAGGTATTAAAGGGGTTTTCTCAGGCAATGATGTGCAGATGAGGCTGGAGGAGGTGAAGAAGAAGATGCATCTTGTTACTGTAGAGAGGTGCTGTTTTTACGTGCGCTTTTACAGATGACTGCTGTTACATAAGAGACTAAATATAAGCCTTCATGCCAAACTATAAAAAGTTTATATTTACAACAAAAAAAGAAAAAACAACAAAGAACTGATAAGTTTATTAATAGTTCTAGCAGAATCCTCGACAGACAATTTGAAACAAAAAGTTTTTTAAGCTAAAATTTAAATAAGTGTAGTAATTCAGAGCATGAATGTCATCAATGTGGTCTTTCCTAGTGTTTTAAATCTGCTAGTGGAGAAAAAAGAAATAAAAAGTAATATGAAGTCTTTGCCAAGATGAAATAAAACAAAATGCAAATGATTTGTTGAGGATATTCCATTCTTATTATTCATATTTAATATTTGGAACATAATAAAACATTGCAAGTGTAAGTATTTCTGAGCAGGGCCAAACACCAAATACTCTCCAGATCTCAACAATGTTCCTAAGCTGTTTACTGTTGATTTGATGAACTATTGATCTACTTCACTGGGAAATAAAAGATGAAATCACACTGTTAGAGGAGTGCATATTTCATCAACATATTCATGCATTCGTTTTTCAGGGTCATATAGTAAATACATATATAGATAGATTTACAGAGCAACAAAGTTTGAGGGAAATTGTTCAAAAACATCCTTCATCAAAAAGTGGACAACAATCTAACAAAATCTCATTTTTGTTCCTTTTTTGTTCATGTGTTTTTATCAGAGTCATTGCCTTTGGTTTATGGCCAAAAATGAGGGAAGGAAAGCAGTAAAGCATTTAAATGACAGAGCAACACAAGGAACAGTAGAAAAAAAGAAGAAGAAAACAAGACATTGGTTAAAAGTGAATAACTTTAATTTTCTGGCCTCACAGCAAGGACACGAAGGACAGACAGGAACAGATGAAAGGAGCATACAAAACACAGACAGACAGAAAGAGAGATGGAAGTAAAAGCGATTAGAGAGGAAACGGGTGGAATACAGAAGCAAGAAGAACAGAGAGGAATCGTTTTTGGGAGTCTTCATGTTTTTGTGACTCGTCTTTCAGCCCCCTGCAGCTAGGCTAATTAATGTTGTACATTGTTTACACCATTAGAGGCTAGGACATGCTAGTGTACAAATTTCATCTTTTATTTTTTTTTGGGGGGAGGGGGATTATTTATTTTTTAAAAAGAAGCTAAGCCAGTATTAATAGGGTCTTTTGAAGATGTTTCAGTCCTTGATAGATTTACTCAGATTATGTTTATTTTAGCTCCTTGGATGAACTAATCTTCCAGTTTATTTTATGGTGTTACCATCATTGCACCCCTTAACTTTTGGCAAAATGTTTTCCTTAAAGCCCTTTTATTAAGGCACAAGAAGTGCATGAAACTTGCAAATGCAGGTAATTATTGCCAAGTTACTGTTTTGCACAGCATTTGATTGGCTTAATTGCCTTCATGTGAATGCTCAGTATTCCATCTTCTTTGTTTGTTTGTTTTGGTATTTTAATAAATCCCATAATTATATCTCCAATAAGTCTGTGGATGTGATTAGCATTGTTGTATTTGTAAAATGCATTATTCTGTGTTTTAAATCTACATATTTCTCTGTGCGTTCGTTGTTCTGCTACACTGGACAGCAAACTTCCCCATCACAAGCAACAATAAATCACCCCGAGGGGCCTCACGGGGGGACAGCAGCTACATTATCACAGAAATATTTCACCACTCAACACATAAAATGCGAACAAAGTGAAATTAATTATTAGAAGCATGCTTTGACCCTTTGTTATTAATTTCATGGGCACATGAACTTTGAAGGGCATTTTGCTCCAGGCCAAGGTTGATTCTATTTTTTAACTGGTCAACGACTTATAGGAGAGAGGTTGGCTATTGATCACAGAGGTGTGGGCTGCACTATGGAGCTACAACAGCTGAAAACCACGGATGTAAAAGTGTTTGTGATGGGGATTCTGGTGCTGGTCAAGAAAAAAAAATGCTTAAACAGTTCAAATTTTAAATAGTCTATTGATTGGTAATGTATGCAACTCGGAAAAAAATAAAATTATTTATATATGCACACACACAATACAATTACGCATTTTCCATCCAACCCTTTCTTCCATATGACTGGTTGCATATACTTGAGGCCTGGAAGCTTGAGGGTGTTTTGCAGTATCTTAGATGTAGAACTGTGCTCATCTGGACACAGATCTCTGAGGTTTAGTCTGACATCTGTTGGGGCCACTCTTCCTGTTTGGGGGTTACATCTCTGAATGACCACTAGCACTACTAAGGCCTTGACTTTCTACAACATGTCTATTTCCTTATTCAGCCCATGTTACTTCTCGAGCTTCTTCACACTTATTGTTACATCTAGAACCACTGCAAGTGTTCTGCAGTTTGTCGACCATTATGGCACTCGGTGTACGTTTTGCCTGTCTGCATCTTATTATGTGCTGGACTGTCTCAGAGATACCTTTGCACAGTGTGCATCTTAGGTCTTGTCAGGTACTCTGGCCTCTATTGCTCTTTCGCTGAGGGCCTGTTCTTGTGCTGCCAAGATCAATGGCTCAATGCTGTCTTTCAGTTCTGCTTTTTCTAACCACGGCTAAGATTTATGGATATCAGCCACTTCCTTGATCTGCCTGTGGTACAAGCCGTGCAGGGCCTTATCCTTCCATGCTCTTCCTCTTCCACATTGGGTTCTGTTGCCTGAGACGTGCACTTAGCAGTTCATCACTAGGGGCTTTCTTAGTTGTTTCATCCTGTATAGTGGTTCTGACACTCTAGTTCTTGACCTCCTTTGTTTTGCTTAGTGCACAGTCTGGGATGAAACCTTCTGTGCATTGTGAAGAGCTTTCTTGTGTCCATATGAGTGGTTCTTTCTCATCCTTTAGCCAGGTTATTATACTGTACCAGTGGGGTATCTGATGACCTGAAAGACATACATGTTGATGGGTTCATGACTTTGTTCTTACCACTCTGCTGGCTGTTTGGGACCTTCCTTACTCTTTGGAGGAATTTAGTTGTGGATGACTTTCTTGCAGCTTCATCATTATTGCCATTTTCCTGTGGGATCCCAAGGTTTTTGTAGCTGTTCTGAACATCTACAATGCTGCCTTCAGGTTGTTGTGTAACCCCCTTGCCTCTCGTCAACCACAGTTTTTAAGTCTGAATGATATTCCTATGTATATCCTGGTGAGGTGAATATATGAGTCGATGTCCCACTCATACAGCTTTACGTCATCCATGTAGATGAGGTAGCCACTCTGAGATGGTCTGGATGAGGGGGTTCAGGCCAATGCAGAACAGTAGTGGGGACAGAGCATCACCTTGGCATATGGTGCGTTTGATTCTAACTTGTGCAATCGACCTTGAATTGACCTCCAGAGTAGTCTTCCACAATCCCATTGATTTGTTGATGAAGGCTGATGTACATTTCCAAACACTTTAGGATCCAGGAGTGTGGCCAATCCAGGCAATGCACATGAGGTGCAATGGGGAATTCGCAAACTAGCTAGGTATAGCTAGCTACCTTACACAAACAGTGTTTAGAAATAATTTATTAATCCCCCACTGTGGGATTAATAAAGTAATTCTAAACACTGTCCCACAACTCTCACCCCTCCCGTTAGCTATAATCCCTATGCCGTCCCTCCCCCAGACATGGGACCACACATTACCACAGTAACAAGATAGTGCAAAACACCAGTCGTTGAAACGCCATGCTAATGTTCACCCTGGTTTTCCTCTTTCTACGTCCAAACATTTTTTGTTTTCTGCTACACTGTTTACCACTGTTTACCAAACTCCCTGTAGTACTTTTAATGGTTTATCCTGGTATTTGACATACAAGTAGTCAGCTGATGAATGAAATTAGATAAATTTTATCCAGACTGTCATTACAGTCAACCAACCAACCAGCCTGTATGCCAATCTGCTTCTTTGTCCATCTGTATTTATCTCAGATTCTCCGTCAGCATGTCCCATATTGATAAACTCCCCCAATGCAAAGATTACTAATTTGACCAGATTTTAACGTTGTTACAGGACATGTCGCCATATTGCAAAATTGTATCAGAGCTTTCATTCCCTCCTCTACACACACGCAGTTCAAAAAGCTGAGATTACATGTTATCCTCCAGATTTGCACAATGTAGAACCGGTAAATCTCATTAAAGCTTGCAGCATTTAACAGCTAAGGATTGCAACTCAATATTTAAACTCCTGTCTTAGAATTGACGACCCTCTAATGTTAGGAATAGGCACTCAATTTCAAGGAGGCAAACTTTTTCCATGATACTATATTGCAGAGCATTAATGCACAATAAAGAGCAACAACACCTGATCTTAGAAAGCCACAGCAGTTCATGATGAAAATGTCATAGGATATGCTGCTTAATGCAAATGTGCCAATGGATAAAAGACCATTCATCTACTTGTATCCATTGAGATTATGATCTAAGTTCTCATTATATCTGATCTTTTTTTTAACTACTTTGCATCTAAAAGTAATTTAAACTTTTAAAAAATGTGTTTAAAGTGAATTCATTTACTTTTAAATATGTATTTCATTTTTATGTCGACATCAAAGCCTTGTGACCTTTAACATGTCCTTGCAGCCCACTGGTTCAGCTCCAAGTGGCTCACAAAGCAGAAAATTTCAATAACTTTTAAGCTTTCAGAGCTGGTTCAAACAGCTTTCTGAAGCTCTCTGTATTTCAGTCAGCCAGCTCATGTGGAATAGATTATATTTGAATGTAGAAAATACACAGCATTGATGTTTGGCGTCTAGGCTCTGACCTCTTCACTTCCCACAAGGAACCACCAAGCAGGGAGCAAGCCTTTCAAATGCTATATGAGTCACATGAGGGAGGTAGCTGCAGGCATGCAGCAGCAAAAGACTGAGCACAGCAGTAATGGCTTAAGTACGTGCCATAATAAAAGATTTGGATGGATATACAGTATGTTTCGGTGAGAGGAGTATTCCATGTTAGTGGAAGCTGGAAAGGAACAGATTCCTCAGCTGACTCTTGAGATTCATTTACTTCCAGGTTGATAGAGGGTTTTTAAAAAAAACCTAAACACATCAGTAATTAAGTAAAAATATTGATAATACTTAACAAAGGAGCATTCTTCTAGTTAGGGTTTGTAACTCGTTAAAAGAATCTAGACATGGTGTTTGGTCTCGGTTTACTGTTTGGTTTAGAAGAGCTATTGACCTTGTAGCGTTTCATCCTCACTCTGTGTCTGTTCCTGTTTGTGATTACCTTCCCTGCCCTCATTAGATACACCTGTGTTAATTACCCTCTAGATTATGCACATTTTGTTGCCGTCTCCTCTGTGAGTTTCACCAACGTATTTCTTCTTTGGCTCTTCAGTGCGTGCTCTGCTAGTTTTCATGCTGTTGATCTGTGTAGAGCAGGGGTGGGGAACATGTCTGCATGTACAGGTAAAGTTGCAGTATGAAGCGCGCAGGCCGTCATCATCCACGGACAAGCCAGAGTGATATCTGAGTGGCTCGCTGTGGCCTGATCCACAGTTCAGGATGCAGCATGAGGTCTTCGGAACAGCGGAAAGGGTGATGCTAGAGGGTTTCTGTCTAGGGGGAGCGTGTCCAAGGTGCAGTGCCGGGAGGGGTTCAAATTCAAACCACTGCAACGTCTTTGCTCCCCCGAGAATCCACTGGGTTAGATTCTGAATGTAGCCCTCAGAAGGCTTTAGAAAAGAAAATCTGTCCCCTTAACAAGAAAAGGTTCCCCAACCCCGTTGCAGAGGCATGGGTTGCTTCCCCATTTCAACTGATACTGCAGTTTAAAAAAATTGTGGTTTCAAAATCAACAAAAATGTTTTGGTCATACTATGATGTAGTAGAGAAGCAATGCCTTTCCCATTGCTGTGAGTTCTCAGTCTCATGGCTGGGGGAGGGGGAGGGTGGACTGGCAAGACCAACAATAAAAATTGACTGGAAATTAGCTCGTAATATATTGTATATAAAAATAACTATATGGCCTGCATTTGTAGTGCTTTACTTTACAGACAATCACTCATTCATACACATATTCGCACGTTGATGGCAGTAAGCTACACCAGGTGCCACCAGACCCCCCCCCCACCAGGCATTGTGAGGTGTCTGCCCAAAGGACAGAACAACAAAATGACCGAGCCAGAGCTGTAAGTAATGAACACTCTACCTACTGAGCTACTGCCATGTCTCGTACTATAATATCATAATACAGTTATAATAACTTTGCGTTTGGTCAATAGTTTTGCAGCAGTATCCTCAGTTGTTAAATTTGTATTTGATTACATAAAACATATCAAAATCTTTAGCCATCTATCCATGTTCCATCACTTATCCAAGGTCAGGTGATGCGGTTTACAGGTCCAAGAGAGACGCCCAGACATCTCTGTCCCCAGCAACGATACCTAACTCCTCCTGGGGATTCCAAGGTGTTCTCAAGCCAGAGACAACATTTAATTAGTCAAGCAAGTTCTGGGCCTTCCCCAGAGTCTCCTCACAGTGGAACATGTCTGAAAAACCTACAAAGGAAAGCAACCATGAAACATCTTAATCCGATGGCTGAACTTCATCTGACTCCTTCTGATGAAGATTGTGAGCTCCCTTCAGATGATGGAGCTCTTCACCTTTTCCCCGAGACGGAGCTCAGCTACCTTACAGAGGAAGTTCGTTCCAGTGATGTATTTATGGGATCTCTTTCTTTTAGACATGACCTAAATCTAGTGACCATAAATGAGGGTTGGACAACAGAAGAACTAATAAATTGAGAGCTTTGTCTTTCAGCCAAAGCAGTTTTACTGAATTGCTGAAAATGAAACTCCAATCCCCTGTGATTTAGTTTGTTCATTTCCTTATATTTTATTGTTTTCTGTTGAATTAAAATGTAACATTTTATAATAATATTCAGGGCAATTCCTTTTTCTTGTCCCTCTAGGAAAAAGTTTTGCAAATTAGCATAATTTTGTATACTAGAAATTTGTTTTTCAGCTTATTTAGCATCTCACCGTCAACCTACTGAGTTAAACATCGTGCATCAGTGACTTTCTAATGCTTTTGTTACAATTATTTCTAGTATTAGCTTTCCCAGTCTGTATCAGTTACATGTTGCCAAACCCAGATCCAAAGTGATGCTGGCAGCCTGAAAATTGCAGATGGTTGGATTTAGATTAATGCTATTTTTAATATTGTCATTTCTAAAATAGGATTTCTTTTCTACTAAGGGAGATAACCCATCCAGTTTTCTAACACAAAATGACTGAAGTTAATTTGTGACAATCAGTAGCAATTAGAAAGTTTTGTTTCTGACATATTTTCTTGGAAAATTATCCAATTTTCACAGAAACGAGTCAAGTCTGTTCTGAATTCAGGCAGATTTTTTTTAAGCCAGTAAATGTGAACATTGCAAAACATGAGCCTGACTGTTGCATAATTTGGACCCATAAAATCCTTGACCTTTGGAGCTATAAAACCCATGTGAAGTCATTTTATCAAACATTTAACAACATGACAGTTCATTAGAAAACAGGGCATGTTATTTTACCAGGAAAGCTGACTTTTTAAAGAGATGGCAGCAGTTAATATTTTTTGGTTCCTAATGTATCAACTGACTTTGCCATTTAGAAAAACAACCTGTCACGTAGAAAACCCAAAACATGATCAATGTGCACTCTGGAGCAAATATCACTATCCTTTGCCAGAGTCTCAGAGAGCACTCGGCTTCTATTTACCAACATTAGATACACAAACCACACTCGTACAGTAGATGTGCGCCTCTGGTTCGAACTATTTGTTTCAACCTGTCATTCTGGGACGTGATCCATTTTTTAAGACTGTGTAGTGAAAAAGTAGTCCATCAGTGACACAACACAGCTCAGAGGAAATGGAGAGACGAGAGGCACTTATTGTGGAGAAGAGAGACAAACAGAGCAGCATTCAGAGGCAGGAGGGCAGGTGATTAAAGCAACCTTGAAATGAAGTGGACAAATTAAAAACAACAAACGTCGTTTTTTATATATTTTGTTGGAGCTGGATGCTTTGGTATTTTGATTTAAAAAAAAGGAACAAATAAAATCTGACAAAATATTGAGTGCAAACAGTGACTTGTTCATATTTTGTTCATTAAAAGCTGCTGATTTTATGAAATTGTAGTGAAATAAAATAGTGGCAAATGTTGGGGGTTTTTTTTACATGTTCCGCTGATTAAAACAGAACAGAAAATTATAAATGACCTAATGAGAAAAGCTGTCTTAATCAAGTTGTTCTTATTTTAATGTTTGTCAAAATTTTAAACTGGGAAAAAAACAAAAATGAAAAGGATGATTTCTTTTTTAAAAGCCTGAAATGCAAACTAATAAGAAAAAAGGTGGGTGGAGCTCTAAAGTTGAACTGTAACAATATCAATCTAAAAAACAATTTTATGAGGAAAATACTTTAGGAATAATTAGTATCACATCCTAAATGCAGACCTAAGGTTATAAAACACATGACAGTCTACTTACGGCTTCATATTTTTGCCTAAAGCAAAGTTTTTTATTAGCTTTAAAATATTTCCAAAGTACTTATTGCCGCATCTTTCCTTGAGACAGAGAAGAATAGAAATATTAGAGATGTTTTCACGGGTCTTTATTCTTATTTTGAAGAGGAATTACAGTTGTTTTGCCTCTGGGAGTGTAAGTTACCCGCCAAGATTCATAAACACACACACACACACTCACTCACTCACAAAGGGGATAGACACAGCAAGTGAGTAATACACAATATGACCCAGATCTTAGTCACAGCGCTGCTGCATTGCTGTGAGAAATTAGGTGCCTTGCTGAGGTGCACTGTGGCAGTAGGCGGCACTTCATATGAGCGATAAATGTGTAAGAACCCTGCCGATTCTTTGGTAGCCTTAAGCAACACCTTCATGTTCAATCCTCATATATTTAAACCAGGAACTCCACACAAACCCAACAGTGTCTGTCAAGCTATCTGTATTCCAGAGTGGGATTTTCTCCGGAGGCCTGTAGGTGTTTATGTGCGTAAGATTACCACATACTGGTACGCTAATAAACTCTTCACAACATTAAACTTTGGGAAAATGGAGCATTTTCTTTTAGTGTAAACATGTGTATCCTACTTGTACATCTATTAGAGGAAGGACTGTTTATGCAGCTCGTGTCCCAATTACAAGTCCGAGGTCTCTAATGTGATTATAAAACGATTATTGGTGCATCTTGCATTAGACAAAATAATGTTTTTCTCAAATGTACTTTACTTTCTAGCTAACATCTTACTTATTACCTTATTTGTGCAACTTTCTGATATACAGTTCAATTCAACTTCAAAATCATTAGAAAAGGAACATATTACAGGCAAAATTCTGTAAAAGGACATAAAAGTCATATATTTGTTTTACAAAATAACTCTTTCTTTACAGAGCTGTGAAATGTATTACTTTACTGCCTAATATAACAAAACAAAAGCTAATATGTCACAATACAACAAACTATGGTAAATACATATAAATAGATTTATTTATTAATACGTTGTATTGTCCTAATTTAAACAGTAGATTTTATGATTCTAAACTATTTTATTTTGTAGAAGAGGTGAAAAAATGTATCCTTAAATCATACAGGCTGTAGACTCTGATCCAGTATATAAATAAAGTATACATAAACAAAATGGACAAAATTGATACTAAATTATTTTCTATTTCCATGCATACTGGTTTAAAGAATTCCATTTATTACAGTTAAGTTACAGTAAGCTTCCAAATATAAGCAACGCTAAGACAAACGCAGCCACAACCTTGTTTATTTTACTATAATTTATAGTCTTTATAAATTCTGATCACTTCAAACTGACACAGAGAAATCACAATGAGAGCTTGGAATACAGTTTAAAAGTTATATGGAGACATAACATTGCTATAACCCTGGACAGAAAAATATGTGCATTGAGTTTAATTATTGCCTAATTTGCCTAATTCTAAAGCAGCAGAAACAGCAAGTTACATCGAGAGAGAGGCAGCTCAAATAGGCTGGGATCACTTTTTGGCAATTTAATGATCTTACTCACTAATCTATATCATGTTAAAAATGTTCACTCATTCAATAAAATATTTACATTTTAAAATAAACAAACAACTTAAAATGTAAAATGCCTTAAAGGCACACTATGTAACTTTGTCATATTTTTAAGTCTTTTTCTTGAGCCAGTATGTGTATTAGATTGACAGAAACTTTTTTACATTAACCGATTATGAATTCAGCACAGAGAAATAAAGTTCTACTTCCATATTTACTTTGGGATTTGTTGTGCTGACACCAGGTTGGACCCATCTATCAAGAGAGGAACCCGAGAGACGGCTCTTCTTTGCTTAAAACTTCCCTGTCATGAAAATTCATAAGTTAAACTCTTGAGCATCTCCGGAGGGTTTCTATGATTTGCGGTACAATAATTATCAGAATAAGTGATTAAATGAGTCATTCTCATGACACACACTCACACCTCTAGTCCAAATCACATCCTCGTTGACTTAAATACCTACCGCCTCTTTATTTTAGCTGACTTGCAATTATCACGAAGTACAACCATCACATGTTAAAATGTTAATTGTTTTACCACTTCTGGCAAAACGTCATCATATTTTGGGTCTCAGTAAGTCCCAAAAAAGCACAATAAAATCCCAGAGGGACCAATTTGTCTGAGCTGAGCTAGGGAACAGGAGAAGGGAGTAGGCAGGTGACAAATCTCACCGGGTTGGAGGACCAGTGTTTGTTTAATCACGCTTCTGCTTTATAACACAGGTCATTGTTTGAATCCAGCATGTCGTTACTGACATTTTATTGAATGTAAAATTAACATTAAAAGAGGCTGTGAATGGGAGCGGAGAGTAATTAAAGGACAGGCTATTTCTCAAGATGATCAGGTGGAGAACTTCCAATCAATACGTAATTTTTTTTTCTATTTAAATGAGCTGCCAAATGAAGGATAGTTTTCCCTTTAAGGCAAAAATACTTATAATCGCAACATAAGGCATTTTGTTTGACTTGACATTAAAGTTTTATGTTTGAACAATTAAACATACAGACAAACAAATGAGGCCACAGCTGTTTGATTGTCCCTTAAAGCTCGTTGCAGAATCAGCAAGTATCCTTCGGCATCCGTATTCCTGGACAATTGCCAAGTATCTAAATCCTATAGTCCAAAGTATTCTCTCTTTCTGTCTTTTACTCACAAACACAACCTTGTTTTTGTTTTCAATATTTCAAACTACTTGCTCATTCTGTAGAAACTCCCCAATGCTCTCCAAAACAACCCTATAATAAAAGTTTGCACGTCTGTTGTCTGTGCAAATTGCTTTTAGCATATCATCCCCCAAGAATAAAAGAAAAAACCTAAAAATCATTTAATCTATGGTTAGTCAGGTGTTTTGTTGACATTATATTTATCTAATCCCTAAAATCATCCTCAAAGAGGAAAGAAAGAGAAAAATTCAAAGCAGTAAAAAAGACGCCTCATATTTGAATTAGCATTAATTAGTGTTTTTTTCATTTGTTCTTGCATTAGTTTGATCTGTATAAGCCATCAGAGATTGTGTTTTTTAATATACTTCTAAGATGTTTGCACCTTTTTTGGTATCCTGATTTCAGAATAATTAATAAAATACCTGTAAAAACATAATTTTTCATGGATCACTTTATATATCCTTGCATTGTTTTTTGGGAACTTTAGGGTTTAAATTGTGGAGAACCTCAGTGCAGTGGTTGATGCATATTTGACTTCTCCATCTCCATTCATTTCCTGTCTGCCATCCAATGCATGCTCTGCTATCTAATTAAACACTCTTTTTCAATGTATTAATTAGACTAATGACACTAAGTCCCTCTATATGTCCAACTCACACTCACATTGAGTGAATGAAACTCACTTGTGTACACAGCGATGTTAGAAAACTAAAAGAAGCCTGGCTCAAAGCCTGACACCAGTTCTTTTCCATCAGTAATGTAGGGCACTTGGAACAAACACAAAAAAGCTAAAAGGTGTAAATGTGAGTAAAGGATCAGCGCCAAACATAGTAGCTCTTGGCAAATTTGTTTGCCCACAGAACAACAAATGAAAGAATAAAAAAACAGCTAAGACAAAGGCATGAATTGTGCATTGACGATGGAGAAATGTTGATAGTGCAGCTGCGAACAGCTGGTGATGAATATATATCAATCCTTCAGCCATAGCGGCTTTATCCTGCAGAGGATCTCAGGGGAATGGAGCCTTTCCCAGCTGACATTGAGCCAGAGACGGGGCAAACTCTGGACTTTTTATCTCAGGGATTACATAGACAAGCCATGCATGTTCAAATTTACACCTAAGGCCAATTTTAAAATTCGGTTTAGACATGCCTGTGGATTTTGAAGCTGGAGGAAATCCAGCAGGTACTGGGAAAGCATGTAAACCCCACAGAGAGCCCACGAACAGAACATTCAATCTCAGAAGATTTAAGGCAAGGCTGCTGTTGACGGTGCTACCCTGATACCCTTCAACCTGTTAAGGTATGGACTCCACCAGGCAGCAGTAGGTCTGCTGAACTATCTGAGACAAAACCATCAAAACAGACCCTCTAAGTCCTGTAAGCTGTGATGCTGGGCCTCTGTGGATCAGCTTTGTTTGTCCTTTCTGATGCCTGACTGGATTGTGAAAAAGGGAGAGAAAGTTCAACACCTCAGAATTCTTGTTCTCTTACTTTAAATCATTTTGAGACCACTTCTCTAATGTGAGAGAGAATTTTCAAATAAAAAAAGCTTCTGACATCAGAAACAACAATATTGGCTCTGTACTTAATTAGCACTGCATATGTAGGTAATATGTGTGGTTAAAAAAAAAAAAAAAGCATATGCATACATTTTACGACATCAAGCATGTTTTTGCATCAACATATCAGGATCTTCATTAAACAGCTCAACATGAATCACTGTCATGCTTGCACCATCTGCATCGTTTCATATATAAACACTGTTCCATGCACTAAATGCCTGCTATGGTTTGTAAGCTGTTGAAAGCATACAAGGAAACAGTTTTTGCCAAAGTCAAAAACCCAATTCAACAGAAGTGAAGCTAAAAACAAGATCTGCAAAAAGCAGAAAAGAAGCAAAACACACAAAGTGAACTTTCCCCCTTTATGTTCATCACTTATCTCCTGACTTTTCACCTCTTGTTTGTCTCTCTAAGTAGGAAACTCCTTGTTTCTCTACTTCCATAACACTCATTCTATCTCTCTTATTTTGTACAGTTGGATATATATGATATATAAGGAACCATCCATCAAAAGGCTTACAGGTGAACAAATGTTACACACATCGCTGCCGTGCTTGAGGTATATTGCTATATCCATCATTCACACAAACAAACACACAGTTTTTATATGGTGTTTCAACCTTGCCTCCACACACACTATTACATCAATTTCACACTCTTAGTTTCACACAGATTGTTCATAACTACCCTTCAGAGCCAAATTGACAAACACACACACACACACACACACACACACACACACACACAGATATATAGCCACTGCACCCACATACACACAAAGACTCACACAAAGGTAGCAAAACCAGACAAGACCCAGTTAGGACTTGGTTCAACGAGTGCGTAAATACAAAGATTTGCATAAAAATAGACTATTAACCCTGATAGACTCTGTCACACACACACAAATGCAAACTTGTATTTATTTAAATAGGCAGGAAAAAGCATCATAATAAAGAGCGGATATGTTGAACCCAATGAAGGTGCTTTCTGATGTAAAACTGTAGATTGTCAACATGTTGTAAAAGTGAGTCACTCTTTGAACATGTATGTCGGTGTTTCTGCATCTGTTTCCAAATGACTACAGTAAAAATAAAGATTTTTTCTCATTTTCTCTGTGTGTATGCGTGCGTGTGTGCGCATTGTTTCCATTGTTTCGACAATGCATGTGCAAAGTGTGTATGTGTTGCGTTTTGTGAGTGTGAATGTGTTGACCACATTGAAAAGCATATAATCCGGCGCTATGGGCAATATCAACAGTGAAAACCACTCGGCAAAAGTAGGCCAAGCTTCCCTTTAAAATACACACACACACACACACACACACACACACATGCATATACGTATGGAACTAGATGCGTGCACAGCTAGCACAAACAGCACATCGCCAATCCACTGTGGGGGAGAAAAGCATTATTTGACAAACCATTAAAACTGATTCTCTATGGCTTTGAGAGACAGTGAAAGGAAGAGAGAGGGAGAAAGGGAGAGAAGGGACAGATTAGAGAGAGGAAACAAGAATTAGGAGACCCCCCACCCCCTCACTCCATTACCTTCTCCACACTGTCTCTCTCTTGCTATCTCACTCCCCTTCTTCGCTCTTATCTCTGTCAGGGTTGTTTAGAGGCCCGTGACATGTGTCCTCCTCATGCCTGCGTGAGTGTGCAATAACTGAAGGATTCCTGACAAGGTGTGAACATTAAAAGCTTCTACAGTCACATCCTTGCACAGGCCTTTTAGGAAGGACACCTTCACACGCAATACACGGCCTGTTCAAATCATTTACATATAGCACAGATCACATGAGGGTATAATGGACATTTTGCCACAAACAAGCATGCAAGGTGGAGCAAAAGATCAAGTCAATTAACCATCTAGCAGATCCTCACCAGTCGGCATGTGTTGGTTTCCGGTTTGCACAGTGGGTTTTCTGAAAAGTCACAGTTTCAAAGCCACTGACATTTTCATCATGTCATGCTTGTGGAAGCAGTTACCTTTTACAACCCATCAAAGGAGGAGAGTGCAGAAATCCCTCAGGTTACAGATTGTAGAATAAGGCATTATCTAGTTGGTGCAAGGCGTCAGCTGTGTGTGATGGCTGAGGGAGGTGAACTTTTTCCAAAACACATCGGCTACTTATCTCAGCTGCTATGATCCCTGACAAGAGCTTCTATGACATGCAGTGGCAGGTGATTGGCCGGTACTTGGATGGAATTTCCCCTTCCTGGGGGGCCCTTCATGGTCAGGCCTGTCCAGCTTCAGGTCAGCCACTGTGGGTGGGTCCCATCCATCAGCAGATGCTTCATTGTTGCTGCCAGGCATTTGTGGAGAGCAGTCAGTTTCCTTTAGCTAGTGGGTGTGAATCATGACAGTAGAGCTCTTCATACATGAGACTAGTGATGTCTGCCACTGTGATGTATACTGGTTCTTGTTCTGGGAGGCTGCTGTAGTCAGCTCTAAGATCCTCTAGTCACGGGGCAATGGCGTTGTGTGACCCGTCCTTCTCCCTTATACTTCTCCAGCTCTGGGTGTGTTTGTTCTCATGTTATTTCCCTGACACTAAAAGCACACTTTGAATGATGTGACAGAGAACAGAATACAGTATTTATTCTCCTGGCTTCTGCCATGTTTGTGTACCTCTTCAGTTGTTTGGCAGTTTCTAGTAACTCAGGCATGGACAAGTTGCTGTATGTTTTCTGTATTTTCTCTAGAGGTTATTTTCTTCTTTTTTTTCCAACACACCTTTTTGTTGATCTGACAGGTAACTAATTTCTTTCTTATTGTCCTGATCTTAGCTTAGCCTCCTCCTCCATAGGAGGCAATGCTCCTTATGGCATGTGGTCTTTATCTCGAAGCCAAACATCTCACAGTTTGCTGTTGCCGTGGTGTAGAACAGCTTATTGGGTTGTTGTGATGTGCCAGTAGGTATCGTATGTGGTGCTGCATTCACATCTCTTAGTTATGATTGTCCATCTCAGGTCAGCTGCCCTTGTTCTCTGCTTATCAGGCATCATTGGGGTTTGGTTCTACGTCTTGGATGTTGGGAATGATGATGTTGCCCCGCTGACCTGTTGTCCTGGTTCCCCATTGCTGTAGCAACTTTGTTATTTATCATCAATTTCAAGAAAGGGAAGAAAAAGAAACACACCCTCCAAACATTGGAACTCTGTGTTTGAAGATTTTCTTGGTCTGGATGTTTGGTTCAGAAATTTCCACATTTTCTGCAAATAGCCATTTTTATTGGTCCTACACTGTTAAAAAAAGTAAGTCAGTTCAACTTAGAAATGAAAGTTCACCGGCTGCCTTAAAAATTTGATTCAATTCAACTTAACCAAACACTTTCTTTCAACTCTAAATGTCAAGTTGTACAAATATCATAAATTATAACCATGCATTGTTTTAACTTAAAATTGTTAGTTGAAACAACAAATCCTGTTAGCTTAGCCATTTAAAAAAATCAAAAAATCAATTTATCTTGTTCAACATCCACCCGTCCATTTTCTGTAACCACTTCATCCTCCACAGAGGGTCGTGGGGGAGCTGGTGCCTATCTCCAGGGGTCAGGGGGCGAGAGGTGGGGGACACCCTGGACGGGTCACCAGTCCATTGCAGGGCCACACACAGATGAACAATCAGCCACACACTCACACCTAAGGACAAATTACTAAATCAATTAGCCAGACAGTCATGTCTTTGGTCTGTGGGAGGAAACTGGAGTACCTGGAGAGAACACACGAGAACACACAGGGAGAACATGCAAACTCCACGCAGAAAGGCCGCAGTGCCGGGACGCGAACCCACAACCTCCTTGATGCAAGGCAACAGTGCTAACCAACTGCGCCACCATGCAGTCCCTTGTTGAACATACATACAATATATATAATATATAGTATATATATATAAATATTATATTTATATATATATGATATATAAATATTTTACTTATATGGTATCACCAATAATCCTACTCCTCCAAACCTGCCAAATTTCACAGATTAAAAAAAAAATCTATAACTTGCAAATTTAAGTTGACTGAATGAGAAAAATGTAACAATTTGTCAGAATAACTCATAAATGTAAGTTTTTCTGATCAAAACACAAAAAAGTAAGTTTAACAAGCAAAACTTAACTAAACAAGTTGAGTGAAATTATAAAGATAGATTGAAACAACTTTTTGAGGCTATGATTTTTTACAGTGTATTTGTATGGAAGCATATATACAAAATTCAAGAAAATCATTGGAATGAAACAAAATTAGAATTCAAAACAGAAAAGTACAAAATACTGTACTCTTGTTACACTGTGATCCCATGTTTTTCGCTCACATGTGAAAAACATGTTAAATCCATATGCTAAGATGATGAACTGGAAAATATTTAACATTTTTGTTTACCATTCACAACAAATCTCCTAGTCTTCAATCAGAGAATTGTTTACACTGTTATATAATGACTGCATTTGTTCTTGTTGAGAGAAAGAAAATCTATGCTTCTTTTTATAGCAACTGCAGAAGAAGACTCAAATAACATTTCTGCTTACAATCTTGCAGACTACAAGTATTGATTGAATTGACCCATCCTTTCATGGCATCTTTGCATGTAGTCAGCTGTGCTGCATTTGGATCTAACAATTTATTGTGTTGCCTATAAGAATCTGAAAGCTCAATGTAAATAGAGACAGTAGCAATAAAGCAAAAAAAAAAGAAGTTAAATTAATTGTGAAATAAAACATGCCAATTCATTCTGAACTCACTCTGAGGTATAAAACATGACTGACAGGAGAGAGATTCCCCTCCACCACACCCTCACTCATCCCTGTTTGATTGATTGCCACCCTTCTGTTGCAGCTGTAATCCTTCACTGAGCTTTCCAACCCAGACAGAAATGCTGGACGAGCTGGATTCTTGTGTTGTGAGGAGCTTAAAGTTGAGGCTTAAAGACACAAAATATTTGCATCTTTTAGATATAAAGCGAACATTATGAGAAGAGATATCTGTATGCTTAAATCATGTCTCTTTACCAGTTTTTGCAATTTGCAGGTACAGCAATAAATAAATAGGAGTACTACATTGGCTTATTATTGTGAGGCTAATTGGGTTGTAAATACTTGGAAACCTGGCTGAGGATAGTTGTATTGTAAACTAGAAACTCATATCAGAAATTGAATAATATTCATACAGTTTATCATTCCAGAGAGTACAATATGCCACAAAACATGCTGGTGAGGGAAAAAACTTAAACAAGTTACGGTGAGTCATGAGTGATAAGGGGATAGAGATACGTGTCTGTAAAGCCTAATAATAAGCAGAGCTATAAAATACTTTTAAAGGCAATAATCCAATAAAAAAATCAACTTTTTATTGCCATTTCAAAGTATGTAAAGAATGCAAAGGTGAAGCTGGTAAAAGATTGATTATAAAAAAGACTGGCATAATGTGTTTATCTGAGTGTGACAAAGGCTCCAATGAGAAATGAGCTCTGTTTGGAGCATAGCAACGATTCAACATTAGTCAGTGTTAGCATGATTCAAGTGTTTAGACCTTAAGAATGACTCAATGAGATCCTACGCACAGAGTGTCTAAGATGCAACACCGACTGATACCAGAACGAAGAAAAAAAATCCATCTATCTATCCATCATCCATCCATATAGTCTTGTCCGGCGTCGTCTCTGGCCTCTGCACCTCTTTTATCTTCTCAAACCATCTGCACTTCCTTCTCCCTTAATCAGCTTCACTCCTTCTCATTTCCTCTTTGTTTGCTTCACCCTTACAATCTTGTCTGCTTCCCTTCATCAGTCTCTCTCTCTCTCTCTCTCTCTCTCTTTCTCTCATATATAAGCTACTATCTTCAGCCATACCCTGCTTTTTCACTGTGTCATCTCCCTCTTTTCTGACATTGCATCTCTTTTTTTGTCTGACTGCATAAGCACAGAGACAGGTGGAGGCAGAACGATAAAGAGATGGAAAAAGAAAGTGAGAAGCAGCAAAACAGACAAATGAACTGACTGTCAGCCCCAACAAAAGAAAACGGGATATTTATATTTCACATTTCTTGGCCTGAGTGTCAGCAGGAAAGTGAAAGTTTAAGTCTGAATGCAGTGATGCTCATTTAGTAGACGTGTTTGAGCTGCTTTCACACATTTGAAATGTTTAGCACCGAGTCGTGTCTATCTCCTATTGAACTCATGCCACATTTGGTCTTGAATTATAAACTCAAAGCAATGTCATTTTACATGATACTTTACAACATTAAGAAGTGTAGATGTGCAGATATTTTCTGTTGATATCAAATACCTGGTTAATTTGGAGAGGTGTCATTAACCTCGTTTCCACTATTGAAACTTCGGGGTAATTTCTGTGAGGGGGAAAGTGACCGGGACAATCCTGTGGCTCAGTCCTCTCAGCTGTTGTGTTTCCATTACAGCCCCCATCTTTCTGGAACTTTTGTAAGACGTCAGCATCGACGCCACTGACAAGCGTAAAGGCGCCAACAGACAAGGAAGTGGAGAATAATAAATAGATCAACAATGGACAAAGAAGCGACGGTTGCGGCGTATTTCGCTGTTTTTATCCATAGTGATGGGAGTGCTGAACAGAAGGACGAGTATACTTGATGACGAACTAATCCAACCTCGAAGACACGGTCATTTTACAAGCTCCAACAACAACACACAGGTAATTTATCTCGGCGCGGTCTGCTTTCATCATTTTCCTTCATCCCACAACCAATTAGCACCAGTTAACCACATTTCCCACTCCGCGAGTCTATCGGACAAATCCGAGTACCTGCCCCTGTTCAGGGACTCCGTTGGTCCCTGAAATGGCCCTGTTGGAGCGGCCCGATGAAGTGGAGACACGCAAAAGCCTCGAAGTTCTTGTAAAATTACCCTGAAGTTCCGATAGTGGAAACGGGCCTAATGTTTTCGCTCGTGTTTGGAAAACTATTTTATGATGTTTTTTTGTTCTTATGGTTCTCTAAAAACATACTGTGTGATAGGGTTTTCTTTTATTCATCTCAAAACAACAACTTCTAAAATAAAAAAGCAACAGTTCCGACCTTTTGAAGTGGGGTTATGTAGAAAGGTATCAGGGATAAAGTTTAGTCCAGCAGTTCGTGTGAATGGCACTTCATAAGCCTTCACAGCACTATTAGTTTTACATCACTCAGCTCATCCAGCTTATGTTTTATAACAGTCCTGCTGGAAGTGCCTCCCACTATTTGTGTGCTTAAAAATGCATTAAATTTGATGTAAATAATTATGTGTGAAATGCAAAACTGATGGCACTGTAAATGTTTAGAAAGCAGAATCTGAATGAACTTTTACATTTTTGATTGTTTTAAGATGGCAGCAACCCACTTTTGTCTTGGCCTTGTTTGGACTAGCTGTTAGCTCACCAATCAGGTCTGTTTCTTCAAGCTGAGGTCATTCACCATACAGTAGGTTTGATACAGTAATGATTGTTTATAACCTCTTCCTCTGTGTTGAAGGTCAGCTTGTTGCATCCATCTCTCATAATTACATTTTTTTTTTCCATTTAAATGTCTGCACTGAATTCACAGGTCAGGACTTTCTAAAGCAAATGACTGTAAAGCTGATTCATAGGAACTCTCCCTTGAAGGGTGAGTTGTCTCAAAGTGTGGTCCGGTGCTTTGAGATGACTCGTGTTGTTAACTGGAGCTTTATAAATAAACTGAAATGGAATAATGAGTGATGTGTGTTTGCTCACTTAAGGTGGATGTTGGTTGCTGAAGGCAGCAGAAGGGCAACAGCAGCATGTTTTATACAAAATATGTTTTACAGCTTAAATAGGCCACCAAATTAAAAAAGATGGGCGGAAAGCAGTGGTGGATACTGTTGCCTCACAGCAAGGTAGTCTGTGCAGGTCTTTATGTTTGGACATTGCATTTGTAGAATTTCTCTGGATTCTGTTTTCCCTACCATCCAAAACCACATGTTAGGTTATTTAGTGACTCCAAATTGACCTCAGCAATGTGTGTGTGTGTGTGTGTGTGTGTGTGTGTGTGTGTGTGTGTGTGTGTGTGTGTGTGTGTGTGTGTGGTTTTCGCGTGTGTGTGTGTGTCTGACTGTGTGTGTGTCTGACTGTGTGTGTGTGTGTCTGACTGTGTGTGTGTGTGTTTCTGACTGTGTGTGTGTCTCTGTGTGTGTGTGTGTGTGTGTGTGTGTGTGTGTGTGTGTGTGTGTGTGTGTGTGTGTGTGTGTGTGTGTGTGTGTGTGTGTGTGTGTGTGTGTGTGTTCTCTCTGTGTGTGTGTGTCTGACTGTGTGTGTGTGTGTCTGACTGTGTGTGTGTGTGTTTCTGACTGTGTGTGTGTGTGTGTGTGTGTGTGTGTGTGTGTGTGTGTGTGTGTGTGTGTGTGTGTGTGTGTGTGTGTGTGTGTGTGTGTGTGTGTGTGTGTGTGTGTGTGTGTGTGTGTGTGTGTGTGTGTGTGTGTGTGTGTGTGTGTGTGTGTGTGTGTGTGTGTGTGTGTGTGTGTGTGTGTGTGTGTGTGTGTGTGTGTGTGTGTGTGTGTGTGTGTGTGTGTGTGTGTGTGTGTGTGTGTGTGTGTGTGTGTGTGTGTGTGTGTGTGTGTGTGTGTGTGTGTTGTGTGTGTGTGTGTGTGTGTGTGTGTGTGTGTGTGTGTGTGTGTGTGTGTGTGTGTGTGTGTGTGTGTGTGTGTGTGTGTGTGTGGTTTTCCCGCATGTCTGTGTGTACCCGTCGACTGCTGGGATAGACTCCAGCTCCCCGTGACCCTGAACAGGACAAAGCAGCTACAGAAGGCAACTGAATAAATAAAGCAAGACACTAAATTTGCATGTGTTGCTGCAGCTTCAGTTGAATGCCAGAGCAAGTTCACAGGTGTCTCTCCATTTGTGTTAGATGCAACTTCACTTGTCACCTTCAGAGTACATGAAGATCACCTGCCAAGTGGACTGACAAGCAGCACACAGCACCCTCAGCTGTCTCTGACCATTATGTGACCCTCACCTAGCAGGTTGCTGGAGTTGGTTTCTGCTTCATTTGGCAAGAAAAACAAAAGTGACTCTTCTTTATCACCAGCTCCACTCAAAAAACAAATGTACCCATCTGTTGTTAAGATCCCTACCGCTTTAACAGGATTATTACTTTCCTATAACAAGAAAAATAGAATTGTCTCTGCCCTCTGGTGGATACTTTAGGTACTGCATGTGGTTAATTTTCTTTATTTATTCATGGGTTTTGCTGTATTCTTATATAATTATGTAACAAAATACAATTAATGTGAGCCCATAAATTGTTCATTTTATTTTGAATATTCAGACTATAATTTCATGTATCAAAATTTAAATGGTTAATTATATTTTAAGAATATGCAACCTCTAATGGTTAATGTGAAATAGTTTTATCCATTTATTTTAATCCAGGCGATGAGGTTTGTTGTGAATCCTTATTCTAAAAATGTTATTATTGTGTCTAAACTTCATGATAACGTAGACTAACAAAAGTAAAAAAAAAAATTGCTCCAATTTCTCTTTTCCCCTTTTCCTTTTCATCACTGTGCGTGCTTATTCTTTCTAATCTGCAGTCAAACACCTGGAATAATTTAAAAGAGGCAACACAAAATAAAAATAACTTTTACACATTAATAGACTTAATCAGTTCAGTCATATTTTCTTTTTCATGTGATTTTTGTTCATAACTTTTTTCTCTATAAGAATATTTTGTTGGTCTGAGTTTAAACCTTCAGACTGTAACCGCTCTCTTTTCACTATTATTATCTGTTTTCCTCAACAGCTTCTTCTGAAGCAACCCCCCACCACCCACTCACCCTTTTTTTCTTTTCACCCTCCTGCTCTTTTCTCCATTTCTTTCCCTCTTTTCATTTCCAAGAAGATTGCCCCAAATTTCTTTGAAATTTAAATCGGATTGATACATAAACTTTCTTCTATAAACTCCTGAGTCAGTCTCATGATAGAAAGTGTGTTAACAGAGGGTGGAAAAAGCAGAGAGAGCTAGCCGTGAGACAGGAAAAATCTCTCTGTAGGAAAAAAAAGGAGAGATGAAGAGCTTGAGAAAAAAACTGCTTCTAGGTGGCTCTTTGTGTGACAAAGTACTCTGACGCTGATCTGTCAGCTGTCAATCCTCGATCACAAATCATCCTCAGATCCTCAGTTGCTATAGGAACCTTAAAATCCTCTGCAGGAAGAAAAAAAAGAAAAGAAAAAAGAAACATGATAAATTCAAAGTCCAGCCAGGTGCTGCTGTGCTGTAATTAACCACAGGGCTAAAATTATGCAAAGCATGCTGACTCACTAGATAGGAGTTCAGTTTTTTAAAGGCCTGTATGTTGTTTTTTCTTGCCCGGTTAACTTTTTCCACATTTCTCTCAGCATTTCCAATAAATGTACCATAGTGAGAATAGTTAGTTCACTTCACTGAAGTCAAGATAAATCCAAATTGAAGGAAAACGCACAAGTCCAAGTGATTTTTCCACAGGTGTAAGCAGAATCCCAGTCGTTATCTCAGTATTTGCAGCATATTTTGGTTTCCATGGTCATTCACTCACACGCTCAGGGAGCAGATACAGTAAGGAAATTAGGTATTTGATACACTGCAGATTTTTCAAGTTTTCCTGTTTTAAAAAAATGGAAAGGTCTAAGTATTTGATCCCTAACCAACCAGCAATAATCCTCTCTCTCTCTCAGACCTGTTAGTTCATCTTTAGGAAGCCCTCCTTTCCTCCACTCATTACCTGTATTAATTACACCAGTTGGAAGTCATTACCTGTGTAAAAGACACCTGTCCACACACACTATCAGACTCCAACCTCTCCACCATGGAGACCAAAGAGCTGTCTAAGGACAACAAGGACACAATTGTAGATCTACACAAGGATAGGATGGGTGCACAATAGGCAAACAGCTTGGTGAGAAGGTAACAACTGTTGATGGAATTGTTAGAAAATGGAAGGAACTCAATGACTCAGTCTCCCTCAGACTGGGGCTCCATGCAAGATCTGACCTGGTGGAGTATCAATGACCATGAGAAAGGTGAAGGATCAGGTCAGAACTACACAAGAGGACCTGGTCATTGACCTGAAGAGAGCAGGGACCACAGACTCTAAGGTTACCATAGTAACAGACTAGGCCATCATGGATTAAAATCCTGCAGTGTGCACAGGGTTTACATGCCCAAACTTGTCTGAAGTTTACCAAAGTCTGTCAGGATGATCCAGAGGAGGCATGGGTGAAGGTCATGTGATCAGATGAGACCAAAACAGAACTTTTTGATATAAACTCCATTCACATTGTGTTTGGAGGAAGAAGTAGGATGAGAACAGACTTGGGCGGTATCCAAATTTTGATACCATCAAACTTCCTCCACACTTTCCCACGGTGTACAGTATTATCGTGACCAGGGTTGGACTGGGACCATAATTCGACCCGGGCATTTTCAGTCATGGCTCCCACCATGAGCACTTACAGCTGATGTTCAGTTTGGAAGGCTACTGCTTTTGATTGAAGTGCTGTAAACTCACAAACACACCTGTGGCTGTACGAGCTCGCACCGCAACAAGGAAGTGCTTAAAATGAGCAGCTTGGATAGCGGGTTGCACGAGCGCTCCAAACCGGCCCAAAGTTACCATCGGCTCACCGGCAGTCCCACCCTGACCATGCATTTTTTAAATACGGTATTGAAAGGTTTCTTTAAACACCGGCTGTATACGGTATTACCATTATCCCGCCCAAGCCTAACGAAAACAATTCCCGAAACACTATCAACAACGAAGAATAGGGGTGGAATCATCATATTTTTGGGTGTTTTTCTGCAGTGGAGACATGACAGCGGCACTGTATTGAGGAGAGGATGGATGGGGCCATGTATCACATGTTGTTTTACAATAACCTCCTTCCTTCAGTAAGAGCATTGAAGATGGGTCATGACTGAGTCTTGCAGCATGGCAATGACTTAAAACACAGCCATGGAGACTAATGAGGCTCCAAAGGAAGCATTTCAAGGTCCTGGGGTGGTCCAGCCAGTCTCCAGACCTGAACCCAATAGAATTTTCTTTGTAGGGAGCTGAAACTCCATGTTCCCCAGAGACAGGCCCCAAACCTAAAAGATCTGGAGAAGATCTGAAAGGAGTGGGTCAAAATCCTTAATGCAGTGATGGTAACCTGGTCAAGAACTACAGGAAACGTCTGACCTCTAGAATTGTAAACAAAGGATTATTTATTAAATATTAAGGTCTATTTTTATAGCTTCTGTCTCTCACAGTTGAGGTTACCTATGATGAAAATTGCAGACCTCTACACTCCTTGTAAGAGTGGGAAAGCTTGAAAATTGGTGGTGTATCAAATAATTGTCGTCCCCACTGTAAGGTACAGCTGTGCAGTTTTCTATGCAGGCATGTTCTATATGGAAACACCTGGATGTAATTTGCCCAGTAATAAATAAAAAAAAAAAACAGCAAGGCAGAGTTCATCCTACAGCCAGTAATTAACATGGAGTCTTTTAAAACAAATTAACTGTGAAAAAGACTATCTAAGTGTCTAAGTGTGGACAACATAGTGCAACCACATACACACACACACACACCACAAACCACAAAACTGAATGCTCCAATTATCCATAAATGGAGACCCACACAAGCAGATTTGACATTTAAATACTCCCACAGTATTCTCTCTCATAATCCTCAAACATCAATAGAAATAGCAATATGTGAGAATTTTTAAACTAATAACCTTCTCATCTTTGATCATAATTTAAGTTGAGAAAGTTATGGAATTCATTTCTATTTGATTGCAAAGGTGTTCATGTCAAAGGGAAAAAGTCCCCTTTGAATCCCTTTGGAGTAAAATCTTCAGTGTTTGATATTAGACAACATTTTGACTTCTGACATCTGCATAAACACAAGTAAAGTTCAAACTAATAAAGGGTCATAAAGGGTTCCACTAACTTAAAAACTCTGTAATGGAAGGTATCAAAATATCTGCTGTGACAAAAAGATGCACTAAACTCACAGATTGAAAACAGATTTAATCATTAAATAACTCTAATCTGAAAATGCCGTAGAAGTTTATGTAAAGGATTTCTGCACTTTTTAAAAACTTTGACATTGTCGTCTAATCTGTTTGTCTTAACTGAGGACACAATTGAACTCAGGCAAGGCATTAATTGTTCGTAGCCTTTCAGCAAATCTTTTCCCAAAAGATTAATTTTCCTTTGGGACTAAAATTTATTTCAGTCAGTTCAGAACAACATGAAAGTTTAATGGTGGCAGAATCAGTGAGACCGATGCAGCTAAAATAGTACAAATGGCTCCATTGTTGTTCTGGTTTCAGGGTACAAAGTACAGTAAATGGACATGTGCAGAATGGCTGCTATACTGGCATTTCTGAAAAGCTTCATTTCTCAAGCCTACACTAAGAACTGAGATTCTAAAAGTCTCTATTTTTATTTCTCACAAAAAAAATTCTAATTTCTGTGTGAACATGAATGGATGCACAGCAGAAAACTGTTTTGAAAAATGTCCAGAGCAGAGTACTGGGCCTTAACTGTACAGGACTTTATTAACCTCCACTCAAAAGTATAAATTAATTGTTTGAAAGAAGATTTTTGGCTTTTCTAAATTTACCTAACATTGTTAATGAATTACTGTTACTGTATACCCAGAAACACACTGCCTGAGGAAGCTCTATGTTGTTTTAGTAGATTCAAACAATAGGCAACTAAACCTTTTCATTTTCTTTTGAAAACATTCTACTCCTCATCTACAATAGATTTTGCACAAGCTTTTGAACAGCTGAACAGTCATGTTGTACAGTGTATATTTTAGGACATCCTCAGGTTTCAGGGAAACATCATCAGACATCAGATCAAATAGCCTCAGACGTCAAACCATCAGATGAAAAGGTCTCTGAAAAAAGCATCGGATGAAAAAGTCTAAGAAAAAAAAGCTGACTTGTTTTCCAAATAATTGGTGACATATTTGGAAAACTACGGTATTTGGCTGGGACCTGACGGTGGCGCCACCTGCAAGAAGCTTCTCTCTGAGGCACTTTTTGTCTAAGACCTTTTAGTTTGATGCCTTTTTTTAGACCTTTTTGTCTGATGGGTGTTTCAGTGAAACCTGATGTTTGCTTTTTATGGTTTGACAACTGAGGCTATTTGATCTGATGTCTGATGATGTTGTCCTGAGACCTGATGGTGTCCTAACATACATTTTGACTCATGATTTCACTTGATTATGACTTCACAATAGATAGTGTGTAAAAGAAAAGTATTGTTATCTATCGTTATACCAATACATGCTCATTGTTCACCTATGGAGAAATCAAGGATGCTTCGGTGGAGAAATATTAGGAGGCAAATGAGGAAAACTAATAGAAGAAAATAGAAAGTACTCAGTTTTATCACATTCCTTGACAGAAAATTAAAAAGTTTTCTTAAAGTGAACCATTAACCATGCAAAGAACTTATAGAACATGAAAAAACTAGGAAAGCAGGGAGTGTCATTTGGTTTTCACAGCTCACATCAGTGATTTTGTTTCTGTACATTGATGTTACTCCAGGAAAAAAAAAGGTTCTTTTGAAGGGATTTCAAAGTCTGGCTTTTTACCAGCCCTTACACCTGGATGTGTCTTCAACTTTTGTATTTTCAGGAAGTATAGCTTCAGTATAACTCTCCAGTAAATACCATACGGGGGCAAAAAACAACAGGAGATTCTTCTGGATAAAAGCCAGCTCAGATCTTTTAAAGTGACAGGCAGCCATTCAGCCAGCTGGTTAGTCAGCCAGGCAAGCAGTCTGAAAAGGAGTGCCGAGGGCCTCGTGTTTGAATGCCTGCAAACGCACAACATTTTATGATGTATGATTTTTTTGAAATATAAAATATAAATCAACCATTCTGCCTGAAGGATGGAGTTAAATAATAGAGAGGATGTTGTTTCTATAGATCGGTTTCCTTGTAAACTTTGAACATCATATTTTACATCTGAGGTAGAGAAAATCTAGATGTTTAATCTAATAATTCACAAATCCCTGTGTGGAAAGTCATTGTTTGTGTTTAGTTTAGACTGTAGGGCTGTTTAACAAGAAGAGCCACATGAAGAACGTTTAACGAGGATGACGACGGTGAGTGCACTGACCTTGGAAGCACAGTTAGATCCTGATTCTTTTTTTTCTTTATTCCAGTTGTTCTGGACACTTTTTAAGCAATACAGATTAATTTTCCCTTCGTTTTCTGAATATGATTACTAGTATTATTTATTTTGAGAAAAGATTTGATTTGCTCTGCGGCTTTTTACACGTTTTGAAAACATTTTTTAAACTCATCTCGATAAAACATGAACGCCTGGTCCGTGTCTAAATCAGAGCTGTTTAAAGGATTACTTTACACATTTTGAACTTTGGAAACAGCTGCGACATTAAAAATAGACAAAGTGAAAGTCCATTAAAGCAACACTGTCAAAGAATGTTACACCTAGCAACATGGAAGGGGGCACTGAAACATTTAAATGTCATTAAAATGGAGGTTAAATCCATTAAATAAATATATGGTTCATGATTATAATGAATAAGAAATATGGTCACTCGATTTGGGTTTAGTTATCAAATATACGGTCTAGCTGTATTCATTTCTCTCTGTGAAACTACTGGTGAGCAGAAAAAGTCTTTATTACAATAACTTTTTTAACCATATTTTAAGGTATTATTGCACATAAATACACAAAACTCCAAAACAAAACAAAAACAAACAAAAACCTGTTTTATTACTGAACTCTTTTAATTAAGTATACCACTGAAACGATGCAGTGTGCTTCTGAGCACAATTAAAACCTTTGTAATGAGACCCAAACTAGTACCAAACTAATGACTGACACAACAGAAAAAGTACAAATGTAAGTAATGTGCACACACTGCAAAAAAATGTGTAGATCTCAGCTCAGAGTGAAATCTGTCGGCTTTACATTTGTTTTTATGTTTTCTCTCTACTCTCACAAAGCATCCAACTTCTCTCCTCAATGTCTGTTTCCTTGTTCTTCTTAGACCTGCAACTTTTTTTCCTCTTATTGCTTCATCTTTTCGTGTATATCCCCCACACCCCCGCTGTCTCTCAGCAGTAACAGGTGTTCGGTGAGGCAGGGGGTCTGCAGATATAAATGCTCTCATCAGTCCTGCAGTCCAGTCCAACAGCTGAACTCAGCAGCATCGGTCTCCAGCCCGCTGCAGCAACCGTAGATCCTTCCAGCTACTTTCATTCCTGACAATGACACACACTCAGCTTTGTGCTGACAAAATGCTGCTGTGTTTGTTGGAATCTGGGGAATCATCTATAGGGGACAGTAAGGAACAGCAGAGGGTCATTATATGCCACACTAACTCTATTTAGGTTTGGACTTATTGAGCTCCTGAGGCATCAGCCGTGTAAAAGAAAATAATCGAGCTGCAAATATGAGAGTGGTAAGAGTAAAGGTGAAAAAGTAAATGGAATAAAAAGTGAAATCTAAAGTAAATATGAGCATATTGCATTAGTGTCCCCCTGTGGTGATTAAAGGGTATTGCACCTTAACTCAATGGTAACTTCACACAAGTTCAAGCTAAATATGTAATGTTTTTTACATTGTTCCATTAGCAAACATGCTAAAAAACATTGCTAGCATGGCTATAGAGAAACTAGCATTAGCACTGCAGCACGGCTAGCTGTTACAAGATGTTAGCCTTTTTTTTAAGGCAATGACTTGTGGGATTGTTTATGATCCATTTGATCATTTCCCTTACCAAAAAGTAGTACACAAAAGGATACTTGAAGTATACTTATTTTTGGTAAGGGTTGCGTCATGTGGAAGATAATAATCACGATGACTGTGTTATGTAGTTGTATTATTAGTGTTTAGAAAGTAATCATTGTTTTAATAAATGCTTTTATTTTGAATAAAATAAAATGTTATTCTTTCTGTCCAGCTCAGTAAATGATAAACAAACTGCTCCTGGCTTATGTGGTTGGGGCTCCAGGCATTAGAAGTGCTATTAGTATTTTTTGTAGAAAATTAGTTTTTAATTTACACACATTATAGACCCCCTGGGGAGATTATTTTCCTGTATGCATGTTTTATAGAAAATTTTCACTATCATTGTAAGTACCAGATCTTTTACAAGAGTATGTATCAAAGGTAAGTATGAAAAGCTTTAGTCAACAAAGAGGTAATAACAAAAAAGGCTTTTGTAAGGAGATTGACCAACAGAACAGCTTCAATGCATTTCTGGAACTTCATTCTGGACCCTCCCAAAATATTCCCCCCATAGGAGCTGGTGGAAATGGTAATAATTGCAGTGAGAGACAATCATAACAAGGATGATGATGATAGTGGTGATAATGGCGGTGATGGTAGTGGTGATGTTTGTAGTGATGAAGATGGTGATGATTGTGAAAATGGTGGTAGTGATGGTGACCAGTCAAACATTTTCCACAACCAAGATGATGTCTATGAAGGCCACCATATAGGATTCAGCTCCGTTAACACTCATTAAATCATTCAGTGACCCAAAGAGTCTTCTGGATCGAGAAACATTCATCCTGAACCGGACTACTGCCATCACAATATAAATGCTGCGATAATAAATAAGAGCAAAACCAAATCAATTCTAATCTGTCCGTTTTTTAAGGCTGTGGGTTTTAAACACGGTGGCTCATCCTGTAGCGAGAGAGGCCTACTGCAAGTAGAAGAATATAATGGAAGAAAGTTAAGAAAAACAACTCAAAACGTTAATTATCTGATAGAATTTTTCTGCTATTTCACTTACATTTAAATTTAAGGGGTATATATATATATTTTCTTACATCGTTGTGAACCCAACCTTCACTATGTGCTGTGATATTTATATATATAATGTCTTGGCTGTTAAAAAAAAGTCAGATGAAATCAACAAATCAAAACATCACAACTAGTCAATTAAAACCTTTAGAGATAATTCAGATAAGATAAGACAATTGCACGTTGATAATAACGATTTGAAAACCCTGGAGGAAAATAAGCTGCATACACAAGCCTATTTTGCATACTTTGGCTAAAATTGAATGTTTCGATGATAATGAGCAGTTATGCGAACAGTAAAGAGGTGGATTATGCAGCAGAAGTAAATGTATTAAAATTTATTGTAACCACTGTGGCTCCATGCTGATTGCAGCTGCCACTCTCCTAAAAGCTGCTATCTACAGACTTTCTAAACTCTTCTTTTCTTTTTTTTTTATTCAAACCCATATGAGTAGGAGTGTTTGATAATCACAGCAGAAGTTTCCAGTACAGCATTTTCTTTTGAGGCTTCTTTTAATGAATAGAATTATAATCTTGTTAACCACACTGGCTGCTCTGTTCGGTTGGACAGACAGCTGAACGAATGAAAAAGAAAAACAAGGGAATAAAAAATTGCTCATAAGGCGGAAATTATGCATATATCAATTTTTTCCCCCTTTTTTTGTTTCGGTGCCTGTTCAACTCTTATCACAACAGGAAAAAGTGTGCTCAACTTTCTGATGTGTTGGTGACAAGTCGAAGCAGCTTAAGGAATTATCAAGAATACAATAAGACACAGACAGACGGACAGATCTACCAACCGCAGAGGGACTTAGTTCTACTAGCTTTAGTATTCGCCCTCTGTGTGTGTACGTGGTGCCTCTGTGAGGATGTTCTAGTCCTTCTCTGGTCCTGTGTTTTCCTCTTTTTTCCCCCCAGAAGTCCTACCTCCAACCCTCCCCCACTTTCTTTCTGTCTTTACTTCTGTTCTTCCTTCCCTCGCGGTGGTGCTGGATTAGTTCCATTGCCTGGTTATCTAGTGTTGGCCTATTTTTCTCAGAAACTGTGACTTTTATTTATTTATTTTACAATCACTGTAATCTAAGTTTGTGTGTGTGCGTGCGTGCGTGCGTGCGTGCGTGCGTGCGTGCGTGTGTGTGTGTGTGTGTGCGTGTGTGTGTGCGTGTGTGTGTAAATGCATTTTGTAGCCAGACATGATCAGATAGTCAGCTTTTTTTAGCTTTTGTTTTGATTTTTTTTTTTTTACTGCAAAAGACCAAATGTATACACTGTTTTTAGCTTGAAGTTGCTCTTGCATGTGTACCTGTAAAATAATCAAGATACTATCAATTTTTATTAGATTTCACTAAAATATTCCAATAAATGTTGTGGTTCTCTTCAAATAAACCATCTCATCCCATTCATGTCTGTCATATTCAATAATGAACTAAATTCAGACATAAGGCGTCAGGTTAAGCTAACATAACTAGTGAGACAAACAACACTTAGAATCACACACTCACTCACTCACACCTAGGGGCAATATAAAGTCGCTAATAAGCTAACATGCATGTTTTTGGTGGGAGGAACCTGAAGTATCAGAGTATCTGCGTGGGCAGGTCATGCAAACCATGCAGATAAAAGACACAGCCGGGAATTGAACCTGCATGATTCTTGCTGCAAAGTAACAGTGCCATCAACTGCACCACTATGCAGCCCCTGAGTCATCGTGATTTTCTTTTTTTGCTTTGGATTTGTCAAGCATTTCCCCCCAAAAGTTGTGTAAATCTAGACGTTGTAGAATATTTTGTGCCCTACAGTCCTTCAATATCATTGTAGCATTTTGACAAAAGTAGCGCATGAATAAGTAAATATACCCCTAGAAGCTTGATATAGTTATAAAATCTGTGAGTAGCAAAAAAGAGCAAAAAAAGAAACAACATAAAGAGCAATGTAGCAGAGATGGAAAAATGTAAAAACAAAGAAATAGGAGAAGAAAAGGGGAAAAGAGAAGAGGTGGAGGACATGAAAACAGAAAATACCTGGTTGAATCTGCACAGATACATGAATGCATATTTGTATTTTTTGGTTTAATGAAGTGAAAAGACTTTTAGTGGAGAAAAGCAGTATTCTGACAAATACTTAGAAAAATATTTGTATTCTGGAACAAGAAAAACTTTGTATCAAACTGCTGCATTTCCTCAGACCCCAGTGCATCATGCCCAGAGGAGTGAGTGAGTAACGTTCAGGAGTCAGGATCCCATCAGACTTTGTTCACTTCATCAGGTGTTCCTCTTAAACCGTTAAAGCAGGGGAACTCAATTAAAAACTTTAAAGTGCCCATGGCATCGTTTTCTGTGTTTTCTAACTTATCTATCATGTTGCAACGTTGAGTTCTCACCTTAAACCTGCCAGAAAGAGCAAAAAACGGCATCCATCTGTCTCCTAGTACAGCCAGTGAGAAGCTCTTCTAGATTTCAGACCCAGGTTTCAAACAGTTTTTTTCACTCCAGCCCGCTATGAGGTCATAGTGATCCGGACTTGCTTATATGGTAAATTCTCCGCCCACATACACGTTCACGACACCTGGAGCGAGGCAGTGCCGCCGCCATTGCCCATAGACCGTGTAGTGTTTAGTTTCAGTTTCGTTTCTCTTTCACGCGACGACACTGCCCCCTACTGAAGCCGAAGTGTCAGGCTGCCAAATAAGGAGAAACCCAGCAGAACCGGAAGGCGGCGCTTTCTTCTGATCTCTGAGTTGCTCGTTAGGAAATAATTACAGCGTATTTTGGGTTATAATGGTGCAACGCTAATCTAGAGGCATCAAAGATCACATCTGTTTAATATAAAGTGATTTAAATATGGAGTCATGGGCACTTTAAAAAGACACTTGAAAATCCACGAATGTGTCTGCGGTGCGTAGTAGCGTGACGAAGGTGAGGGGGTTGTGCCTGCAGCTTGCGGACCGCCTGCTGCGGTCCGACACAAACGCTAAAAGTTCATTAAGAATGGAACTTAAAGGTACAATAGGGAATTTGGTAAACAATGTAGCTTCAAACATTTTATTTTCATGCCTCTTAACAATATTCTAACATGGTATAGCTATAACTATCTTGTGGGAAAAAAACAAAAGAAATTAATAAAGGGGTTGTCCCGCAATTCTCTAAAAACTTCAGCCAATCATATGTTTCGGACTGAAAGCAACTATTAGACAATCTAGCTGTCTGTCTCGCCAGAGTGCCTAACTTCCGCACTTCCTTATCTTCTGCATTCATAAATGCTGGAGCAATTTTCAGCAGAACATTACGGATGTGAGAGAAGAGCAACAGCTGGCTGTTAGCGCTTCAATTTTAGAAAAAAATATCAGAGTCCCAAAAAGAAAAACACCTTTTCAGCTAGCAGAAAACAAAAAACGTTTGGACGTAGAAAGAGGAAAAACCAGGGTGAACATTAGCAGAGCATTTCAATGGCTGGTGTTTAGCTCTCTTTTGTTACTGTGGCAATGCACGGTCCCATGTCAGGGGGAGGCATAGCATAGGATTATAGCTGAAGGGAGGGGTGAGAGGTCTGGAACCAAGAAGCTTGTTTGCAAATTCCCTATTGCACATTTAAAGGCAGCATGATACAGCAGCTCCTCAGCCTGTAAGAATCACCTACTAGGAGCAGGTCCGGCTCGAGGGTCAGAAACATGCGGCTCACAGTCCAAATCCGGCCTGCGAATGTACCCCTGGTATAAAGTATGTGACCCAACTGTCCTTCCATGTTTTCCTAGATACCAGATCATATCAGCTTTCTTACTTTCTTTTCTCTTGTCTCCTTTCACTTTTTAAAGGTTGCCACAAATTTCTGTGTTGTGCTATTTATTCATGTGGTGAATAGAACAGAGTAGAAAAACCCTTTAATGTCCCTCAGTGGGGAAAATCAGGTGCACCAGCAGCAAAGT